>VWZZ01000942.1:14661-69819 GCA_013399095.1 Psophia crepitans | reverse complement strand
GGCCGGCCGGCACCCCGCCGCAGCGGCCGGGGCGGCCAGGAGGCCGCGGCGTGGCAGGTGGGTGCGTGGGAGATGCGGGCGGGCCCGATCCCCTCAGCCCCCCCTCCCTCAGAGGGGCGCTCCCTCGCCGCCTTCCGCGGGTCGGGGGGGAGGCTCTGAGGCGAGGGTGGCACCGACCCGCTCCGCCTTGCGCGTAGGGCCGGCGGGGGAGATGATGGGAACGACCCTCCGCGGAAAGCGCAGGCTGCGGGGGAGGAGGGAGGGCGCCGCCGGCTCCCTTCCTCTGGGAGATGGCCCCAGCGCTGCCGCTCTGCCCGGCCCCTCTGCCCCGGGCGTCCCCCCGCGGGCACCGCGCAGCGAAGGAGTCGCGGTGACGTTGCTGCGTGTTGCAGATCCCGCAGCCCTAGAGTGACTCCGCGCTCTGGAGTGGGGCGCACAAAAAGTCCTGGAACGCCGGGCTTTCCTGTTCACAAGCTTTTCTCATGTCTTCTGCATGAGTAAGTTGCTGTTCGCTTCAAACAGTTTTGGAGCTGGCGTTGAAGGAACAGGAGCTAGTAACTTTTTCTCTTGGCTGGTAAGAGGTTGAAAAGCCACAGTTGTGGTTCTGCTGAAAGCCTTTGATTGTTTGGCTGCCTTTCCTCATGTCTGTCTCCATTAGTCTGACCTTGAACTGAAAGCTTTACCCGATATTCATGAAAAGTCTTGGTACTTAATACCTATTTACCACCTCTGTACTTAAAACTACTTTAAATGAATGCTTTTATCAAATCAACAAAGGAGTCCAGTGGCATTTAATAGGAACAAAAGTGGCAAATTGATTCAATCTGCAGGTAGGTTTGTCAACCACTGTATATTCTCGTTCAAGCGCACCTTCACCGTCGTATGTAAAACAAGTTAGGTATATTAGCTGCAAGCTTTTCACCGTATAAGACAAGGGTGGGGTGGTTTTTTTTTAGAAATAGAAGTAAATTTCTTTATTAGTTAGTAATAAGATGTTTAAATTGTCAGTTAAGGAGGCAATAAATTACTTTTCTCATTTGCTACAACTTGCAGTTGCAATCTTAAGAAAGAGAATACTGAGAATGGAAGTAACTCACGTCTGTGCTTTTTAAGGCATTGCATGCTATCCAAAACCACTAAAGGGTGGCTGGGTAAATGTAATGCCTTGACATTGCACCATTGCAATGGTTATTGTATTAACCAGCCCAATGCTTTATAATTTATGATTCTTAAAAATTACTTTGAGAAAGAACTACTAGTATACTTTGGTATAAATGAAATATAAATATATTGGCATTCTCATTTTACTCTGTTACTTATTCACATATGCAATTACAAATATGTACAACAGCAGCTCTATGCTGATGTTTCATCTAGCAAACTAGTGTCTCCTAGAAATTGAGTGAGATGTATTATACAGAAGAGGTAGCATTTTTTACTACAGTTTTGATGTTGAAGCACAGAATTACTCATTATCTGTATGAGTGGTCTCATCAACTCCAATGGGATTAGAAGTTCTTGTGTGAATCACAGGTTCTGATCATCTCAAAAGCTTGTTTAGGAAAAAATGTCGCCACATTGCACCTTTGGTACTTATTTTACTCTAATTTCTAATTAATGATAGTCTGGATATGTAAAAGAACAGGGATGATAAACTATTTTACATAATTTTACCAGTATGGATTTGGAACGTTGTTTGTAAGTAGCAAAACCAGGGATGAATTTATGTAATTCCTTCTCAAGTTTTGCTGGTTATGCCCTTTTTAAGACACTGGGACATAACGCATTCTGTAAATTCTGTATATGATAGTGAAGATACTGTAGAGATGTTTCTTTGGGGTCTTAAATTATTATCACCATTATTCCTGTAAAGTCAGGTACTTCAGCTAACGGAACGCAAAGCATATGGTACTCAGAAGGAGCACAAATATTTCCTGGCTATGTGTAAATCTCCTTTCTCTCCTCCCTAAAATAGATATAAATGTTTGCTATCACCAGGGATGTTCCAACATCTCTGTCTTTACAAAACTAGAAATCAATTCACAGCTGCCTAGTCTTGTACAATGGCTGCTTCTGAAAAATACAGATTTATTCAACACGATATTTAATGTGATGAATGATGCCTAGGTGACAGTATATTTTTTTTTTTTTCCTCCACATGGGTCTTCTCAGAGTAGTTGGAGAAAATGTTGTCAAGACAAGACCTAATTTACTTCACAGAGGAAAAGAGCGTAAGGGTTGTGGGCAGGGTGTAAAGGGAAGGTGTTCCAGAAGTGTGAAACAGAATAGCAATGTGTAATTCTGCATTGGAAGTTCTTGTCCCTAACTTGTTCCCTTTGTCTTTATCATTGCAGCAGTGCAAGTACTTTCCCTTCTCTTGTTTCTTGCCCATGGGGCACTGACTCTGGTAAAGCCATCTGCCACTCCTTGTCATTTTATTGCATGCAGTTGACAGCTGTAGGTGGGAAACAGGGTGGTTAGAAGGGAGCTGAGATCCTGTTCATTGGATACCAGAGACCTCTGTTGGCAAGATAAGATGATTATATTTTCATCCCTCTTTCTTACCCAGAACTTGTCAGAGCACTCTTTGCCAGTGTTACAGAGAGCACGAAAAGTGGTCTTCGCATATGAATGTCAAATCAAATATAAGAAATCTAAAAGATCTAGGAAAGTTAAGTGAATTCAAAGTTAGGACCCTTCTTCTAGGGGAAACTTTATAAGGGATGATGGATGATGTTAGCCTCAAAGTTTCAATGCTTACATGTATGAGAAACCTGCTAGTAGGTCCTAATTTAATCATGCCACCATGAGTCTTGAGGTGTTGTTCCTTTCATGATGAAACTTTATTTTTTTGGAGAGAAGGAAGAAACATTTTTCTGACAGATCAACTTTGAAATAGAAAGATGACTACGGCTCAGGCAAGCAAGTAAATGTAGGGCTAAATTTTGGAGGACAGTGGATTCTAGGACCCTGGAAGGTTGGAGGTTCTTACTTTCACAGTATGTTTGTTACATGTTCCTAATTTATTGTTTGATATTGCCCTCTTTATACATATGCATAGTAGGTCCCACACAACCTTAAAACTATGCAACCGCATTCCTTAACTAAAGTTCTGTATCTTGAGTTCAGTACATTACTAATGATGATTGCTTTTCCCAGAGTATTTTGGGCAAGAGTATTACTTTAAGCCTAAAAAGATGCATTTGAAATGATTTACAGACCTCAGATTTACAGACCTGTGTCCACAGTTTTCTTTCATTTAATAAAATTGAGGATAACTGAACTCAGCATTGCAAATATCAGTATCTGGACAAGAACAAATATTCTTTAAACGTATGAACTTCTATTTGGTTGCATGTATTTTAGAGGCAAAAGCTTCTTCTAGTTACTTCTTACTTGAATACATATGAGGTGAATGGCTTGTGTCCAACAGACATCAGTGTAATGCTACTTGATACCAAGAGAACAAATTTGCCCAATGGCAACCTATTATTAAATGCTGCAGTGTCTGCTTTTCAAGTGGGGCTTTTAACCAAACTGGAGACAGAAACAGGAAGCAAGCAGCTGGCACAGTTAAGTCTCCTTCAGGACTGGCTTTCAATACAGTAAGTTATTAATGTGCTTTAACCATTTGCATTATTTTTATCAAAATGCTGTCATGAAAAGAAACCTTTTTTTTGTGCTCTTAACAGTGGGGGTTTTTATTGTACACCAGTTAATTTCTTTCTCATATTTTATAGCTGGTGTTATCGTCTTTGGGGCAATAAGCACAACGATTGCATGATACAGTACCACAGGCATTTGTAACACGTCTACTGAAATGGTTTGGACATGTTTTGGTGCTACTAAGCCTACTGAAGTGCACTGAAGTTTAAGGCCCATCCCATAGACCTGCACGCTTATTTTGGAAGATTTGATGATTATAAAAGACAAATTATCTAGAAGTTATCTCATATCATAGACCTAAAGCTATGAGATTTCATCGTGCATGTAATGATCAATCAACATATTTGAGGCTCAGTAAAATATGTAGATGAGTTGGAGAAGTCTGTGATAGTTTGATGCCAGTTCTAAAACACTTGATGTTGGAAATTTACTCTGAGTTTTGGAACTCCTGATGTTTGAAGGTGTTGGATTTGACAAGTGTTATAAAGGCAGTAGATTTTCTTCCAAATAGAAAATATTTCACAGGTGCAATAAAATTTCCACACCTAAGTCAACAAAATGTATTTCAGTATGGCATGCTTCTCTGTGTGCTTTCCGTGTTCTAAAAGTCTCTGAGGTATGTGCTACAAGAAGGTAATCTTTTAACAGATACAGCAACTCCAGAACTGAAACACGAGCTGTCAACATGACAGCTGTCAACATGACCAGCAACTTATAATAATATAACAATACTGCTTGTTGTTCTGTACTACCTTCTGTTAAGAACTGGTACTTGGTTTTTAATCCAATTGTGACTCAGAATATTACAAACATAAAAAATACATCATTAGCTTTGTTTCAGTATTGATTTTAATAAATTCTTTATATGCTAAATGTTTTCAATATTCAATCTTCTGGTTATTGCATATTGGAAAAAATGAAAAGGATTAATGTGGCTTCATTACATTACAAGCTAATAAAGTTTTATTGCAATAACATGGCAAGTACTGAATCTGCTGGCCAGTTAATCAGGTTGTTCCTAATTTTCTTTGTTTTTCCATACTTTGGTAACCTGCTCAGAAAAAATACAGATGTATTCGGTTATGCCACAGCTCCATATTTTAGATCATTAGGCTTAGTACAATTCACCAATATTGTTTGTATTGATAATTCTACATTAAATTTGACATAAAATATATCATTATGATGATATTAAATTTCTTTTTTGAAATGTCATGCATCTATTTGCAGAAGCAAAAGTAAATATTAACATTTAAATTAAAACATACTTTTAACTTTATAAGGAATCGTTTTAAAATTTGGTAGTAGTATTTAGATGTCGTAATTACATTAGAACTGTGCTATTTTTTATTTATTTAACAATAATATTATTAAAGAATATAATGACTCTTACGTTCATACAACTTTGAATAATCACTTGACATTCAGTTCTAAGCAACTCAGTTACATTTATGGCTTTATTTCACTTGCACACTTATGTAAAGTTTTGCCTCCTGTAGCAATTAAGAAAGCATATATTTAATTTTTTCCACTGAATAGTATTATACAAAATCAAGAAGTCAGTGGGGATTTTTCACCCAAATCCCTTTTGTTTCAGCATGATTCTTTGAATTAATAATGAATCAGTTTATATCATTTAGCTTTTAGATTTTTAAATTTATTGTCTTGTCTTCTCTGAATCAAGTGAAGTCCAAGCTTGTTTTGCAGGACTGCTTTTCTGTAATATTGTGTAGAGTTATTTATTGTATTACTGTTCTTAGTTCTTTTTTAATCTTTTCTTAACATTACCACTTTTGAACTTCTGTAGCATTCGAAACTATAAAAATTGAACAGCAGCAAGCTTAAGTCTTTCTTGATACTTTTTTCAACGTTACCAAGCTGCAAAGTCTCACAATTTGTCTTGTGTCCAATCTGTTTTTACTTAGCAGATCTTCAGTTACTATTCAGCTAGAAGATATATGATGTGTGTTTTTATCCATCTTGTTTCCTTCCAAACATAGATGAGAAACTTTACTTCAAACTTCTGAGTTCCCTTAACAATATTTTTACTGCCTCTGTCCACTGTTTAGTCTTTACTTTTACTAGAAATTGTTTTGTTCTTACATACCTAATTTTTCCCCAGCACGAGCACTGTCAGCTTCTCATGCTAACCTTGTGCCCTTACTAAATTTTAAAATTTGTTGACTCTCTTTTTCCATTTTTCAGTTTCTTCTACAGTACTTTTTATATCTACATTGTTGTATTTGGGTTGTCCAGAATTTGTTCTGAGATTTTCCATTTCATGTTTCTCTGCTTATTTTCTTTTCCTGAGACTTAAAAAAGCAACCTACGTCAAATCTTATATCCGTATGTATGTGTATTACTTGATGTTACGTCTTCTTTTTTTACCCATGTTGACGTGCATATAATCTGATAATTGTCATTGGTCCATAGATCATTACCATCACTACATGAGAAATAACCATAAAAATGTAATCTGGGCTTTTCCGAAGAGTGCTGCCTGACACACCGCTTTGCCTGTTCTGTTCTTCCTAGCAGACTTCAGTTCTTTCTACACTTCAAAACACCATTTATCTTAAAAGATACCAATAGTGCCACTGAAGTATACTTGCATCTTCTTTTGAGAATTAAGGCTATAGAAACGTGTATATTGCCTCTTCTTCTAAAGAGCATAACTTCTAAAGCATATGTTTGTTGTTTAGCTTCCAGGAATCCATCTGAAATATTTTAATGCCATTAACAGATACATATTTTGACATGCTGAATGACATGAAGTACTATGGACATATGGCTTTTTTAATTTAAACAACATGGTAAAATATAATGATTTTCTTCTTCTTTTTCTTTTCTCCTAGGGAGAAAGGTTTAACTGTAAGAAATGGACACTAAAGGATTACAAGGAGAAGATAAACTTAAGATGGTCATAATTTTACTAACATATTTGGTAAGTTAAAAATTAATATTTACTTTCTCCAGGATGAATGTTGAAAAACCTGTATTGGATGCAGGAATGGTGTCTTTTGTTTTACACATTATTGTTAATGCTAAAAGTCTTAAACACACATATGCAGGCAATTACTTATGCATTTTGTCAGTTTAAAAGTGAGCTTAGTGAACTGATTTTTTACCTTGGGAACCTCTTCATGGAAGAAGGACTGGACTAGGACAGAAATGACAAGTGAATATAGTATTCTGAAGGTGATACTGCTTCACTTCAAAGATATGAAAGGGATTCTAGGCAATTCTAAGTGGCCATCTCTTAGTACAGTGTGCTTATATGTGTAGTGTAGGAGTTTGGAGTATTCGGTTTATCCAGAGAACATAGCATGGCAAACAATTGCATTGCCTACTAAGCACGTTTCAACGCCGGCTTACAGAGACAAGCTCTAGAGCTAAGAGTAATTATAACGCTTCATAGCTATCAGAAAGGCTTTGGTCTTTCTGAAAAGACTAATGCATAAAGTAAGAATTCAGTAGCAGTTGTGGAGAGCAACTTTCTGTGATGGAAGCCTGTATGTAGGCATTTAATTTAAAATTCTGTTGAGGGAGCTCACAGGGTTTGCTAATGTACCTAGGTAGGATTCCAGTGATTATACTGAGAGTTTGCATGGCTGATATTACTGCTTATTTCCCATAATCTTAGTGTCTGGTTTGGTCAGATAATGTACTTAAAAGCTTTCAAAGGTAGAAATTGTATTCTCTGTCACTGGGCCCATGAAATACAAAGTGACAGTGAAATTTAGAATAAAAAGCATTCGTACAGGTTTGGGGTGGGGTTTAAGTTTCCAAATTATTTCAGTGTCCTTTTAAAATCTCAAAATATTTATGTTTAAAGGAATAGATTTTAGTTTGTTTATTCAATTGTAATAGCATCATTTAGAAAATAAAAAAATCACAAATGAAACACAGCAATATATGTGACATAGTTTACTGTCATGAAAATTGTAGCTTTAGTAAATGGTCATGTGCATTTTTCATAATGTTGAGTAAGGTAAGGGTCTTAAACTCATGTTCAACCAGTTAAGTGTTTTGATGTAACACAAGTGCCAAACATCAAGCGGGTCTTCTAAAAATTGCAGAATTATTGCAAGTCACTGAGTGCTGAGAACTTCTAAAATTCAGGTCTCTTGTCCATATTTGGAATTAGATGATTGATTTTCATTGTCATATTTAAAGTTTTTGATAATGCAGAAAGTTATTTTTAAGATAAAACCATTAATTTAGTTCTCAGATTTAGAGTTCATATTAATTATATGTTAATCACAAGTTTTATATATTTATAAAATATATAAAAATTATATATTAGTGAGTGTATTTTATTTTTTTCCCTTAGCTAAGCAGAGTTATTTGTGAGACTGGAGATTGCAGAGAGCAAGAATTTAGGGACCACAATGGAAACTGTATCCTCTGCAAACAGTGTGGGCCTGGAATGGAACTCTCAAAGGTAAGCAAAATCATGCTTTCTTGAATTTACTTGTTTCCAATAAATGCGTTTATGTATGTGGTTAAAATAATAGGTAACGGTATTTGCGTGGAAATATTTTTTTATGATTTTTGGCATATGAACCTTTTACAATTTTTTCAAGTACCATGTTTTCCGGTTCTCTTTATAAAAAATGCTCAGTTCAGAAAATGATGATGCCATTAATGAAGTAGACAGTACCATTAGAAGATCTGGGTATGGGCTCTCAAGTTTAAAAAAAGTAATTTCAAGGTGAGTTAGTGCTACAAAGGGGGGAAAAAACATACAGGGAATTAAGAATGAATAACCTCATTGTGTAGAGGAGAGTACGAAAAATAAATGTTAAACTAGTGATTGGTACAGGTCACTGAAATGGGGAGGGCTTTGATTTTTACAGTGCCAACTTTCAGAATCAGTTCTGCATTTTAAGTGAATTACCACTGTAGACAATGTTTAAATATTTTCTATAAACCAACTTGTCTTAACAGAATGTTTTGTAATAAAAATAAGGGCATAAACACATAAATACAGAATGGGATTCAAGTGACAACTGAGATATTTCCTGTATTTCCTCTGGAACAGCTGAGACATAGGTGATTGTTCTGTTTTCACTAGCTTAGTAGTTGGAGCACTTTGTTGGGAAGCTAGATTCAAATGCGGCTCAAATTCTTTGCTTGAGAACTTATTAAAAATTCTATAACCTAATCCATATCTTTATGCCTTGTAAAGTAATTGAGAAGATTGAGGCCAGACAAATACATAGTAATATGTATAAACATAAGAAGTCTTTGTTAATATCATAGAGAAGAAAAGATTGTTACTCATGAGTCTTCTGTAAATGTTTTTTTTTCTTTTAGAACAACTGCATCTCTTCCAAAAGAAAATCTCCATAAAAGTTTTGGAATTAGCAGAGTTTTTAGAAGTGCAGAAATGAATCAATAGAGGTGAATGGTGACTGAGGTTATGGACTGGGATTCAGTAGACCTAGAAAGCTAACTTGACCAAATTTCAAGTCTGAATGCAAGGCATGAGGAGTCTTAGCTGTTTTCAGCACAGAGAAAGTAGGTGCTGAATATGAGCAAGGATAGAGAATGATAAAGGAAGATACAGCTGAAACGAGAAGGAGGGGGTGATACGGTGGAATTCACTAACTCGATCTCAGGAAGATAACAGAATGAGTTAGGAGTCATGGAGAGATTGGATGTTTTGAGGGAGCAGGTGTGTTATGCTAGAGGTGTGAAGATGGTCAGGCAAAAAAGATGGTGCAGGCTGGTATCATGAAGGGTGAGAAGGCTTGTCAAGTCTCATGTGTAAGCATAAGACTCCTTCTTCAGTGTCCACCTACATCTTACCCATGGTTAGAGTGTGAAACTCTGGCCCAGACATAACAGCGCAGTCTGATGGATACCTGATAGGTGGGACCATAAAGGAAGACAGAAGTAGCTGCCCTGCCCAGTGCCTTTGCATATGGAAGGGGACAGCTCTGTTTTGTAACCTTGCTGATAGTGTAAAAAGGATGCTAGAGGTAGAATTTAGGGTATTACTTAGGAGCTAATTTTCAGGGTTGCTTTTGTAGACAAGCATGTTATGTAGATCCAAGGGGGAATTTGAAGTTTTGTTTTTGAAAATTTTTGAACATGAAACATTACTAAATCTGGTGTGCTTGTGTGTTTAAACAACAGGGAAAAAGAAGCTTTCAGTTTGTGGCTTTATATTTCTTACTATATTCAGCTCTGGAAAAAAGCACAAGTTAAGTATTGTGGTTTGTGGGTGGTTTGAAGAGATTTACTGAAATTGAGTGACACATTTTCCCTGTCTCTCCACCCTGTAGCTAGTGTTCAGAAATACTTAGTTTCACACTTTAGTGAGGATTGTTTTCTATGTTAGGCAGAATTAGTTAAGGTTTGGTCATACAAAGAATGCTCTTGAAGTACAGATTTGAAGATGACTAATGGTATGGATGTGGTTTTGTTTGGATGTTTTGGGTTTTTTTTTCGGATTGGCCTTAAATTTGAGGACTGAAAGGTTCTAGGGGGTATTTTAGTTCATAAAGGCACTTGTAAATATGGCACTTTATAACAGTGGTCCTACTAAAGCAGTATTATATGCATTGATATAGCTTGCTTATCTAGTTGGCAGATAAAACCCGAAAGCATAAAAACTAATGCCCTCAGTAATTGTACTTTCAATTTAATAAAGAAATGCTAAACTAAAATCACAGAATCACAGAGGTTGGAAGGGACCTTGAAAGATCATCTAGTCCAAACCCCCCTGCCAAGGCAGGGCCACCTAGAGCACATCACTCAGGAACGTGTCCAGTCAAGTTTTGAATGTCTCAATAGAAGGAGACTCCACAACCTCCACAATAGGAAGGTTATAGTTTGCAATAGTGCACTATTTAAGTTATTGTTCTACTTGAACTATTTTTATTTGCAATCTGATAGTCCTGATTCTTAGGACTAGTTTTTCTGAAAATATGAGTGCTTAATTAATTTCAGTGTGTAAGCAGTTACTTCTCCCAGACATAAATAGGCTTTCAAATACTACTTTTTTTCTACTACAGTAGAACTGAAATAACTAAACAGATTTTGCTCAAACCCAAATGTTTATAATTTCCTTTGTAAATAGAGGTACAATTTTCTGTGAATCGTAGCGAAGGATGCGGTGCTGTGGCTGTTACTGACATGCAGTTGGGAGTAGTCTTGCTGAATTACAGCTTGAAGCAGCAAAGTGTGTTAAGTCAAAAGTCAGAAAGCAAAGGGAAAAGTAATTGAATTATATACTTGAAGTAATTTGCAGCACAGGGGGAGTTTTGTTTGTTTGGGTTTTGTACATGTGAGAAAGCAGTGATGTAATTATGCTGTAGTTTAATAACAGTTTCTTAATAACAAATAATGCATCTATTTTCCTATCAAATATTTATGGATCAAACTAGGTACACTGCTGGATGTGTGAGCAGGACTATGTCTAAGTATGTACTAAAATACAATGTTATCAGTGGGGATTTTTTGTTAGGTTCCTCCAAAAATTGTTCTAAGCATTTCACTGTCGGGTTTCTCTTTTGTATTAGTAACAAAAAACCTCAGCCTATATTGTTGAATACAAATGGCCAGCTATTGGGTCATGCAGCAGTAGATGGAGTGAACTGTTGATGTAACACATGTCCCTATTTCCTTCCCTCAAAACTCAGTTCAAGTAGAACTTCTACTGCTGAGTAAGCTGAAGCAGACAGGTCCAATGTCAGGACTGTAGAGCCCTCGCTTCACTCTTATTTATGAGAAAGTACTTCATCTTAGTTACAATCTTGTTATTACTGACTAGACAAAAATAGGAACCATGTTCCTTTCAAAAACCGAGTTAGGACTAAACACTATGAGAGGAAAACTGAAGTTCTCAAGATAAAAGTGAAGATAAATACCATGGCATAGATGGGTACTGTGACTTACAATTGCCACTGAATTGATCAGCAGTCAGTTTAGAGCGTAAGTACACTCATGCATGGACTTTCTTCCTTTTGCCTTTGTTAAACCAAGTACATGGAAATCAAAACTAATATGTTGTTACCTAATTATGATACCTGTTTTCTTTTTAAACTCCAATGGGATTTTTATTATGGATAAAACCCAGTTAAGTCAACAGTCATTATTTGTCCCTACACTTAAGGGAAGACACCGTGATACCTGAAGATCAGGCTTAAGAATCTTAACACAGGCTCCACAGGTGACATAGGATATGATTAAAGCCTGATCAAATCTGTGTGACAGTCCAGTCTGTTCCCGTGTTGCCAGATACACTCAGACACATCACAGACTTGCATCAACAGTATGAATAAATGTGCAGGGCAAAACACCACCTGTACAGAGTGGGCGTGTACGTATACATATATATACACCTATATATGTGTGTGTATATATACTTATTTTTAGAGCTATTAACTTGAGTTATTTATGTGACCTTTGTTGCTCTAGTATGTGAGCATTTCATAATACTTTTCTAAGTTAGTAAGATCCTATTGCCTTCTCTTAATTGATATATGAGACACTAGCAGAGAAATCAACTTGCCCATGGTAATACATGAAGTTTTTGGCAGAACAGAGTAGAAAGAGGCCACACAGAGTGGAACAAGACGATGGAGACTCTCTCTTCACAAGGTGCCATGTGGACAAGACAAGGAGCAACAAGTACAAATTGTACCAGGAGAAAGGTTTTACCTCTGTATAAGAAAGAAATTTTTTTACAGTGAGAACAATCATTTACTGAAACAACCTCCCCAGGAACGTGGTAGAGTCTCCATCACTGGAGCTTTTTAGGATGCAGTTGGACAGGGTGCTAGGTCATCTCAGCTCAGCTCCCTGTCCCGTGAAAGGTTGAACTCAATGTTCTTTCAAGGTTCCTTCCAGTCTGGGGTGTTCTGGCAGTCTACCATGAGTGTTTCATTTTAGTTGCAAACTAGTCCTCTATCTATTGGATTGACCTTCCTGTCTGCATAGATAAGTAACTTCAGACACCCTTTATAGCATGAAACAAGCAAAATAAACAAAAAAACCCCAACTTTATTTCATGTAACTAGTTCCAAATCTAGACTATTCAGGTTTTGCTGTCACAGGTTGATGGGGATCTCTTTTTCAAGAATGTTTTTAAAGTAATTATTTCTTCCTTAAAATAAGAAAAAATAATATACCATCAACTTTTCCTGTCTGATTCCCTATCAACTGTTCTAACAGCAGCGCTGCAGATGTTACGTTAACGAAGAACTAAAAGCCATTGATCACTTATGTTGATTCTATTTTTTATAAAATACTTTTCAGATATTGCCATCATAAGAAAACCAGCTTTGTTATTGTACCAACAATTTAGCATTGATGGGGAAAGAAGCTGCTTCTCCTGTTTGTTTGCTTCTATTTGTTAATTTAAAAAAAAATCTATATACCGTTTTCTTCTTCTAAACCTGTGTCCTTGGCAATTTTTGTGAAGCTTTTGAACAACTGAAATAGCTTGCTTTTGAGTGTGTAGCTCTTTTATTTGGGGTACTTTTTGTCTGAGGTGTTTGGTTCTTTTTGTAAGCAGTGCTTACTTAGGGAGTCTGAAATGATTGTATCAATTCAGAAGGAAGTGTTTGCTTCATGTGGCTCAGCATTATTTCATTTCTCATCCATTTAGTAGGAAACAAAGCATGATGTAGTTAAGCAAGTGGTTTAATACCTTTTGTTCTTTAATCATTGGTGTGCTTTGATAGTAAAAGCCTTTTTTGTCCTATCTTTCTAGTAATGTGTTTCTGTATAAATCAAACCTTATACATGATTCAAACTTATATAAATCATAATTAATGCAGGAAAAAAATAAACTGGGATAGTTTAGGTTTCAACCTTTTCCTGAAAACGTTCCGGTATGAGACTCTTTCCAGTCCTTTCACCATAATTGGCTTTAAAAAAGATAAAGAAATCTATAACTCTGTATAGCTTCCATATTTGTTTTTTTAAAATGAAAAATGAAAAAGCAATCATATCACAGCCTCCTCAAGCTTATATTGCAGCTCAGAACTTTAACTGCAATTCTGGATTGTTTTGTCAACAGATCATGTCTGAGGTTGTAGTTCAGAAACGTTGAAATGACAGCCTTGGCGGTAGTAAGTTCTGTCGACAGTGCCCTGCCTGTGCAGTTAGGCTGACACAGCAGATTTTCAGGGTGTATGATGGAACAGATCACTGTTAACCTAGATCAGTCCCATGGTCAGATTTACAGCTCAGCCTCGTAATCAGTTGTACTAGTACAGTTGAGGACAGTGTATGATAAGGAAGAAAAAGCAGAGATAAAAGGGAGAAAGTGTCTTAAGCCAGCGTTGCCACCAAATACGTAACGATAAGTACCGTCACCAAGAGACTGCTGCTGTACAGAGAGCCCGTGGGACAAAGGCAGCCTGATGGTTGCTAAGGCAGGGCTGTGTATCACAGCTGCTTTCCTCGCACATGGTGTGTGGTGACGGAAAAGGAGACCTGCGTGTTGGCTCAGGAAAGGAATTGAGGAAGGTACTGTTTGAAGCTACTCCTGAATGTGACAGTCCTGTGCCATGTCTGACGTGCTGTCCCAGTGAAGTTGCTGGGCAGCTGCTACCATGTTTAGCAGGTCACTCTAACTTTTCATAGCAAGAGAGCTGCTTGTGAGGAAGCCTGCCCAGCTCAGGAGAGGTTAACGTGTTTCTGGGTCAGGCTCCTGGAAGCTGGAGCAGCTGCGTGTAGGCATGTCAAATCTTACTCCCTGAGCATGAAACTTTTCTGAGTTTGCGCTGTGCCATAGCAGCTAAATCTGACACGTTCGCAGCACACTGTTGCAGCCTGTCCTGCTTAGAGACTTCTGCTGATACATAACAGCTGATTACTGGATTCTGGATGAGGCTGATCCACAGCCTAAGGAACTTTTGGAAGCTAAAACTGTATGCTTTTTAACAAGGCCTAATACTCAAAGGTATTAGGAAAAACTTCATTTCCCAGCACCACTGTAGTGCTGCAACCTGTTGTATGACCTGACATCAATTAAAAGTTTCTTAATGACTGGAAGGCTTTTTCTTGAGAATACCCAAATATTCTTGCAAGCATCATGGCCTAAGTGGAACTGCTTTGTGCTGTACTGTCTAGGGACTTACGTAGGTTGTGGATAATCAGTGGAACTAGAAACAAATTCTAAAATGGACTTGCAGATTATGATCTTAATAATGCCTGAAAGCATTTTTAAATTAAATTTGAGGTTATTTTGATTTAAAGAATGTTTAAAATCTAATTGACTTTCTTACTTTCTGCATTGCATTCAGCTTCTAGGGAAAAACCATACCACTTAACTCCATTACCCTTTAGTCTGCTATACTTTTGGTTGTTCTGAGTCAGTGGTTAGGCAGTACATACTGAAAGAAAATGTTAACATTGCTAAGGTAATACTTTAAGAGGTGTCTGTATTGTATGCTTTTAATATTTTTAAAACTTAAACTAAGTTATGAGTTCAGTTAAGTAGTTTGCTGCAGATTCCTATGTGACCTTACCAATCATCTCACTTGATAGTATCTCACTTGATACTCTAGTGAAACCTACTTCTGAACAAAGTTGTTAACGGGATGCATGCATTTAAAGGTAATGAGGCATCACAATACTGTGATAGTGAAAGCTGTATAACTATCCAGAAAATAGAAGTGCATTTGAATTCTGAGGATTTTTTTTAAAAATGCAATTTTAATGCAGTTTTCTAAATTAGTGTTTGGGTTTTCATGGCTTTTACTGTGTATCATTTGAAAGAGAAATTTTTAATTAATGTTATCTGGTACCGTTTATGGTAACACTGGAAAGGAGAAGTGGAAAGGAAGCAGTGGGCTGAGTTCTTCATAATACGAGAAATAAATATAGCACATATTTACCTACTCTTTTTTTTTCTGACACCAAAAAATATTTTTTTCTTTTAAATCTAGCTAATTGATGTTGCAAGTTTTATTTCTCTTTTCTGCAGTCTTGAGGTGAACTGCCACAGGAGATGAACCCTCTTTTCAAAATATGAGGGGGAGGATAGAAGGGGTGAGGGGAGCTGGGAACTGTTCAGATCTCATAAGCCGTATAATTTGATAGCTTCGTAAACAGAGCACTAAGAAAACTGGTACACATCAGTTTTGCACATGTACTGATAAAAGATGAACAGTCGATTGTTTGTATCTTTGCTGGTCTGCTAAATTATAAAGTCCAAGATTTCAAAGGGTTTGAATCCATAGTCTAAATCATATCCTTCAGTTTTGGGAATGTGGTTAATTATGAGTACAAATCTGTTTGAAGTTCTGCCTGGTTTACAAGCTTAAATATTTATTTGCACCTGCCAGGCAGTTACCTACCTCAAATATTATGTGAACATAAAAAGCACATACATAAAGTTGTAGTTACTATGGATTATATCTGCAGAATTCCTGGCAAGGACTTAGAAGCCATCTTTGAAAAGACTGGAGACTGTAAATTCCGTGGCCAGAAGATTCCTTTATATTACATCCACCTTTTTTATAGCTTTAAAGTAAAACATTTCATGTTACAAAGGACCACTAAGATGTGTCCATACATCCAACTATAGGGAAGCAGATCTGATAGAGCTAGAAACAATTTACTCAAGCTTTGGTAGTTTGGGACAGTGAATTGAAAGTATTTAGTTCTAACTTTATTTCCTGGTATTTGCTTGTTTTTAATCAGAAACTTCAAAGGTAGTCTGAAAAGGAAAACTTATAATTAAGTTAATTTAAGCCTTATATTTGGAAGTTTACTAGTACTTGGGAGGGACTGATGCCAAGTGATTTATCAAAAGATACAAATATACATGGTATGACTGAAAATATATACTATACCCTATAACACTACTATTTGGATAGTCTAAACAGAAAGAGTAGAGAGTAGGTATTTAGAAAGAATGTGTTAAGAAATAATGAGATTCAATGAAAAAGTTTATTGACACATCGGAAGAGCAAAATCTCCTACTGGAATTTAGTCTGGTTCCAGTCCCTGGTGACAATCATGTAGCTTTGTATACAGTTTTAGAATTGCATAAATGAAATTGAGTGTAAAACTGAACACATTCAGATATTTTAGGTGACAAAATGGAACCTCCTAGAACCTCCATTATTTTGGCATTGATTCCTAGTAGAAACTGGTAGGTTTGAAGTAAAATAGTAGCAAATGTTCTATGTCTAAAGTAAATTTAAAAAAAAAAATTGAATATTTTTATCCCTTTTTGTCTACCAGCTTTATTAAGGTCAATATCTTGGAGGAGGACCATGCTGTACAGCATATGAAACCGTAGTATGCTTTTTTTTGTTGTTACTAGCAGCAATGATTTGTCTGGGTGCTCATTAATCTGCATAATAGTCAATAGTAAGAAACTACAGCTAAAATAAACCCCAAAATATTAAAACTTACTTTTTGGATTCCTGGGTCTAGAGACAGAGGAAGATGACTGTTTTTATTGTCCATTTGTAGTTGCTTTCTTAGAATTGTGGATTTTCTATGTATTTGAGTGCTTGTTCCTCTTCAGAGGAAAGTAGAGATATTCTTAGCTTAAAGGAAAATTGAAAATTCTTAGAATGTCCAGTACAATGCCTCTGAAGTTGTTTCTTGTTACTTTATCATTGCAAATTAGAGGCACTATAAAATACATACTGGGCAGCTTCATCACAGAACTTGTTCCATAGATGCTTTCCCAATGCAAACCTTGAAGAAACGTAAGTGCGTTTCTAAGGTTCAAAGCTTTTTTTGCTGCAGCGGATTTGCTTAGGTGGGTGACTTTGGAAAAAATTATTTATATGCGTCTAACATGCATGCATTGTGAAGGAAACTGGTGGAAACCTTAAGTTGCCCCAGTTGAAGATTTCCTGCATCTTCCTGGGAAGATGTTCTATTGTTCCACTGAGACCACATACCGGAGAAGGAGGTCCCCACACTGTGCCTTTCCTATCTGTCCCCCTTCCCAATAAGTCCTTTCTAGCAATCTGTTGTATTCCTCTTGCTGTTTTGTGGTGTGTCGCTGATGTATCAAATCTAACTCCAAAATACCACAAAAACAGTAATAGGATATTCAGATGAGACAAGAGAATAGCAACTCTTAGTAACTTGATAACTCTTAAGAAGGAGTGACATAAAAATCAAATACATTGATAGTTCTTGATAATAAGTTCATAGAATTCAGTCCCCAGACTATTACATATGGTTGGGTGAAGTGTTTCTCTTTATAGTCTGTCAGTTGTATTAGGTGTCTTTTTTTAAATGAATGGAAATAATTTCTTTAAACAGCTAAATTTGGGATACGTAACCAACCATAATGATATCCCTTTTATAGTAAAATACCATGCCTCCCTGTGATCAACAGAGCTATTAAACTTTTCCAACAGTTTAAGAACTGTTAGAACTGGAGTGGATTGAGTTTCTGAAATTCTTAGTGGCTAAGCAACGTTTCATGCCTGGCTGATGGTCATTAACCGACTCTGTTTTATTTGGTAACAGAAATTCTAAGCCTTTGAAGATCAGTGCGCTCTCTTCGGCAATTAACTTTGTTCACCTTAGCTATGAACCTTAATATCAAAGTGTTTCTTTGCTGGTTTTGTAACTGAGTAAGTGCTTTTATACTTCACTTGTCCCAGTTTCTGCACTTTCACATGACTGACCTAATTAAAAAACAGACAGCTCAATAATTCTACCATAAGCTAGTAATAATGAAACTGTGGGAGTCCTTGAAGCCCTTTATCATTCAAATACACAGTGGTTTCATGAATAAAGTGGATGACTAAGTATTACTTATAGAAGTAAGGGAGATTATTAGCAGTGGAAGACACATTTGAACTTGCTGAAAGGATGGCTTTTGTCTCTAGAAAGACCTACTCTCAGTAATAATTACACTAGGTCTTCATTTTATCCCAGCATTCTCTTCTTGTTCACACTTTCAGTAACTGAATAGCTTGCTATTGCTTGTTAATCCCTACAGGAATGCGGCTTTGGATATGGGGAGGATGCACAGTGCATGACATGCAGGCCAAACAGATTCAAGGAAGACTGGGGCTTTCAGAAGTGCAAGCCTTGTCTGGACTGTGCATTAGTTAACCGGTTTCAGAAGGCCAACTGTTCTGCCACCAGCAATGCACTATGTGGAGACTGTTTACCAGGGTAAGTCCATTTCTGAAGGTGAGACTTGAACAAATTCAGAACTAATTTGCATGCACAGTTACTTGTTCATTTTTTTCCGGATAAATGTTTGTATCCTTTATGTATGTATGAAGGTGCTAGGTTCTAATCCTGGCCTTGCCAACAATTTACTGTATGATCTGAGCACATAATTTCAGAATTGCAGTCTTAATTATCTCATATATAAAAATGGTTTGATAATTACCTACCTGATCTATGACAGTATTGCCTATACAGTGCCTGAGCAAAATACTTCAAAAATATTGTTGCTGGTGACTTACCTCATTGCTATAAAGAATTAAACGTTTGAAAATGTACACAGTTACCTTCCTGAAGACTGATCACATTATTTGCTTGGGTTTTTTTCCCCTCCTTAGATAATACGTAATAATTCTCATACATGTGTAATTTTAGGTCAAAAGTAGTGGCTGTGGTTTATGCCTCTGAAATTCCTTCACCATGTTGGTAGATTCATAGAGCATGATCCTGGCTGAGAATCAGAAATGGATCTCAAATAGTTGTTTTGGAACATACTGTAACAGTATGGAGACTCACTAAAACTGCTGTTATAAATCAATACCTGTGCTTAGTTTCTTGTCCAGTCACCTCAGGTCTCTGTTGCTTATCTTCTCTGTTTGTAGTATTAAGATCTCTAAAAGGATGTTCTTTACATTGTCACATTCTGCTATTACAAATACCTGCCATGAATTTGTGAAAAGATGTTTCTGGTGCTTTTTTGACCTGTGGATTGGTAGTTTAATTGATAGGAGTAGGTTATGAGAACTGATGGGCAATTGTGTCAGCTTTTGTATTTTCAGGGTATATATTTCAGAGATGCGTAAAGGTTTATACATTTGTTACCTTTATGTATCTCAGCCTTTTTATTTTATTTTTATATACCTTTTTTTAATACCAGCTATTAAATGCATGAACACTGTTTAAGCTCCTACAGTTACTCCTCTCAAGCCACAAGTGAGGTCTTTTAATGTAAAAAAAGAACTTAGTAAATCTTTGGTAACTAATGTTAGTTTAAGTCACAGTTACAAGAAGGTGTTAGATGTCACTCACAACCACTTTTGATACTACCTGCAGCCACACAGTGGATTGATTTATGTTATTATTGCATATACGTATATATGTATTGTAGAGCTTATTTGGCTGTCAGCAGGAAGAAAATTTCTCCTTGTGGTGTAAACAATATAAGCTGAATTCTGGAAGATGAGAAAGGGACAAAAAAGAAGCCAGAATAAAGCATGAATTAAGGGTAAATCTAAATTGGGGGACCTAAGAATGCTTCTTGGTATTCTGGTCTAGAATGTATTCTAGATACATGTTGAATATGTGTTAAAATGAGTGCTGTTTCCACAACCTGCTTTACCAGCAACAAAGTTGGAGACATGAGGAGGGATGGAGTCATGGGTGGGGGAGTCACAGGTCTTCTGGTCTGAATGTTTTGGGGAACGAAACTGTAGAACACACTACCCACTCATACCTGTCCATCAGTTTACATGCTGCCTAAGCGAATATCAGGGCTACAAAAAAGATCAGGGAACTGGAGTGTCTCTCTCATGAGGAAAGGCTGAGAAAGCTGGGTCTGTTTAATCTGGAGAAGACTGAGAGGGGATCTCATTAATGCTTATAAATATCTAAAGGATGGGTGTCTAGAGGAAGGGGTCAGACTCTTCTCAGCGGTGCCCAGTGACAGGACAAGGGACAATGGGCACAAACTGGAATACAGAAAGTTTCATCTGAACATGAGAAAAAAATTCTTCATTTTGAGGGTGACAGAGCACTGGGACAGGCTGCCCAGGGAGGTTGTGGAGTCTCCTGCTCTGGAGATATTCAAACCCCATCTGGATGCGATCCTGTGCAGCCTGCTCTAGGTGATCCTACTCTAGTGGGGGGTTGGACTAGTAGATCTCCAGAGGTCCCTTCCAACCCCTATAGCTCTGTGAATCTGTGAGTATAACTAGCCAAACCAAATGGTTTAGCTAATGTTTTACCTCACGGCACTCTTTATGTATTTTTGTTTTACATGGATTTCCAACATGCCATTCTGTATTGTTCAGCTTCAAAACACTGCACTGAGCATGTCAGCTAAAAACAAATATTAACACATTTCAGTCAGAGTAAATGATCACAGTGGCCCCTTCAGTCTTACAGCCTATGAATCTGTTTCTGTTCACATTGTTAAAGCATGAGTTTCTTGAGCAGTTGGAAAGCTGTTTGCTTTAGCTGATACAGTCTTCATACTTTAATGGCATTTGCAGTGTTAGCAATTTAACATCAGTAGAGTTAGTACCTTTTATTTCATGTGCCACTGCCATTACAGAGAACACTTAATTCACATACTCATCTTCAACAGCCTGCAGCTGTTGATTCTAGTATAGCACCAATGACTGTTTGAAAGACAGACAGACTGACCTACTTGATTAGGGAGGTGTTATAGGTAAGTTCTTTAGAGGATGCCATACTCTCATACAAATTTGAAATACAACACTAAAATTCTGTTTTTTCATTTGGTGCTACTCTTGTTCCTTGGTTTAAGAATGTAGGCTTTTGCCTGTCACTGTAGCCAGTAAGCTCAATAGTAAAGTTCTTGAAGTGTCTTTACAATAAAATGTCTCTTTGGGTACTACAGCCTTTTTTATGTTTTTGCATTAATTTCTTTAGGAATGAGTAGCTAGCTGTTTAGTTTGCTCTAGAGTTTTATTTTACTGTTCACCTGTTACTGCTTGTGGCGTCCCATTGCTATTACGTACCTAAACCATCAGACTGGTACTTCTGTTTGCAATATCCATTTTTTCATACCTTGGAATGCTTGCTATCTAGAATTTTTGAAGTATATATTGAAGTGAGAATATGAAAACAAAGTGGAGAATTGGATAATGTACACTGGGACTCATGTAGTCACTGTATTAATTTGCATTCACAGTCCTTGCACATTGTGATGCAGTTGGTGGTGAAGATCTTCCTGGAGGAGAAGCAAGGGTCCAAAAGGAATTGTTTGTTTGTTAAAATATAGTTTTGAAAAGCCTTTTTTACTGTTTTACTGTTCTACAAAACCATCAGAGTAATCTTGTTTTCTGAAGATTTTGTCATATAGCATCTTAAAAATTTTTTTGGGGGTGGGGATCCCATTCTGTACAAGTACATAAATGAATCAATTTATGAATGGTTTTTTTCTTCTCTGAGATAGAGGATATCTTAGGGATTTTAGCTAGCAAGCATTGATGTCTGGTCCATTATATACTGTTAGTGGTGATAATTATCTTGCAATATCTTGTTTCTTCTAAGAGTGCTATATAAATTAATCAGTTCACTTTTATTTTTTAAATGTGTAAACTTGCATAATGTAAGTTCATCACACTTTTCTTGTATGTCGTGATCTGTGTGGAAAATGGGATATTGATTTCTGTCTGAAATCTCCAGAATTATTTCTTTCTGATGTGAATGTAAGATTATAGTGACTGCATTTGGACTAACAGGTTTAGAATTTTTCCTCAATTTACTTTAGATGGACTGCTGTACTATTAATTAATATCTATTGTACTTCTGTTTACTTTTTTTTTTTCTTGTATTTCCTGATAGTTTGCATTGGGACACAGGTTGACAAAAGTTTGTGGTTTAATGATTTTGTTAAAACACCTGATTAATTTTGTGGGGGAAAAATAACTGATTTTGATGAACTTTTTTCATTCCTTTATCTTGTAGATTTTATAGGAAGACTAAGCTTGGAGGCTTTCAAGACATGGAGTGTGTTCCTTGTGGTGATCCTCCTCCTCCCTATGAACCTCACTGTAAGTGGTCTTTTCCCTCTGCTGGAGGTGGATTAACTTTTTTGCTTTAGAATGTTTTCTGTTTTAGCTTGAAAGCTTGGCAAAAAATGACAGTCACAGTTATAAAGAATTCTTTTAAAGGCTTGTTTTCTTGTCAGTAAATTATTTTGTTAATACATTTCAGCAGGTCCAGCACTATCATTGCAAAGTTCCCTCATACAACCAGTCACTTGAGGATAAACATTTCTGTCATACTACATGATTAGGAGTCTTGAGGCTACTTCTGATGTCATATTAATTTTAATTTCTGGTTTGCCTTAATACCAAAAGAAAGGCAGTCTTCCTAAACCCTCTACCTACTATCAGGTAGGCCTCAGTGAGTACGAATTCTTTCCTGAAACCCAAAAGAGGTAATTTGTTAGTACCTTTAAAAATAACTTTTGTGCTAAGTTTACAGTGAGAGAAAACAATACAGATAAACATCTTTACAGCACTACATACATTAAGAAGAAAATTAGTAATTCATTTCTCAGTTTGTCTTTGGCCAATGAGAGGATTAGAAAGCCTCTTTATTCTCCAACAGAAGCCTTTTTACTACTTCTTCCAAGACTACTGACAGTCTACATCCCATCAAGTTTTTAATTCAATAAAAGGAGTGAATTATTCTTACTATGTTTATTCATTTCGACTTTATAATATGAAAAATAAAATTGATTCAACATAGTCTTGTGGAAAACCTTGGGGTCACTTGTTTATATCTGTAACTGTGAAGTTGTGTTTTGGGAGTTTTTCCCCCTATCTCAAACAGAAACAATTTTTAATAGAAAGAATGCTTTGCCAAGTTCCTGAAATGCTTCATGCTCCTTTAATAAGGATATACTGTTTCTTATAATCATTCTTCCTTTTTTAAAATTGTGCTAAATTAAAATATAACCAAGTGTATCCTATCGCACATTAAAATCATGCATTTAAATAGTTTTATATTATATTAAATTTAATGAAATAAGAATTCTTCAGCATTTCATGCTAAGAAAACATGCTATTCAAACATGAATTCTGTACTCTGGCACATTCGAAGACAGGGAAGAGTAAGAAATTACCTCCCTTTCTGCTTTGGCTATAGTTAGTGACTGTCATGCATATTTCCTTGTTTTTCAAAATGACAAATTTTGATTTTTAAAAGATGATGAAAGAATGGATAGTAAGTCTTCTGAAATAACTCAGAATTGTTTAGTTTATAGTGATTGGGCTTTCGCAGTTGAGTCTAAGCTTGGATCCTGAGTTGAACTGTTAGGAAGCTACTACTAATTTTAAGTGGACAACAGACAGCCCCATGGAGAAAGAGCATTTTCCCTGGCACAAGCTGCAATGGTAAATCCAGATTAGGGACACTTTTGTTCCCTAACCTCATGGCTGTGACAAAGCCTTTGACTTAAATAGCAGGAGAAGCGTTAACAATTGCTTGTTTTTCATATTTCTGGTGGCAAGTTGTGATGATTGGCAACTATTTGCAGCTTTACAGAAGCAATAATGAAAAGTTTGAAATCATTAAAATGTTCTTTATTTACACACTAACCAGCATTAAAATCTTAAATAACAAAAATCCTACCATGAAGTATGATTGCCATATGTCACTGGTTTTCAGAAGGCTTTTATTCAGAATTTGTATGTTGCTTCTTCAGGTCTCTAAGACAAGCTGTCTCAGTTTAGGAGAGTGTACATGCCTTCCTCAGAGCAGCCTGGGAAGTTATTCCTATAATAGCAGATAAATGAACTGAAATCTGCTGGAGTTTTACTTAACATCAAATAGGTGAAAATATCTCTGTTTTACGACTAAGCCAAAACATGATTCTACACAGAAGTATAAATAACAGTGTGTGAAAGCAAGCTTTTTCCATCTAATGCTGAAAATGTTTGCTGTTTATTTCAGTAATGAATATATTTGATAGTTAAGATAGTTCAGACTGCATTACTTGAAGTTAAATGGAGACAGACCATTATGTGTATGGGGCAAGTTCTCAAAGATCAGAGGACTGAGTTCTAATTCTCTGCCTTTTCTTATCCTTTCTTTCCACTGTGAAACAGAAAGTCAAATATTAGTGCAGCTAACTCTTATATTACAGATGAAAAGGAAAAGTTTAAATGTCCTGTTTCAATGAATTAATTGTCCTGTGAGGTATGTAGCAATCTTTTGTTTACTTAAGAACACAACCATAAGGGCGCAAAGGCTCACAGCCCCCTACCTGGACTAAAGGCTCATGCTAAAGCTGAGACATGGATGAAGTTCTTTCAGCACTAGTAGCAGTTGATTATTACCCGGTTAGCTATAAATCTAAATACTTGCTTTTATCTTCTTTCTTTCTGTAGACATTTTAAAACAGATCTGGTTTAAATATTTACTCATGAGAAAATGAGTTTGAGAATTGCTAGAGGCAAAGTTGAAAGGATTCTATAATGAACAAGTAAAGAGAGTATTAGAGGCCAGGAGAATTGCTATCACCTTTGTGTAAACTTTAAAGGGGACACAATGACTTATGTGTGTTTTTAGGATGTCAGAAAATTAAATACACAATGATATAGTTATATTTTAATTTGCTTAGTTCAGGTAAATAAACTGTAAATTCCAATCCTGTATATAGGGTCAGCATCTAAACATTAGATGGGAAATGCAAGCATGTTTTTAAAATTACTATTTATGTTCACTGTCTAAACTGAAGACATTTTTCTCACCTGAAGACATTTTTTTTCTCAACTGAATGACAGAAAAGGAGTCCTTTGAACTGGGAACTAGAGTGAAAACTGAACTAATCAAATATGTAATTTCTGAAGTGGGAGGTAGCATCGAGTGTCCCATATTGGTATCTGTTCAGCAGAGAGAGTGTGACATAAATGCAGTTCAATGATTCTTTTTTCTCAGCACCTATTTAGGCTTGCAGAGTTCACTCTCCTGTCTCCTCAGGCCAGTGTTGTGCTGCCCCAATGGTGATGCTTAAACTTTTAATGAAACGCTTCAGTAAGTAAGATTGTGAATCTATCCATGATATAAAATGAATTAAAATAACTCACTTCTTAAGGTTATTTTAAAATCTAATAAGTTTGTTAACCCCGAACACTTGTGGTAGCACAAGTGAAGGAGATGTGGGAAAGGCTGGGGTAGGGAGCAGGAGATTTTCCAAAGATATCAGTGCTTTCTTTGAGCAAGCATTATGTTTTCAGCTAGTCTGTCTTAGCAAATAAACAGAACAAAACAAAAATTAGAAACAACACTCCTCTTCTTCTTTTGGTAAAAAGAAGATGGGAGATAAAATTAAAGCAACAGAATTACTTTATCAGCTTGGCTATGTCAGCTCTTCCTACAAGTGGTTCCTGTTGTATTGTTGAATTCAAAATGTAGAACAGCATCTGAGTCACCAGAATCCTTTAGCCTCTGGACAGGCTTTCTACTAAGCAGAAGAACCTGTGACACTGAACTTTTTTGAGCTGTATTAAAAAAATAGTTCCTAGCACTTCTACATTACTATTTCTTTCTGGACCAATTTGCAGTCAGTGCTGTTCCCCTGTTATGCGCAAATTCAGTCTAGAATTTGGCTGTACAGACAGTTAAATTGGAATAAATTGTGGGAGTCGAGGAAGAGAGGAAATGAACACATAGACGCCAAGAGCATTTTACAGCCAAACCACCACCAAAGGAACAGCCTTGTCCTTTCTTTTGTGTAATTAACTGCACTATTATATTTAAAATATAATAATAATAGCACAGTATGTCCAGCCAAACTCATTTTTCCTTCTTCAGGACTACTTCTGCCTGTCTGCATGACATAAAGCAAGGAGGTTGGGAAGCTGGGGGGAGACAGGACAGGGGCGGGATACCATTCCATGTGGAGCTTGGGAAACTAGCCTCTACATGTTGCAGGAAATAAATGCATTCTTTGCTTCAATGAAGCAGAAATGTTTTGTTGAATAAGTCACAGCAGTGGAAGTATCTACAGTTTGATTGTAACATCATGTACGTTTGAAATAAACCTGCGCTTGGGTCTAAAATTGCTACTTTTTTGCCATGAGCCATGTTTTGAGATATTGATTTCACTGATAGTGGTTTCAAGTATAAAGAGTATCTCAAACTAGAAAACAAACAGTTTTTACAAAGATGAAGAATAAAAGTAAAGACTATGGCTTGTTGAGACAAACCACATGTAACAGATCATAGTGAAAACATTACATTTTCATGTGAGGCATCCATATCTTAGCAGTTTTAAATTTTGTTTCTCTAAGGGACTTCTACAACACTTTGCCTACTTCTACTAAGATTGTTCGCAAAGCTCCCTTTAACAGTTTTCTTTTGTAGATTTTGTTTAAATTAGTTTGCTTCTGTGTGTTTACAGAATTGTTTTTCTGAAAATTAAATGTAAGTGTCCTAAACTGCAGCTGAGTCTCATTCTAAATCAACCAGGTATATTGCTTCACTAATGAAAGGTGCTATTTAAGGGATAAAATCTGCTTGTATTTCCTTCTTCCTGGTGTTAAAAGTAGCTAGTTTACGAAAAGTAAAATTTGGTATAAATCTACTTATTCAAATGTACAAGATTAGCATCTCTGGTTTTGTAAACTTTCATGTGAGCGTAATGGGTACTTGGGGTGTGCAGGAACTGTACTTTAGAACAAAGAAGATAAAAAGCTAGATATTATAGTCTACAAGGGAATATTGTAGGGTGACAAAATACAGAATTAAAAGGGGGCAGAGGCTGGAAGCTTGCTGGCTGTGTATATTCTGTAAAACACTTTTGCTAGTGGTAAAAGAGAAAAATTCCCACTCAGCTTTGCTGGAGTTTTTTAATATTATTTCATTAAATATAAGTACAGCATTTTAACTTGAGAGTAGTTTTTGGATTACATTCAATTCTACATTAGCTCCTCTGTTTACATAATGGAATTTTAATTTACTTGTATCACTTTCTTCTTTCTGTTTACAGAATTTTGTGATTTGAAAGTTGTCAGATTCCAGATAAAGTTTTTCCAGCTATTAAGTTTTTCTGTAATTCTTATATGGTTGCTTTATACAGTAAACTTTGTATTACTAATGCAAAGTAGCCTTTGAAGGTAGGCTGCGTATGTGCATATGAGGCAACTGACAACTGGAAGTATGTAACAAGTGAAACCAGTCTTAATTATTTGGTTCTATTCCAACATTTATCTCCATCTTATCTCAGTATTTTTTCTGATTTAGGGTTACCTCACAGCATCTCTCACAGTCCTTTTTGACATGTTGGACACTGTGCTAGAAAACAGCTGGAGTATTGTTTAAACCTTTCTTAACAGTCATAAGAAGTGACAGCTAATAGCATCACTAGCTTATAAATATCAGTACTGTTTTATTACAGAGACATTAGCTTTCCATTGTCTCACAACTAAAATGTACACTTCCATAAAAATGTAATAAGTGAGTCTGATATTTTCCATATGTGACCTGATGGTAGGGTAACTTATCTTCAGGAAGTCTGAAATAAATTTGACTAGGTGTTTCAGAGATACGAGAATTGCTATTCATGTTGTATAAAGTTTTATTACAATTTTATTTCTTTCACTCATCATAGAGCAAAGAGAGTTAACCCAGAAAACCTAAATGTTTTCAGTTCCTTGTACTTGATAATTATGACCCGTTGGGGGAAGATTCAATCACGACTTAGAGTCAGACAGCTTCTTCATGTTCTGAATTCACTTTACATGCTGGGCTCCCCTCCTAAAACAAAAAGCTGCAAACAAAAGAGAGGACATATTTTTCCTCGTTTTAAATCACAGAATATACCACTAAGATCAGTTATGATAGTTCTGAAATGTTACTTAATGGATAGGAAATTTCGATTCATTGCATAGCTTAATCAGATTCCAAAATCCTTCCTTGCCTGGATCATGTTTTTTTTTACGTATGCATTTCCAACCTACTTTCACTAACTCCTGTTGTCTGTACTTCAGCATTAGCCTTCTCAAGTTTTTTAGAAGTTCCTGAGGCTTAAATAGCCAAATAGGCTTAGGATCTTGACTCCAAAATTGCATCAGCAGTTGTCCTGCTCGACAGTTGCCCAACTGTGCAAAGGCTTAAAAGTCCAAGGGACTTACAACGGTTCATAAGCTAAGATCTCCAGGAGTATTTAACTCATTCTGGGTCCAGGTGGCTTGGCCGCATTGCAGCCTTACGTTACCTTCTTAAGATAATGACATTGTTCATAATTCTCATGTTCTGACTGCAACCACAGGTGGTGGTTAAAAAATAAATTCCAATTTAACACAGCTTTTCAAAAAGAGGGGAAAAGCATATGTGCTCTCTTTGCTGATTGGATTTGCTGATCAAAGTATACCTGTAAGACTATTCTTCTATAGAATGGATTTTATTTTTTTTTAATAGCTAAGAATTTGAGTTGTATTTTTGAAGTAAAGCTTAAGCTGTAAATTAGTGAATTCCATTTAAATTATTGACTAATCAACCAAACTTTCCTCCCTACTTTCTGCCTTATGTCTTTGTGTGGAGTACTGGTGACTAGGTCACACTTTCTATTTTGATTATTCTGCTCTTTAATCTTTAATGGGAATTCCGCTTCTTGCTACCTTTGTATTACTAGATGTGTTAAGATTGACCAGCAGACTGTAGAGGAGGTCTGCTGGTAACATCCAATGGAAATTTTAAAAGCTGAATCTGGCTCTGCAATGGCTCTGCAAAGTTTAGCAAAAATCAATGCCTATCAAAAAAAAGGAAGAAAAATAGAAACGTCTTTTTTTCCTTTTTGTCCCCTCCCCCAAATAAAAAGTATGATCAATGAGAAGGGAGGTAAGTGACATTTTTTGAGGAACTGGTTTATGAATAATGGGATGAAGCTTGGTAATTGTAAATTCAAGTGGAGCATCAAGAATTGTTGTGGTTTAACCCCAGTCAGTAACTAAGCACCACGCAGTTTCTTGCTCATCTTTCCCCCCGCCGCCGCTCAAGAGGAGGGGCAAGAGAATGGGAAGAAAACTCATGGGTTGAGGTAAAGACAGTTTAATAGGATAACAAAGGAAGAGAATAATGATCGTAAGAATTAATAGTAATATATAAGCCAACTGATGCAAAAATGAAATTGCTCACCACATGTGGAAGGAAAAAAAAACGAAAAACCAATGCCCAGTCTGTTTCTGAGCTGAGATCCCGCCTCCCGGCTAGCTTCCCCAGTTACATACGGAGCATGATGATGTATGGTAGGGAGTATCTGTTGGGCCAGGCTGGGCCAGCTGTCCTGGCTGTGCTCTCCCAGCTCCTTGTGCACTTGCCAGGGCCTGGGAAGCTGAGAGGTCCTTGACTTAGTGTAGGCACTAGAACGGCCTAGCAACAACTAAAGTATCAGTGTGTTATCAACATTATTCTCATACGAAATCCAAAACACAGCACTATACCAGCTACAAGAAGGAACGTTAATTCTATCACAGATGAAACCAGGACAGGAATACATTCTAAAATACGATTTATTGAACAAAAAAAGTTTAACGAACTACTTAATGCACTATAATGAGCAATTCTGGAGATCAGGAAATGAATCTGCACAAAAGAATCATGAAAAGATGTTTCTGCTGTATTAGCTGGTGTGGGTTTTGTACCTTTTCATTCAGCAAAGTATTGTGTTTCCTTGATTGTAATTGTATTTTACTTCTTTAATGAAAATATTTTCTGAGCAACTTTAAAAAACACAAAATATCCCTGACGTACAAATAAATATTTTTGTGATGTAGGCTAGATCAAGGTATGCTTTACTAACATAGGTTTTGCAGTAGCAGTGCAAAGCAAAACAAAAGTTGGATTTAATGCATACTTCTTGGTAGTATTTCTTTCTGGAGTCTCTGTAGAAGGATGTGCTTTGACTCCCCCTTTTGTGTCATTTTTCAAGGAAATTCTTAAACCTTTCCTTTTATCACATATTTTAATTATAGTATGTGATGTTTCTTTCAGCAAAACGTGGTTTGTTAGATTGATTTCACAAGTTACCATAATTAAGGTTGTGTCAGATGGATTGTGAGAGTTTTTATCAAAACGTAGATGGAAAGCTCCACAGTGAAGAGTTTTATGTATGTGAAATCTGTCTGATTGAGGTGGTACATAATGGAAGAAGAAAGCCCAAACTGATACATAGACAGTGAAAAACATCCATCTTTCAGTAAATAAACAGTATCATAACCTCACTATGTCTTGGCAAAAGTAAAGGCTGGGCTTTATATATGGCTCTGAAAGCCCTTTGATCGGGGGACAGTCATATACCTGTACATTTTATACAAAATACTGTTGATGCTAGTAAGTGATAAATAAGGAGCTAGAACACTAATTTTGTCTTAACATGCCAGTTAAGACATTTGTACTTTTTTAAGGGTTCGCAATTTACCATCTCTCTGATGGTAGAGACCCATGAAGATCACTACTTTTGTTGCAAGCTGAATAATGAAGGAATGCGGAAGCTCTTCCAACAGAGCCAAAATATCAAACCAAACCAACCCTTTCTGGTTCCTTCCTGCTGGTACTTTGTGCAAGCTTGTGATGTAACGCAGATGGGATGCTGCCATAAGGTTTCCTCTTCCAGAATCGGTGGGGTGTGTTCCACCCCTGTGCTGGTTGACCCTCACAGACGTGCCTAAGGCTGTAAGAGGCTATCAACAGGATGTGCTTCTTGCTGACAGTCAAATGTTTCCTGTCATTCTACTTCCATACCATTTAAGTTGTGGATTTATCTGGATTGAGCTGAATTGGGTTTGTTGGCTGAACACCTATCAGAGTGTTTGGTGGTTACTGTTGAGTACATGAATCATTTCTTTAATGCTTGCATCATGCTGGTCTCTGGATCTGTGAAAGAATTTTTCTTCCTGGCAGCTTAGCTTTCTTTGGGGGGAAACTCCTTTTTCCTTCCTGGCCACTGAAGGCCAGGTTTCTGAGAACAGAGAATTTGTCCTTAATTGTTTTTAACTATTTCATATTTGAAGCGTGCTGAATGTTGCCAGTGGCCCATAGATGTGACAGTTGTCATTTCTGGCTGCTGAAAATAATTTCAGGATTGTAAAGTCAAGTGTTATTGCAAACCACATAATATTTTAAACATCCAATGACAAGATTAGAATCGCATCATCTTTGGTTTCCAAAGTGAACACAGTACATACGATACTGTTGTCATTTATTAGCCTTTTTTAAATTCTTTTGACCCTGATGGCTAATTTCTATCCATTCTGACAGAGTAACGGGTACCTCAGACAAGGAATTTTCTGATTTTACAAAAACAAGTGATCCTAGTAGTGAACAGGGAGCTACGTTAGTGCACTGAGTGAGAAGGTTGTAGCATAAGCTCCTATCATGTTCATCAACAGCAAAAAAAATTACAGAAAATAAAATAAGTAAAACAAATAGTAATTTCTGAACCTCTTGAAGGTGCACATTTATTATGTTTGAGGGAGGAACAGGAAAATTTGAATACTAGAAGTCTGAAATTTTAAAAAATCTACTCTCATAGAAACTCTAGATTACTACTATCAGTCCCTTCTTAGAAAGCTGTTAGTAATATAAATATTAAATTCTTTTCAGAGCAAGCAGATGTAATGTAAATGGCTTCCATCAGACAAATAAAAATCATAGAATAAATTAGGAATGGAAATGTTGTTCATTCAACACCATTTGTTAATAATCTCTGAAAACTTAATATAATATGTTTGATCATAATCCAGTAAAGTTTTAAGTGGATGGTATGAAGCTGAGGTGGTATTTGACCAAGCTGAATTGCACTGAAAGACATTGGCTTTCTAGTTTCAGCATGAAAATTGCACTAATTGCGTGTAATCCATTTCTATCTACTAAAGCATGTATTAAAGTCTTTCGGAGCCAACACAATATTCCAGTTTAAATCTCTTTGAAAATACATTCATCGTTGCTTACTACAATATGATGAAAAATGTGTAGCTGGAAATTACAATGTCAACTTGTGATTTTAAAATAAATTGAATCAAATTTTATCTATTTCATGAGTTCACATCACAAGCTCCTGCAAGCGTTAATAGGAATTTATATAAGTGATGCCCATCTGGCATTCAGAAGGTTATATTAAACCAGTACACAGTAACGTATAGGGCAGATTTCGTATCTTTGTTCTAACTCACAGCTGGCAACCCTGCTAATCCCAGTGAAAGCTTCAGTTTGAAATACAAAACTGCTTTTGAACTTGCATATCCTTCCCCACAGATGTCTGGAGCCTTGGTGATGTGTTTCTTTTATCGTTCCTTTTAAATCAGGGAATGAATTGTGGTATTAAGAGTGAAGTTAGGGATTCATTGCCTGACAATACAATGAATCCTTAAATATCCATTTTAAGAGCATGTTTTATAAAAGAAAAGAAAGCTGAGAGTAACCAAAATACTAGTTTTGCATGGTTGTGTGTAGTAAAAATTTACTGTAGAGACCTCGCTTCATTATTAGGTTAAAAAATATTTTAGTGTATAGAATGCTGAAGTTTGTAATTGCAGTATTCACTTCTAGTTTGTTCATCTAAAATACAAACAAGCAGCTTGCAAGCATATTTAGCTTTGTTTCTTGACACTGTTAAGTACAGTTAGAAAATGAAATTCTCAACTGTGGCATATGAGAATTTCAATATGTTTTTTCAAAGCAGTTTACCATACTTTTGTTTCTAGTAGTAACTTGTGCAACCTTTCATCTTATGAGTCAATCCTATAATTAGCATCCTTCTTTGCCAGAGGCATACTGCATGTTTGTTTTAGGTACAGAATGTCTGCAAGAAATTTAACTTAATCATTACTTTTTAATGTAAGAGCTGGTTAGCTCAATTATGCTAGATTAAAGTGAACTTGAAATTCCTGAGTTACAGAGAAAGGGGCTAATGGTTGACCTATACTGAATAAGTACTATTTCCTATGTGTGTTTTTCTTCTGTGTGCTTACTAATGTGGCTAGCCCTTTAGCCCAGTCTTGCAGTGGCTATAAGTAATTATCTGTTCATTGTATGGAGTGGGTTTGCAAAGTTCTTATTTAACTTGGACATTAGGTACATCTAAATTATTCCAGTATTGCATACAGCTTTAGCTAAAAGACATTTTTTCAGTTAACTTTTACTGTATTGTGTTTGGGGATAATCTGAAAAAAAAATGGGTAGTAGTTACAGCTTTGCAGTAATTTTTTTTATTACTATTTTTTAGACATTTTCTAATTACAAAAGCATATGATGGTTTTAAATACCTGAATTTATTAACATGCTTTTACTCTGTGTTCAGACTGAACCTATTCGTTAAACTTACCGACATTCAATGACCCAGATAATTCTGGGAATGGTTGCATTAACACCACTTTAACAGCACTGAGTTTGGGTGCCTGTGCTATAAATACGTGCTGACTGCTGTGGTTTTTGGGGACAGAGAGTCAAAGTGACAGTATAAAACACTGCTAAACAAATGCACAATAGTGTGTTGGGTTTTTTTTATTCCACTTTGTGCTGGTAGATACTATTGGCTGTATTGCTTGACTACAAAATACTTCAGCTGTGTTTCTGTTAAATTTCTTGTTTAAAAGAAAATACGGTGGAAAACAAGGAATGGCTGAAATAGGCTGAAATATTCCATATTGCCAGTTCCCTATTAACAAAACCATTTTCAAGCAAAAGAACACTGAAATATCACTCCAGAGGACTGAAATTACCTGGAGAACTGGAACGTATTGGAAACAGGGTCACATGTGATAGCCTTAAAACAGGATTTGTGCACTAAGGCCCTTAGCAGTAATAATTCATTATAAACTAACACTTCATGAGCTGGAAGCAACCTAAGACAGGCCTGATGTTGTGACACTGATCACTTGTATCCTTCGAGTCGTCCTCTATTTTACTTGCCTTTAATTTTTTGGGTCGTAGGTCTCACACATTCTCATTCTCACTGGTTTGCTAGTGCTAAAGCAGTGCGCTGCCAACCTGCTGTTGGCAGGAGGTTATAGATTAAGATTATAGAGTGATCTCACTTGTTATTTTGGGCAGTGACATGTGCCTTTGAGGTATAGGCTGTGACCATTTCTTAAAAAGATTAACTCTTTGTTATAGCTTTCTCAAATAAAGGGTTGTATCCAGCAGTTTCAATAGTTTCATTATAGTCCAGTGGTATAATTGTATGTGCATACTACTGAATGTACTTTATGTATATCTGCGTGTGGAAATGTAGGCTGAAATTAATGCACCTTAATTTAGGCATATAAAAGTTAATGCTTAATACTGAAGTTGTCAGCCCCAACTCCCACTAATACTCAGTGGAGAGAATTGGGTACCTCAAGAGTTCAGGAAAGCCAGATAAGGTAAGTGTCAATGACTAACACTAAGCAGTCTATCAAGCCATTTCAGATTAATTACTTCTCTGGAGATTTCTATTTCTGACTCTGTTTTAGAAAGAGAGCCTAAGGTGAGTAATTCTGACTTTGTCTTTAGACCTTCAGACTTCTGAAGTAGGAGTTTCATCTAGATGCCAATATCAGGTTAGATGAAAACTGCAAATTGAACATGGAATGATAGTATCTGTCTTCCTAAAACCTGATCTTCTTCTTACCTTTTTGTTCCATTAATTTTAAACAGGAAAATTGAGGTTTTAGAGTGTAGAATATTTTTATATTTTCACTCCTGATAAATACATACAAATTAAAAATGAATAAAAAAATACTTTTCGTATTCTTTGATAAAATGTTTCTTACAAACTGAAGCCCCCATTCTAAGAAAACTGGCCAAAGTAAGAATGTGCCAGAATTGAGGCCTGTAACCACAGTTAGATTCCTTTGTACATAGTCACTTCAATACAGGTTTTATTTACATTGTTGCATATGTTGTTTCCCACTGGGCCTTTGTTCATTTAAAGCACAGGATAGGCAAAACCTGTAATTTTATGTCTGGCCTTATTTGTTACACACTATTTTATATTCCATGCAGAATATGAGTTACTAATTACCTGGGTTGTTTTTTTTTCTGTGGTTCTGCCACTGGAAAGCAGTTATTACAAATTTTGCAGTTATTACTTGTATCTTTACACATTTTGCATCACTTCTGTTGTAATGTCAGCTATGTAGTTAATGAACTGAAACAGAGAAATTAAAATAGTCAAAGACATCCACAACCCTGCATCCTTACTTGACAAACCCAGAGCAGGACGCTGCTTTGTTGACTGTGAATATCTATCTGTAATGGCTACATCTGTGAGCTGGTCACCTTAGGTTCGCTCTATGTTTGGTGGAGCAAAATGATCAAGGGAGGTGTTCAAAACAAATCAGATTAATTGCATCCTAAAAAAGCTCTTCTCCCCACCACCAATGTGTAGAGAAAGTTTAGGTGACTCCCTCATGAGCAGATGTTTGCTTTGGTCAGAAGAATCTCACAATAGAGCTTGACTCTTCAAAGATAACCTTTCAGAGTGTCTTCTGTATTCCATGACTAATTCCTATTGACTTCTCTTAGAGAGGGGAGATGTTATGTTTCAGATTAAGTAATATAACAAAGCAAGGATCTTGTACACAGCAGCCTTTTGTTCTGTATGACTTGACTTTATCCCCAAAGCTTTAAGTGGTGAATTAAAAACTGCAAAACTGCTTTTTATGAGCTATTATTATTTCGGACTTCAAAGCTACAGCTTTTTCATCTGTAGTGTAGTTTTCATGTGCATGCTTACTATTGCACAGTAGGTAACTTTCTTTGTAGTAAATCGTGTCATTTACTTTGATATTTGCAGTATTACAGTGAGCTGGTAATAAATGTCCAGCTTCTAAAGGTGTTAAGGCTGTATGTTATAAAATTATGAAAATTTACATTTAATCCCATGTATTTCAGATTACTTACCCAAAAAAGTGTTTTTAAAAGATGCTGACGTAGCAAAGTTGAGCATTAAAAAGTTAGAAAGTACTAGTAGGGTTGGTTATGCAAGTCTTAACTGCCACCTTAATTCAGAATCATAATTCAGCCCAGTTGTGTGCAAGTATTATGAAACAGTCTTAATTACATAAACATACTCTGTGTTTTCTATAGCANAACAGTTATGTTAGAAAACCAAACAAACAAAACCCAAAACCCCCACGCCCACCCACATTCAGAAGCACTTACCTTGCCTGGAGAATTTAACCTAAATTAATAATATTTTAACATAATTATGAACAGGAAAAAAGTACGTGGTGGGCAAGCCTGAGAATGGTTTATTTAATTTTGCTGCATTCTGCTTTTCACATGACTGTTCGCTATGCGAAGAGGGATCTTTTCTACTTCTGCTGAATCTTTCAACTGGACAAATTCACCTGAAGAGAAGAAATAAGCTTTTACCCAGCTCAGCGTATAGCCCAGTGGCTAAAATAGTTTCCGTGGAGGTGTCAGAGGAAGCAACTGAACCTCCATCTCGTGCTTCTTGGCAAAGGATTTTTAAGCTTTTACAGAAGGCAGAAACCTCATCGTTACCTCCTCTTTCAAGAGTTGCATATGAAAGGGGTTATAAGCCATGCTCATGATTTTGTCCCCCTCAGTTTAGTTTTAAAATAAGATCATAGATTTTTGTTGTCAGGAGAGTTTTACGAGAAGATAGAAACCCCTCTCTGCCACTCTGAGTAATTTATGGGAAGAACAAAATTTAGTATCCTTCTCCAGACTTCTACATCTATAGGCTGAGCACTGTGTTACTCAGTGTGGCAGGTACTTCAGATTCTATTCCATGTTTAACTTTTCCTTTGCACTGTATAGGAAGTATGTGATCTAATCCAAGTCTCTAGTTTCCCAGATAGAGACCTTGGATTTAAAAATTACATGTTTTGGGGCTTAACTTTTACATACTTAAGACCTGTGCCAAAAGGTCAAGTCCTTTGTCACTCTTCAAAATGGATACTAAAATATAGTGTCATCAATTTGATATGTGCATTGATTTTTAGATTATTGGAAAGTCATGAATAGATTATTATCTGAAAGTTGTGCGACTCTTCTATTTTATTTCTCATATATTGTCTCAATTTAGAAATAACCTTTTTAAAATTTGATGTAATAAATTCTTCCAGTGTCAAACGTACATGCACACACACACGTATTTCCAGATCTTTCAGTACTGGTATTTTATTAGTCACATCTTTGAAGCAGGCTCTTTCTGCATGGAATTTATAATAGCTGGAAGAATTTACTTAACACTTATGTTTTTTCACATTCAGTAACAAAAAATGGTACTACATTACAGGGATTTTGAAGAGTGGAGATGCCTCTCACCATTGGGATTTCATTTTCCTTACTCAGTTATTTTGCATTTTAATTGTAGACCAGGAAGGATACTAAAATGTTACTGGTTTTTTGTTGTTGTTGCTGCTGGAGCATCTGGCTCTCTGGATGAGATAGCTTATTTGGCCAATTCAAAAACTTCCTTTTTAAGCAAAATAAGCAAATGATCCTGCACATAATTTGGTATTCAAATGTAGGTTTTGTAATGTACCACTCAATTGTATGACTTTTTTTATTTGAATATAAAATCCATGTTGTCTAAAGCTATAAAAAACTTTGTGACTGAGAATTATCACAATATACCCTGCGATTCTGATGACAAAACAGTATCCAGTCTGCGGACAGAAGTGATGTAGCTGAGTACTGTTGTTATCTTTACAAAACATTTTTAAAGCAAGAAACAAGCATAGCTCTTGAAAATCTAGTGCACAGACTATTAATGAAGTTTATCAAAGTTTGTATTAACAAATTTAGGTGCAATCATCATGCAAGCTTTTGGTCTGCTCCTGGGTTTTACCACAGCTGAACCAGGGCAAAGAGGGGAATAATTGGGACAGAAAGTGAAGGGTTAGAAATTACTTCTCACTGAATCAGAGGGACGCAAAAACTCTTTTATGACTGATTTACAGTTCACTTCTTGCTTTTCAGGGATTTACACAAATATATAGTACTGTGTTAATTTCAGTGTTGTGGATGTACATGACAATTACACTGGGAATACATACAGTATGCCAGCAGTGCGTAGCTGGAGGAGCATGTGTGTTCCCTGCCTGGGTGAGGGCATAAAGTGCCATAACTACCCCACCAGCCCTCACTCCTGCCTCTCTGGTCATGGTTACAGGATGGAGCTTCCACTCTGTTCTGTTTCAGTCCATACTGAAAACCAATCCATGCATCAATCTACAGGCTCCTCACACAGCAACTGTGGGATCTTGTTTGAACCTTTTAGATCAGATGCCAGTATCACAATGTTCAATTACACTTTTGATTAATGGAAGTGAGTTACTCTCTTGGCTAAAGAAACAACCTTCAATATTTACGAACATGTCATTGTTATTTAACCAGAGAATATACAGCTAGATTCTGAAGGGCATATGGTCATCTTTGCTTTTAGAAAACAGGTAAACAGGCAGTAGTTACCCACCTGAAAATGGTGTGCATTCAGGCAATGCAAACTCTGCTTCTGTGAGTAATGCCTTGTGTAAACATTTTGGAACTGAGAGTGGTAGAATGTGTAACAAGCAATAACTGTCAAAAAATTACTTAATTGACTCAAATACTGTAGCAGGTTGTTTTTATTCTGTAACTGGGTAGTCCTAAGGATGAAATGGGACTGCATGTACAGAATACTAAACAGGTACTTTCTTTCATCTTCTGTTGAAAAGACAAAGCAACTTTCATAGACTGGGTGGGATGGATGCATTCTGTAGTTGGATTTGAACAGGAGAGTATCCTAAAATACTGTGTTCTTGTTCCCAAAATATGTCTGGAAAAGAGTTTGATTAAAAGTACAAGTTAGAGGTGAAGTAGGGAAATAAGTTTTCTGCTGTACCTAGCAATCTCATGTGTTCTGGCACAAACTTTATGTGCTACTGATTTAACACAAGAAAACATCTGAGAAAGAAATTGCATTTTCTGCAAAATAGATATTGGACCCCTCCACTGTCAGAGGTGCAAAGTGAGCTGCTAGAAGCAAAAATGAGAAAGGTTGCTGACAACACCACAGTTATATTAACAGCAATATATACTCTGTGCCACCAGATCATGCTAATTATTTCTGATTTATGGAGGAGAAACGTACTGTCTCTATGTTACGTTGCAGGGGAGAGAATTCAGTTCTGTTCAGCAGTGACACAGATTTTATCCCACTTCCCCTGATTTTTTGCTTATTCTCAGTGGGGTTTTTTTCCAGTTATTTGAAGGTGTCAGTGATTTGAGGCTTTTTTCTCATGTAGTATTATTTTTGAATGGCTAGACACTTCTCAAAGGTGAAAGTTTCATGCATGAACTGTTACTTTTGTGCCCATATATCAGGTCAATTTAGATGACAATGGTTGTACCAACAATTAACATCTCTTAATTACTAAAAGAAAAATACATTGCAGAGGTTGATAATTGTGCCTTACAGACATGGCAGTATGTATCCAGTATGGTGGAATTAATGTATATTTTAAATTTGCATACACTGTGTAATTGTACTACCATTTTAAACACAAAAAGCTGTCAGCAGTTGGAGTTTGTGAAAATATGCAGTGCAAGAGAAATGGTCTTGGAAACGAATAAATCAAATTCCAAAGTTTTAAATTTATAAGTACATTTCTCAGGATTTCCAAACAATGGCTAAATACTTGAATAGTCATTTTCTCCCCTAGGGCTTCTTGGTACATTTATTAAAAAAATAACAAAAGTACAAAATGAAACAAGAAAGTTGTAGGGCACTTGGAAACTAAAGGCTTTAAAGTCAGCACTTGGAGCACATCTGAAAAATGTGGTTTGATGTGATGAACTTTTGGGTGTAGGCCATGCACGCAAAAGGCTGTCATTTTACAGATGTTGGGAGACTCTCTCCAGTGCGTACAACAGTCTCCAAGAGGAATGTTTAATAAAGTTTCTTACCTCCTACTTGAAAGATCAGAAGGGAGGCAATCTGCTGCTTTGTAAAGACTCAGAAATACACTCAGGACAACTTACTTTCCATTGACGTTAATGCTCAGTGGTATACTTACACGTACTATATATATATATACATCTATAATACATGGACTAGGTAAAGGTGCTGCCTTTTTACTTTTAAATGGACATAAATGTCTTTTAATCTTTTTTTCAAAATGAAGTAATTTCAGGATAAGTCACATTGCCTTGCATTTTCCATAGATGAAGAGCACATATGCAGATAGCCACTGCAGTTCAGCTGAAAGGCAGTATCTTGTTAAATTATTGTAACTTGAGGGTATGTCTGAGCACTTAATACTTGGCAAATTAAGGTTGATACCACTGACTTGAGCCAATCAACTTAAAGGTAACGGGTGAATACTTTTTATAATAGGCAAATGCAACTTTCCCCTCTCTTGCCCAGAAATACCCATATTCCAGGAATTAACAATGTTTTAATTTACTTTTGTATCTTACTTTCAATCCTGATCGTAAAAGATGGCACTTGGTCCAATGTTACCATATTATTTCTATCTAAGTGGAGTTTTGATTAGCTTCATTTTATTGAGTAAAGTCTCTTTGGGTTAGCATTGTCTTGACATGATAAGAAAGAAAACCAAACGTAATATTCCACATTTTATGCCATTCAACTTTGATGATGATGATTATTGTTGTTGTTTATTATTATTATTTCTATGGAAGAAACATAAAATGTTGCACATTCTGTTTTCACGTGGTTAATCAACCACAGAAAGCTTTCTTTTACACATGCTGATTCCACTAGTGGCTGTAACTAATCATGGTTTTAGGAAAAAAAAAAAAAAAGGAAAATAAACCTGAAAAAAGTGATAAAGGAAGCCTTTTTAAATTTGGTCCTGTCTCTGGTTGTTTGGTATAATAGGCTGAAAATTGAACTATTCTGTTTATTGGCAGAAGTTACAGTGATACAGCTGTGGCTCATATGTTCTGTATTAGCTGAGTTACTGCTATTTGACCATCTTGGATTAACAGAAACTTGACTTGCTTTTAAAAACCTTTCCATATACTGACATTAAGATGTACTATTGGTTAATTAAAGGAAGAATGTGTATCTAGACTTACTGCTCAAAGTTATGCAGGAGACAGCTTGGTATTTTGGGTAATTTTTCTTTAGCGCTAGCACATTTCCAGAATATATTGGAACTAAGATTTAGAAAAGGAAATCTATTTCTTAAATAAAATATTTTTCTTTGTGATACATAATATGCACATGCTTTCCAGAATCATAAAACAGTGAACCTCCTCTGTCCTTTCTTAACGTATCACATCCAATTCACAAAGTGTTTGATTACATTATGTAATCAGTGAATAGATGTAAGTACAAGTTTAAATTTAAAATGTACCTCCTTGCTTTACTGAAATGGGACCATTAAGTCTGTGAGCCTGAAAAGAAAGAGAGAGTTTATGAAAATTCATACACATCTGAGTAACACTGAAAGCAGAGTTCAGCAATGCCCAACGGGCCACTTCTACAATAGCAATCCACTTCTGAAATGTTGGTCTCTGCAGGGAAGATCACTATCATTATAATTAGAGCTACACTACAATGGACTGCTCACACTAGCTATTCCAAAAAGTTCTTTGAAGGCGAAGATGAGTAGTAGGCATTTTCAGTAATAGAAAATTGCTTTCTCAAGTTAAAAAAAAAAAAGTCAATTAAATAAAATAAATCCTAAATAACTAGATGGCTAAAATAAATTCAAACTTTTGCCATCACTATTTAAAATAGAATTGCTGTATTTCTGGTTTGGTTATTGCTGATGGACACTGAAGAAATATATATAATTTATGATTTCCAAGAATATGTAATTACACTTGCAAATAGATACATTTTGTGAGCAAATGGAGAGAGACAAAAATACACACCTCCACGTCCACTGCTCTTATTCTGGTTTTACTTTCAAAGTTAACAATTCCTCTTTGTACTAATTATGAAGGCCTAATTTCAAAGAACTGTTCAGTGCTTTTAGGTAGGTACATTGATACAAGTAGGTATATTGATATGAAAAATACTTGAGTATGTTCTGATCAGTTTTTTGTTCTCTTGTTTTTAAATACTTATCTAGGCTGTCTTGAATCTTCTAAAAGCTAGATCAGACAGCTGACTAAAATCGAAAACCTGATATCAAAGCAGAGTCCTTGATTTTCACGCCAAACCCAGCACATATTGCTATATAGACATTTATTTTTTTAATATCATTTTACTGCTTCCTACAGAATTATATCCTGGAACTTTACATACCATGCAGAAGTTTCTGCAGTCTGTTAAAGCTATAAACTTAAAACTACAGCTGCAAGAATCTTAGAAACTGAGTGAGAAGTTTTCTCTGTGGAAGATTGCAGTGCTCCTGCCAAGAGCATTCAAGTTAAGACAAAAAGATTATGACACTGGTTGCTCTTTCTTCTAAATAACAATGAAGATCTGGAAAAGAGGTCATAGAACTTAGCTCTGTGAGTAATAGAAATTATAGGAGAACATAAAGAGAAGGACAGGTAGTAATTATTTAAGAGAAAAAGTACCTGAGATCCTGAACTGGATTTTTATTCTGTTATATGGAACACAAATAATAGATAGACCATCTATTATAACAAAAATGATAACATTTCGGTGCAAGGACAAGAGTTTCAAAATGTATTTCTAGTTCATGTAGGACAGAGACTTCAGCCTTTTTATTGACTTGAGTTTTAAGATCTGCTGTATTTTAATAACGCAGAATCACAGAGCGATGGAGGTAGGAAGGGACATATGGAGATCATCTGGTTCAACCCCTCTGCTCAAGCAGGGTCACCTGCAGCCAGTTGCCCAGGACCATGTGCAGATGACTTCTAAGCATCTCCAAGGAGGAAGGTCAATCTGTGCCAGTGCTCAGTCACCCTCACAGTTAAAAAAGTGTTTCCCAATGTTCAGAGGGAACCTCCTGTGCTTCAGTTTGTGCCCATTGTTTCTGGTCCACTGCAAAAAGCCTGGCTCTGTCCTTTTTGCACCCTCCCTTCCAGCATTTATACATGTTGAAGAGATTCCCCTGAGGCTTCTCTTCCCCAAGCTGAGCAGTCCCAGCTCTCTCAGCCTTTCCTCACAGGAGAGAGGCACCAGTTTCTCAGTTATTTTTGTGGCCATTCACTGGACTCCTCCTGGAGCTCCACTCTGTCCAATTTGGCAAGTTAAAAGGATATAAAACAGGTCTGCTATAAATTTGCTTTTCATACTTCTGATGTGGCAGTGGAACATAATAGTACAAATCAAAGGTAAATAGAAATATTTGAGCAGATGTAAATGTAGTAACACTTGTTTCTCTTCACTTTGAAATCAGGAAATTAACAACTAAACATTCTTTCTTCTGAATAATAGCCATGGTCTGACCTCCACACTTTTTTATATTCCCAGCAACTACGTGATATTATAATCCGCAGAAATTGTTTTAATTTAATATGTTGAATGTCTTTTTTTTTAAATGTTGGATTCTTTATGTCCTAAAAGTTAATATTTTCTTTAGTGTTAAATGGTCTGAAGACTTAGAATTGGATGGAATGAAGTTTATTTTCAAAATACTTATCATTTTGGCAATCTGGCCATTATAACATCGGAATATGGTGTTATAAATGCTTTGATGCCCACATTTGATGTGTGTGGAGGAAATACCACAATTATTTCAGAAAATTATTCCTGAGTAATACAATTCTATTGATTGCACTAAGCTAGTAAGTTCTCTCCTGCTATTATTATTATATTGCAGTTAAAGTAGCAAACAATTGTACATATGTACAATTTGATCAGTTATTTTAATATACTCTGGGAGACATTTATCTCCCAGTTTAAACTTATGACTGCATGGGCCGTTTCTTAGGAAGTTATAGTGTTTAGGTTTTAACTAAAGATTTTCTGCAGTAAATAGACACATTTAACTTACTTTATAAATTAATAAAATATATTTTGTGTTTGTTTTTTAAAATTGCTGTCAGAGAAATGATGTTTTGTTCAGTTTTCTCCTAAAATGTTATTGAATTGATATGGACTTCAAGGTAGACTGAAATAGATGAGCTATCAAAATTCATAAGTTGTTAAAAAAGAGTTTAATTTTAAAAGACCATGTCATTTAAGATAATTTGAGTAGGTGTAGTTAAAGTTTTGATACTTACAAAATCTTTTTCACTTTCCACCTAAAGGTAGGTAGCAATGTTTGTCAAAGCTAGAAACCTTGCTTAAGACTACTAATATGGATATAAAGTCAATCTGTTGAACTTTTACTAGAGGTATTATCTATATTAATGAGTTAGCACAGTTGAAATCTTAGGTTTGATCCTAGAAATTATCATGGTGTCACGGCATAGGCAGCCAAGCAAAATGATACCTTTGACAGCATTGGGTGTCTCAATTCTCAGAAAGTTTCCTTATTAAGGGAAGTTCATGTATTTGTGACTCCCTCTAGTGGATAGCTTTCTCAACTATAGGAGATGTTCTCCATATTAAATCATCTGAGATTAAAAATTGAGAGGTCTTTGTTTTCATGAAGATCTGGTTCCATTCTGATGGACAGTGACAATGTGTTTGTGAGCATCTCCACTCATTATCACTCATTTTTCGAAGTTTTTTTAAGCATTTTTTTCATAATGTGGTTGCTGATACTCGTATCTATATGTGCAACCAGTGTTTATACATTAGCAGATGGAACATCCTGGTTTTTATGTGCTGCAAACCTCTTCTATTTCCTAGACTTTCATTTACACGACTATGGTGCTGAAATGTTTACAGTTTGTTTTAATCATTATTCAATTATATTTCAGGTACCACCAAAGTAAATCTTGTGAAGATCCCTTCAACTGCTTCCAGCCCTCGAGACACTGCTCTGGCAGCTGTTATATGCAGTGCACTTGCAACAGTGCTCTTAGCTCTCCTTATTCTTTGTGTTATCTATTGCAAGAGGCAGTTTATGGAGAAGAAACCAAGCTGTGAGTTTCCATTTGTTACTGTTTCTGTGTAAAATACATGCACACTGTTATTAGTTGTCAGATCGCTCTGTAGGTAAATAAGTGAAAGGCCTACAGCATTCAAGCAGGTTTAGCATTGAGATGAACAGGCTAGCAGAAGCCCAAGACTCCACGCAAGTTTGTCAGCTCAGTGTGGATGTTCCAGCTTCTACTGGAATTCTGAGCAGATGTTCTGAAACAGCCCAAGTGCATTAATTCTGTGCCATACTCTGTAGGATGCTGCACAGATATATTTGTACCGTTTGGGTTCTAAGCTGGGATGTCATTATAGAGTTGCAATGCCAATTTGGAAATACCAGCTTTGGAGGATTTGTGCATCACATGCTGTTGTGAAACACAGATTAGTTCATCAAGATAATGAATGAGGCCAGTATAGATAGCAGATTTGTCATTAACAATTTTGGCTTTATGGGCATATTCAAGATAAATTAAATATCTAAGACAGTTAAATTTGTAAATTAAAAAAAAAAAAGACAACCAATGTAATCAGACATGTAAAAAGACAATCAATGTAATTCAGTTTGTTTATAATAAACATTTTTCTGCCCCTTAATTTAAATTAAGAAAGAAAAGTCAAAAGCACTCTAGTTCCCATTTATCTATTTAAAAAACTTTTAATAAAATATGTTTATAGCATCTAATGAATGCTGGATGTCAAACAAGAAAAATGTCTAGGAAGAATTGATGTTATCATTGCTTACATCACAAGCAAAAATAAAAAAGATTGAGAGAGGCATTGAAAGAATTGTTGCTAGCCTAGAAGATGCTTTGCAGTGTAAGTTTTGAGAAATTCAGACACGGTGAATTCAAACTCCAGTTAGTGAAGTTTAGTAACTTGTTTGCCTTGGTCTACAAATATACAGATTAAAGGAAGTCTGCTTTTTAAGATAACATAAACAAAATCCCAGTGGCTGAAAGCTGAATGTGGAAAATTCCAGATGAGAATCACTGAGAATCATTAAACACTGAGAAAATGTAACAGTGAATAAGTTACACTCTCAAATCATCAAAATAAGAACAGATGTCTTCCTAGAACAGGCTGTAGTTGAACCAGCTGTTCTAGGGTTTGTTGCAAAATCTGTGGTTTGCATTATATGAAACCACATGATCATTGTAGATCTTTCAGTTGGAAAATGTATGGAAATGCTGTATGACATCTAAGCATTCTATGAAGATAGAGGCTCTGAACAGGATAAAGGGTATCATTTACTAATTTTCTTTTTTTTTTCATTTTGTCTAAAGGGTCTCTTAGGTCACAAGACATTCACTACAATGGCTCTGAATTGTCATGTTTTGATAGACCACGGCTAAACGAATATGACCACAGAACATGTTGCCAGTGCCAGAGAAGCACATCACAGACGTGTGGTATGTTAGGTCTACTTAAAGGTGACTTAACGCCATAATGAACATTTATCTAACATTTATCAAACACTTGACTTGTGACATTTAACTTTAACTGTAGAGCTAACATTGTCAATCTACCCTTTGTCCTACGCTAATTTCTGAATAAGCAGATAGGATTTTTCAGTAGCTATTTGGTTATGATTTTTTTCCCCTATTTTCGTTCCAATGACCCTTCACTTAAAAAAAAAAACAAAAAACAACTTTAAATGTCTATTTCTGGTAAAAACAAGACTGTTCTGGCTTTGAGACTTACATTGGTGTGAGGGATTTACCAGACAGTATCTAAAAATGTGATATGAACACTAAAGGATATTAACAACCTGAACAATTCAAATCACTGAGATTTTATTAAGTCCTATTAGAACAGATGCATTTGTGACATTAACAAATACGTAATTTAACATGAGCACGGGCTTAAATATCATCCAAATACATGAACTCAGAATGCAGTACTTCCTCTTACATGTATCTAACTATGAAAAGCAAATTAATTTTAAAAGTAGATACTCATGACTGGCATTTATACTACTTCTGGAAGAAGGGCTTGACTTTTATAAATAATTTTGTTTTAAAATAATAAATTAAAGAACCCCTTTTTTTATCATAGAATGGTTTGGGTTGGAAGGGACCTTAAAGATCATCTGGTTCCAACCCCCCTGCCATGGGCAAGGACACCCTCCACTAGACCAGGTTGCCCAAAGCCCCATCCAACCTGGCCTTGAACAGTTCCCCAGAGGTGGAGCCTCCACAGCTTCTCAGGGCAATCTGTTCCAGTGCCTCACCACCCTCATCATCGTGAAGAATTTCTTCCTAATTTCTAATCTAAATCTCCCCTCCTTCAGTTTAAAGCCATTAATTACCCTTTGTCCTGTCACTCCCCGCCCTTGCAAACAGCCCCCCTCCAGATTTCTTTTAGGCCCCCTTCAGGTACTGGAAAGCTGCTGTAAGGTCTCCCTGGAGCCTTCTCTTCTCCAGGCTGAACAACCCAAACTTTCTCTACCTGTCCTTTTAGGAGACGTGCTCCAGCCCTTTCATGATCTTCGTGGCCCTCCTCTGGACTTGCTCCAGCAGCTCCATGTCTTTCTTGTCCTGGGGACCCCAGAGCTGGACACAGTACTCCAGGTCGGGTCTCACGAGAGCAGAGCAGAGGGGCAGAATCACCTTCCTCGACCTGCTGGTCACACTTCTTTTGATGCAGCCCAGTCTGTTTGGCTTTCTGAACTGCAAGCACATGCTACTGGCTCATGTTGAGCTTCTCATCGACCAGCACCCCCAAGTCCTCCTCAGGGCTTCTCTCAGTCCAATTTTTTGCAATAAAAAACATCTCTTTCCTCAATCCATATATTCTAATGGAACTGGCAAACTAATACTCAAGTCTGAAAAAGTACAAAGACTAAGTTTATGTAGAGCTTTAACACTTCTAACATTATTAAATTAATTTTCATTCCTTAGGACCAGTCCACTTGATTCCATCACTGTGCTGTGATGAAACGTGTAGCATGGAGCACAGCAGTCACAGTTGTGCTTTCCATTCACAGACTACGCTTAATGAAAGGTAACTTAGTTTCTAAATGTCTGTTAAACATGAAATATTTTTTATGTAATTAAATTTATGTTTATACAGATACAACAGCTCTCTGAAACGGAATGAGGGATTTTGATTAATTGTATCCTCCCATTTTGTGCAAAAACAGGCTTATCGAGAAAAATCGATTTTAAGTCGTACTTAATAAATGCTGAGTTGATGTATCAGTTTCTCTGGAGAAATGGTGACTGACTTCTCTCACAAGCAGATAGTCTTCCTCTTACTCTGTGGTACCTTAGAAGCTTTGGTGACCTCCCTCTTCTGCTATGGGTTAGCAAGGTGCTGCGAACCTGTGAATCTGGGGGGATTAAGGTACAGTTTGGAAGTGCCATGAAGATTTTCTTGTTTTAGAAACTCTTAATGACTGTGGGATTTGAAATATCTAGTATTTCTGAATTTCTACCAGATTGTAGCCATTATTTTCTCCTGATCAGCTGAATATAAATACAGTAGTAAATTGTTATTTCTACAGAAGTGCCATGAGCTAAATATATAAAATTTATGGTGTCATTCAGAGTTTCCTAGTTACAGATTTTAACACAGGATGTATTTATTTCGTTTAGCTAGAGTTGTTTTCCATGTAAGGTTTAAATTGGTCTCCCGCTGTTTTGTTCTTATGGCCAAATGTAACTAAAAATGTAGAGGCAGCTTCTTCATAGGTATTGTTTATGTGAGGTGAATTGATGACCTAAGTACAAGATACAAAATACCTAAATTTTCTATAACAACTTGTTTAAATACCAGCAAGCTTGAGTCATCTTTTTATACCACCAAGGCTGACAAACTGAGAGATGTGTACTTTGTGAGGGATCTTTCGGTTAAGGCTTTAAAAATAAATTTCATATCCATGCTGTGGACATCAAAGATCCCGTGGTTCCTTCCAGTAGAAATGGAGTTTGCTCCAATTTCCTTTGCCAAAACAATGTATTTCCTTCAGTTGTGGTGCAATGCCCTGACTTTTGTCCTCATCTATAAAAATGCTTTGTGTGTATATCAAAGCTGTTAAAGCATCATGTTTTGGAAATGAGTAAGGCTACTTAAACTCTGTTATAGGCATTGTTAATGTGGGATGAGTCTTGTCACACAAATTATTACTGTATATCAGACTTAATGTAACCTTTACAGTTCTATGAATCTGTAGACAGTTTTGGGAAATAAAACATGTTAGTGTATATTTTTTGTTTTGTTAATATTTATTTCAGTATACTACAGTAAAAAACATTACTGGGCTTTCAACAGAGATAAGCATGTATAGTGCAGTCAGACACATCAGTATCATCACATACCTTAAATACACTTGAGAGATAATACTGAGTTTCTACTTCCACTTTCTTCCATTTTCCATAAAATAAAAAAAAAATCCTTGGGAGAATTAAAAATCCTTACCCTTCATTAATACTCTGTCCTTTCCACATGAAAGAGAATAGGTGAAAAACTTTTCTTTTCATGGTTTTGAAGACTAGACAGAAGAAACTGAAAAATCTGAAGTGAATGCATGTTCAATATGAAATCACACAGATAGAAGGAGTTTCAAGCAGTCTTGTTGTCTATTCCCTTCTCCCACTCTGAACCCACTTTACTTCTTTTACTTCTACTACGTATTTGTCTACTGTTGGAGATTCCACAGTCTTCCCAAACATCTTTCTTGCTGCAGTTTAAGCTTGTTATATCTTGTCTTCACACACACACACTCCCAGTGCACTAAGGACAAATCAATTCCTTCCTTTTTGAAACAGTCTTTGTATTTGAACAGTACTGTAGTATTTTTATCATATTTCTGTTCTGTAGACTATAAACAACCCCAACTGTAGCTCATGTTTTCTAAAACCCTGAATTCTGAGTGTGAAGGTCTCTAGGCATCCTCTTTACCTTTAGTAGTGTTCTCCAGAGCTTGCTTTGTTTTCAGGTGAGGAACAAACTGTATTCCTTTTCAAAAAGAATTTGTACAAGATACTCTAGAGTATTAACTTAATATAACCCTGGTAAACCTTCTTGAAATACCTATAATTATTGTCAACAATAATTACAATACCAATAATATTTTCTGGGGTGCTTTTGATACCATTTGTCTTTTATCCTTTTGCAGGGCTTCTGATTCTGTTGGAGAAATGATTCCTGCCTTCCTGGGTTCTCTTTCACACTCTACCTGTGGAGACATTTCAGATGCTTGGCCTCTTATGCAAAACTCAGCTTGTTGTGACAGCGTTTCTTTCTGTGAATCATATTCAGAACTGGCTGGAGGATCTGCAAAATCCTGCAGTCCTGAGACTGAAAATGCAGCCACTGTTGAGTCGGATAATAACCAGGATCTAAGTGAAGTACTTATTTCAGCTAAGTCTCTTGATGCAAAGTCCTTTGAAATCTGCAAACATATGACATCCATGGAAGTTTCATCACTTCAGAACTCAGTGGTTGCTGAAACCCAGCCAAAGACAAAGCGTAATGGAACAGCAAATGACTCTACGGACTGATAAAGAGGTAAAAAACATAGATACAGAGGAGTGAGAATGAGTACTCAGGGCACACAGAGCTAGATAAAGTAGAATTGTAAAAAGTTGTAGGGTTATGTGTCTCCACAGGTTACACTTAGCTATTGCTGCAATAAACTAAAACTTGACAAGAGATCCAACAGTTTCGCATTTTTTAATCATTGACTGAATTTGAAAGGTGTAACTACTCAAAATTGTAATGTTGAGATTATGTGAACTAGAATACAGGGATAAGTCTGTACACCAGTCAGCTTTTGTCAGGGTTGTGAGGTTTTTTCCATTAAATTTCAGGAGGAAAAAAGATCAGTTTAATAGCCTTATGATGAAACTACTATATGAGGCTGGTCCTTGTCGATGAGGAAATAATGGAGGACTTGTCCTTGCTCATCGTAAACAAAGCATAAAAGACACACAAGTGTTCATCCAAAAGACACTTACAAAGCCTTCGCTGTGAAGTTACTACAGCAGCAACAGAAACAGAAGAGGGACTCTCAAATGCTTTCTAATGCTATTTGTATTCTCATGTCATCAGATAAAGCATTCCATAAGTTTGTCCATAAAACATAATTTGTTCTGTAAAAGCTCAGTGTTCTAATTTGCAAGGAAAATGCAGGTCATCTCTACTGCCTAACAACGTAGCTGTCACAAGTCACTCTGCTACTGCTTCATCATTATATCTTCTTGAATATTAGTTGTGCTCTGTATTTTTAAAAAGGCATTTTCTACTATTGGAAGTAACTTGGAGCAACAAGTAGCTCACCTCTGAAAGGATCCCTAAGTATGGCATGTAGACTGGTGTTGTTACTCAAGGATTATGCAGGCTGTGGCTGGAAAGCTGAAATAGTCTCTTGTGTATGCACACAGAGGCAGGAACATAAGCAGTTGACACTGATATTAATAATCCAGCAACCTTAATTAAGAAAATTATGCTATCTGTAATTATGAAAATGTTGGGTCATCTGCAGAAATAAAACCGCCATCCTTTGATCCTGTTCCATTTGGTTTGCATGCCACTTTCATATTCTTAAGAAGTAGAAAGTAGTTAGTATTTAACAAAAAAAAAGCATATTCTGAAAACATGTAAGTGCAGTAGTTAATTCTTTGTAAATCAAGCCGTAATTCTTTAGGTGATGTTTCTAAGAGGAGAACGGGAGGCAAACAGGCTGCTAAGTCAAGAATTTTTTTGCCATTGACTTCAATGGAACTTGTATATCACCTTGGAAATCTATTGCTGTCACTAAAAATATCAACCTTGTCTAGGTCACACAGATTTTTCTCAATATTATTTGCAATACAGGTTCAGTCTTCAGGTTTAGGTGAATTTTTGCAGCAAGCTATACGTATAGCTGTATTTTTTAGTGTTTAGTTAAGTAGAGAAGTACATACAGCAGATTGTGTGAGTTTATGTAACCACTGTTCCGTCTCTTTTAGGAAGCCAAGCTATTTCTCGCAGCACTAAAGCTGAATGCTTCCCTAATGATCCTCTGCTGATTCTCATCAAACATAGTCTGGTCTTCAGTGTTGCATGGTTTCAAAGCAGCTGGGAAAAAATGGCATCATTTCACACCTTCTGAGCAGTTGCATCTGAGCCGTACAGCTGTAAAGTGAAACTTCAAGGAGCGTCCTGAGAGAACCAAGAAAGCGGATTTCTGACCTTTTGCATCTCTTTTTAAAAAGAACCTTCTATTCACTGAGATTCTCAAGAAGTCTAATGGAGTGAGATTAAAAGTATGTGTAAATACAGCAAGAAATACTTCAGTGTGTTTAGGTGGGTATCTTAAATACGGCTACAGATGTCAGAAGGCATGGGACAAGACTTTGCCAGTTATTCTGCTGGCAGATTTATGCATGCATTAGGATTTTTTTGGCTGTTCCTAATTGAGTTTCCTGCTGTTGAAGGACTTAAAAAAAATAAACATTTCTATTTATGCAAGGATCACCTATTGATAAACTGAAGCTTTTATTATATATTACATTATAGTCAATAAGCTAGTTTGGGGACTTAAAGAATTTGCATGTTACAGTATGTATGGTTGAAGTCCCCTCCATCCAGTTATTACATTTGTGGGAGGGGGCATTGTTTTGTTAAATGTAGCAGATTAGCTTTACGTTAGATTTAGTTTAATGAAAGTCAGCCATATAGATAGGGATGTTGTTGGTAGTCAGTGTTGGAATACAGCACTTGTTGTTATAGCATGTAATTTTTGGATGTTGAAATAAATGTAATCAACTGTCACATCAAAATGTCAAACTATAGCAGGTGTGCCAAGAAAGTGTTCATACAATGAGAATATGACTAACATTTTTTAGTAATGCATTATTTCCAAGGGTCAAGCTTCATGGTGACCTAATTCATTCATTTAGCAGGCCTTTTCATTCATGTCGCGCTCTCATTCTCACTGTGTAAAGTCAATTTTTCCACACAAAATATAAAAATTAATCCATAAAATTAAAAAAACCCCACCACTCTAAATTGAATCCTCAAAGTTGCGTGCATGCCTAGAAAATTATCAGCTCTCTGCCCTCAAGGGTGTTCCTTAAGATTTTTTTAACTGCGGTTTGTCGCACCACATCCCATAATACCATTTGTTCTGCAGCCATTTTTATCCCTAAAATAGTTTTCACTTCTGTAAGTAATCCCAGTAACCTCTACTGATTCATTACGTTCAGCAGGCTCAGACTTGTCAGTGATGAACTCCAGCAATTATTCTTTACAGTACCCAATGTGCCTTGACAAAAGCAAAGCAATCAGCAAACCAAATGCAAATTTGCAAGAACTATTACTCATCTCTCCACACGTGGTTCGTGTGGCAATGGAAATGTTGAGACAGTATTCATATTCCACAATGGAAAAAGATTTCTGCTTTGAAGCACCCAGTAGGTTGAACCTGCACAAGAACAGCTAACCCCACTATGGGCAACCAGGGCAGTAAGATGCTTCAGCTAAAGCCAGTGAGATTATTTCTGTGTGCAAAAATCATGAATAACAGTTATCAAATTCAAACCAAAGTAAGTGAAGAAATTATGTAAGCAAATTTTTTTTTTAAAGCAGTAAATACCACTGTTTGGTCACTGACAGAGTAATCCACAGTTCAATACTCAGCTCAATACTTTAAAGTACATATTCAAATAAGAATAGTTTTGAATAATTTCTTTGGATACTTTCATACATTTAAGAAGTGACAAAAATGTTATTTTTCACTGCCTGTGCATGAAGAGGTGTGTGCTTCTTTGTATATACTTTGTAAATAGGAAAAATCCAATGTGCATTTCAGTATATGGCGAGGTATTTTTAGAACATAGGGAGATTTAACTTTTCACTAATAACGGTTCTTTAAAATGCTATGTTCAAAAGTTTTACCAGCATCTGCCACAGTACGTATGTTTTCCCATTGGAATTTACACTTTGTGTAATTGTTTTTGTCCAGCAACTCTAGAGAAAAATACTCCTTTCTTTAAGTGAGTGACAGATAGCTTGAGAGCAAAATGGGAGGGAAAAAATGAAGAGTGCTTTTTAAATATATGTGTATATTGTGTATATACTTTTTTTTCCTTAATTTAACCAAATTGGTCTTTTTATATTGCTTGTGGCAAGCAATGTTGTACATGCCAATAGAAAACATACCCTGCCACTGCATTTGGACTGCCCACATACCACACCTAGGAACTTACAGTGCTCTTTTAAATGCTCCTTTAAGGAATGTAAATTAAAATCTTGTATAAATAATTTCATAATACTTTTTCTACTTGTGAATAAAATGTTACATGAACCAGTCTTGGTTTGTTGGTCTTAAATTAACATAGAATTATAGAATCTTTAAGGTTGGAAAAGACCTCTAGGATCATCAAGTCCAACTGTCAACCCAACACCAACATGTCCACTAAACCATGACACAAAGTGCCATGTCTACACACTTTTTGAACACCTCCAGGGACGCTGACTCCACCACCTCCCTGGGCAGCCTGTTCTAATGCCTGACCACTCTTTCCGAGAAGAAATGTTTCCTAATATCCAACCTGAACCTCCCCTGGCACAATTTGAGGCTGTTTCCTCTTGTCCTATCACTTGTTGCTTGGGAGAAGAGACCAACACCCACCTCACTACAACTTCCTTTCAGGCAGTTGTAGAGAGCGATCAGGTCT
>VWZZ01000942.1:0-14335 GCA_013399095.1 Psophia crepitans | reverse complement strand
GACGCAGTCGATCCCCTCATCCAGATCATTGATAAAGATACTAAACTAGACCAGCCCCAAGACTGAGCCCTGGGGACACCGCTTGTGACCGGACGCCAACTGGATTTAACTCCTTTCGCCACCATTCTCTGGGCCTGTCCTTTCAGCCAGTTTTTTTTACCCAGCGCAAAGCGCACCCGTCTAAGTCATGCGCCACCAACTTCTCCAGGAGAATGCTGTGGGAGACTGGGAAGGCTTTACTGAAGTCCAGGTAGACTTCATCCACAGTCCCTCCCTCATCCACTAGGCGGGTCACCAGGCCATAGAAGGAGAGCAGCTTGGTCAAGCAGGACCTGCCTTTCATGAACCCATGCTGACAACAGCATTCTGTACAAAATTAGTGCTAATTTTTTTTTTTTTTAAGAATTTCATAACGGTTTAATTGTCTTTAAATTATGGTGTAATTTGGTACATTTTTGTCTTGAGAGAGATGCTTGCTATTTAACAGTAGCATCATTCCTCACACTGGAGGCCCTTGAAGAAGCGGTAAGTTAACATCCGTCCTTAAAATCATACTGCTTCAAAATCTTTTCAAAATTTTGTTTCTCATGAAAGCAGGAAAAAAAGCTGGTAAGCAGCACAGATACACTGCTTACAGATACAGATAAGCATCTGTACAATGTCTTGGAAAAGAAAACCAAGTGCTCCACGCAGTAGACTGTTTCAGACAAAACAGATCCATAAATAATGGCCCCGACCAGCACCCCCAGAGCCTGCACTTGGCGTTGTGCTGCAGTGGCCAAGAGTGGTTTCAAACCTTGAAGAAAGAAAGAGGGAATTAAGAGAATACCAATAGGGAAGACTAATTACCCATGATTATTTAGGCCATTTTCCAAACCTTGTCTGGAAGGTTTATATGTTGAAAAGATTCAGGAAAATGTTACTCAAATGGGACGCTGCAGCATTTAAATGATTAAGAAAGGAGTGGCAGCATGGTTTGACTGACAAGAGGACTGAGAATGACGAGTCATATGATAATTGCAGATAATTACATGACTTCTTACGGTGAAGACATAGGAAGCAGTGACTGGAAACTGGCTCCAGATAAGGATGGTAGGTAACATAAAGTCAGGCTGTTTGTGGTGGAAAATTTGTAGCACTATTGGTTTTATTGGAAAGTTTGAGAAATTGAACTCTGCTCTGTGCCCCGTCTCTAGTTCAGTGTGGCCAGCTGCGCATTGGCTCCTGCCTGTGCGTCGCTGTGCGTCGCTCCAGTCTTTTAGGTGCATAATTCAGAGCGTACCCGGGAACACCTTCCCAGAACAGCAAGGTCTCCTCCTGCCACCGTGCCCACGTGCTGCGCTCCTGCGTAGTCTTCCACCGCTCTCCTGCCCAGGTTGTTAAAACCAGCAGCAGCCCACACCCCCAGCCCAGCAGAGCATCCTTCTAGTTCAGTTAAACCTTGCAAGTCGGCAAGGCAGCACGTGGTGTGTTTGTTTGTTCGCGCCTGCCCCTTCCTCTTGAGCTCTGTGACGCTCAGCACTGCTAGGATCCCAGTCGCCCGCCCCTGTCAAAAACAAAAATTAAAAACACCAAGGAAAAAACAGGAATTGAAGAACAAGTGTTTATTCTATTTTATCTGGAAACAAGGTAAAAATCAAAACACATGATGTGATCATAGAATAGAATCATAGAATCACTAAGGGTGGAAAGGACCTCTGAGATCATCAAGTCCAACCGTCAACCTAACACCACCATGCCTACTAGAACTTGCATAGATGTTGATCATATCAGATACTGTATAAATGTCATTAGTGAGGCTGCAATTTTCTAGCCAACTATCTTTCTAACAGAGGCCTACAGAAAAAAACAAACACAAACCCCCACCCTGAAAATCTTTTCCCTGCTTGCGTTGCTTTCCATTACAACGGTGTTTGCTGCCTTTTCTCCAAGGTAGGCCAAGCTCTTAACCCGACGCTCCTCATCCTCCCCGAGCGTGCGACCATTCCCTTTGTTGTGGGCTCCTTGAGGGCCTTCGGCTCGCATTCCTGTGAAGTCAGGCCAAGCAACAACCTTCATGCATTCAATTAATCCTCCCGCGGAGTTCGGTGGTGGAGGTTCAGATCACTACCTGCAGCACGTTCCAGTGCAGACACTGCTGCTTTGTTTTGCCCTTTAAAAAAACCAAACAACGGGTATTGAAGGGAGCACGTGGTGTTTCACGGGGCGCGGAGCAGGCCATGGCTGGGTTCTGCCGAGCAAAGCCCCACGGCGCACACCTTGTGCTGGCAGGGGGCAATTTAATCCATATTTAGTTTTGGCACGAGTGTTGGTAAAACCCAGTTGCTCTTCCCCTTGCACATGAGCCATTTCGATTATGTCCGATAAGGCAGCGCTTTCAATAGGATCCAAATACGAGTGGGTGGATTTGCTCATGGGCAGAAAGGGGGCTGTCGAGGGCACACCGAGGCTTCCACCAAGCGCCACGGCTTCAACAGCAGGGTCAGTTGAGTAAGATGGAGGTGGGGGGTTTTCCCCCCCATCATTTGATTTTCTAAATCCTTCCTTACCACAGTTGGATTTAAATTTTTTTTTTTTCACCAACCCAACAAAGGGAGATTTGGCTTGTTCAAAAGGTTATAAATGGTATTTTTCTAAAGCACTGGTGGAAAAGCACACCAAAAAAAATTTGCAGCTTTTAGAAAGTGCTTTCTCTGAGCCTCAGCCTTTGTGAAGTTTTGTGTTTCTTCTGCCCAGGTTCGGTTTGTGGATGGACAATTCATGTGCTACTCAGCATGCAAAAATTCTCCTCAGTATAGGAGAGACTATACCAAAATTTAGTCTGTATTCAACTGTTTGAGGGACAGTGCTGATTTAAAGCTCAGAAAAATTAAACTACTGGAATTCAAGAAATCACCTTGCTTTGCCCAAGATCTATATCAAACAATTCTTTGGAACATCATAATGGGGGGGGAGGAACGGACGGTTGGACTAGATGGTCCTTGAGATCTCTTCCAACCTTAATGATTCTATGATTCTATGCTCGTAATAAACATCTACAAATACAGAATGTATATGTGTACATAAAGATATATTTGACAGTAGAATAAAGTAATAATTTTTATTTTTTTTAATATCACCTGCCATGGGATCTGAGGCAGGGCATTGCCCAAGCTGGTTAGAGTAATTTTATTTCCAAGTCCTTAAACACAAGGAGATTACAGAACAGCACGGACCAGTTGAGATGTGACCCTCACACCACACAAGCACGCATTCGGCGTGTGCCAGAGGTTACGAAATGAATTGGGAACTTTTTAAAAAAAATAGGAAAGGCTCTATTTTGATTTTTTTTTTCAATGCCTTTCAGTCCAGCAATCCAAGTGCCCTAGACATTTCACAGGTCAACATGGGAGCCATAGGGAAAAAAAAAAATACTATAAACAACAAAATAAAAGATTTAGGACTTACAGCCAGTACTCTGTGGCTCCCTTCCAGGAATTTTAGAGCTGCAATTTCTTGCTCTTTGTTAGCAACATACTGGAATATTCAGTGAGTGAATGCAATTTCTCCGCCGGGGCCGGCAGCATCTGAAGGCCCTGGCTGGCCCCGCCAGAGGAGCTGAGAGCGCAGCGGCAGCTCTAATGCCTGTCAGCTGCTGGGGATGGCAGCAGGACGCCGTGCTACGGGGACGCTCAGTGCGTGCGTGCGCTTCCATACAATGGATGTTCAAGAGAACAGTACTGAACAAAACAATAACAGGGGAGGTTATTTGTTCGGAAAATAAAAATAATCACGAGAAAAGGAAATCTAGCTGGTAGTGCACCAAAAAAAGAGCAAAAACCAGCCATTATGTTGCAAAGTAATCTTATTTTAAAAGCTGAAGTAAAGATCTACTCTACAACCACCTGACTTCTCTAAATTCGTGTTCACTTAAACCCACACAAACTCTGTGCCTGGCCAACGAAAAACAAGGAAGATCTGGAATCAGTCAAATAACAGCATTACTGCACCAGTTTTGTTCATGCATTGCAAATGTGCTTTCTCATAGGTTGATGTTGAGTCCTGCTATATATTGTAGCTGAGCTTAACCTTTGGACAGTCAATGGTCAGTATCAGTTTGGCCGTTTGGTTCACTTGTTCCAAGAGAAGAAAGAAACTTGTTGACCAACCTGATGCTGTTTTACATTGTTAAACACAACAAGAGTTGTGTTCCTTTATCACAGAATTACAGAATCATAAAATTATAGAATTGGTGTTGGAAGTGACCTTAAAGATCATTAGTAACTCATCATTAGTAACTCATGGCTTCAGCAGTATTAAACCTTATTCTTAAGGTTGTTCAAAAATAAAAGTTAAGGGGACACTACATCTCTTTCCTATTGATACACCAAAACAGTCCCATAATGTGCCACCAATGTACTGCTTGCAGTGCATTTTATCAGAACTCATCACTTTTTTTGGATATTTTCATAGAATCATAGAATTCTATAGGTTGGAAAAGACCATTAAGATCATCGAGTCCAACCTTAAACCTAACACTGCCAAGTCCACCATTAAACCATGTCCCTAAGTGCCGCATCTACACATTTTGACAATATGAATGGAAAATATTCCTTGCTTGGAATATGATGACAAAATGCCGCAAAATCTCACATAAGATTATTTTCTCCAGGAGGATTTGTGCTGTTACCCTCAACGTTAAACGCTCAATAAATTGAAACCCTCAACATTAATTTAAGTTTTATCTTTAAATGTATTTAACTTTGGAGGATTAGTTGTTTACTCGAGGAGGACTACCCCATTTGCGTGGGCAAAAACTGCCTCAAAATTGTTTTGATACACTGGGTTTTAACTAGCAGGACAGACGGATTCAGGCAGAAGAAATTCTAAATCCTTTAGATGATAAAATACCTGTGGGTTAAAAGAAGCAACCCGTGCGGGTTCAGCCGTCTCTCTCATTAGTTCAAACAGGCTATGGGATCTGCAGGGATAAGCTCAAGAACATCATAAATTACATCTCCTGTGGCTTTCAGCAACAAATAGATACCACTGGAGTTCGCTCAAGGTGTTGCCAAGTGTTGTAATAGGGATTCCCGAAAATATCTGCCTGCCAGATGATGTTTCCTAATACACAGAATTTCATTGAGGAGGTCCTGCCGCACTTACAGCCAGACGCTTTCTTTTCCTAGAGAATAAGTCTTTTCGTTGCCTTTCTGCAGCGGGTGGACTGGGGGCAGAGGGGAAGCAGCAGCGCCCGTAGAAGCCAGAGGAGAGCAGGGTGCAGCGCTGATACGTCCAGCACACGCTGCAGCGTGTTCGTTACAGCTGATTGCCCTCTGCAAGTCTCCCAGCTGTGCAGAGATCAGCTCTAACTGTGCTTGGAAGCTTAAATAGCCCCCAAGATGCACAACTGCACCTCCTGCAGATGTTATCTGTGTTGTAACTGCAGCAGCTGAAAGCTTTAAGCAAAAAGAAATAAATATCTTCTGTTAGTTGGAGGCGAAAAAAAGCCAAAAAATTCACCTGACAATTTTGTGTTCAAGGCCTTCTTGGATCTGCTTTCTAATGTTTGCTTGCACATCTTGCATCTAGCTAAAGGTCTATAGCTGCTGCGGATCTAAGGATGCTCTTGCAGTTCCTACCTGATCTTTGAGAGCAGCAGATACCTTTCCATTTGTCCTTGTTACACTTCATGCTGCAGTAACTGAAGGAGGGGTTAAATGCCTGGCAATCTCTCTTCTTTTCCTGATTACCTCATTTTTTGGACAAAAAAAAAAATGATTCAAATTTTGCTTAAGTTGCATTACTCAGAAGGTGCCCATAATAAGACTCCAACTTCATTTTCTCATGGAAAAGAAATGCATAGCGTAATGCCACCCAGAAGACGGGACAGGATCAGGTGCTGGTTCAGGCTGTTACCAGTGTCTCTATGGTGCTTTGTCCCCCAGTCCATCAAAAATCAAAACACCTCTTTGACCAGAGCAACCCCAACCCACACCAGCAACTCAAGTCTTCAAAAATCTGTTACTGAATCACAAACAAACAAACAAAAGACAAGACAGACAGAAGGAAACAAACTGTATGAAGAATCATATTGGAAAGTCCTTCAGCAAAATTCCCATTTGTGCATTAAAAGCTTAGCAAAATTACCTTGGGTTGTGCAGGAAGACAAGTGGGAAGAGAACTTCTGATCTTTACAATCACCCTGTCCCTCGAGCATACCAGGCATTTTATCTTCTTAGTCCTCATAAAAATCAGATTTTGTGAAGTAGACACGCAGCACTTGCCCCTCATTCTTGACACAGAAGGTTTTGCCCTCCCCATCTCCTGCCAGTGTCAGAAACAGTAACATGATGAGCACTGCAGGCTCTTTCCCATCGCGAAAGGAATGTCTCTGTCTCTTCCCCACTCTCCTCCTGCTTATGGCTCTTTGCTACTGTTCTGCCTTATTTATCACTGCTGCAATTTTAGGGTATTTCTTTGCCTTCCTTCCTTCAGGCCCGTGTGAAAGCAGAACTGTGGATTTAATTTCATGAACCTGTAAGATGGAACACAACATAGAATCATAGAATCTAAGGTTGGAAAAGACCTTTAAGATCACTGAGTCCAACCTTCAATTCAACACCACTATGTCTACTAAGCCATGTCCAGAAGTGCCACGTCTACACACTTCTTGAACACCTCAAGGGACAGTGACTCCACCACGTCTCTGGGGACTCTGCTCCAATATCTGACCAAGCACAGGTCAAGCATATGCGAGCATCTCTAAGGCTTTGCTCTGTTCTTACATAAAAGCAAAGAGGCAGAGGTACCCAACTACAGCCAATGCTGGCCTGCACGACACTGGGCACAGCTTACTTTCTGAAAGGCAGCGAGCTCTAATTCAAACCCAACTGACCCAGGAATTTATTTGGTTGGATTCCTATCTGAGCACAGCTGCTTCTAATATGGATGGTAATGGCTGAGTGCTTGAAACGGTGAGGTTTAAGCACGTGCCCTGATCAGGATTTTTCTGCAAGGAGCCACAGAGAAAACTGGCATTGGTCACAGCAGCAGGTGAGACAGAGCTGTCTGCGACAGTATGTAAAAATTGCTGACAATATGTGCTGCAAAAAAAAAAACAAAAAACCTATTTGAAAAGAATATGAGCAGGACATTTGGGAATCGTGACGGTTTAAATTGACTGGAAAGAAAAACCTGCCTTCTTTTTTTGCCTGAAAGAGTCATTTTCTCTTCCCTGAGATAACCTTACCACAAATTATTACAGCAGAATAAACAATCATTCTTATCAGATCTATTTTGCACACTCCTGACCTGGTGTTCGACTTCGTTTCCTGAATGGGTGAGTCAAAGCAGGTCGGGCTGACCTGTAAGCTGAGACACCCAAGGGCAATCCCTGCTGCGCACTTACTGGCTGGTGAAAAGCAGCATCAACACGGCAAAGGAGAACACAGTCAGACCTGGGCTCCTGCTTAGAAGGGATAAATTATAAATTAGCCCAAATCACATACAAGTTATTTGTTTGTATTTGGTTCAAGAAATTATTTTAACAGTTGTGTTTTTACATCACAGAATCACAAAATATCCCAAGTTGAAAGGGACCTGTAAGGATCATCGAGTTCAACTCCTGGCTCCACACAGGACCAGCCCAATCACAGCAGATGACTGAGAGCGTTGACCAGACGCTGCTTGAACTCAGCCAAGCTCGGTGCGGGGACCACCTCCCTGGGGAGCCTGTTCCAGGGCCTGACCATCCTCTCAGTGAAGAACCTTTTCCTGATCTCCAACCTAAACCCCCCCTGTCAGAGTTTCCTGCCATTCCCTCAGGTTCTATTGCCAGTCACCAGAGGGAGGAGAGCAGAGCCTGCCCCTTCGCTCCCCCTCATGAGGAAGCTGTAGGTCACCATGAGGTCTGCCCTCAGTCTCCTCTTCTCCAGGCTGAACAAACCAAGGGGCTTCAGCCTCTCATCACACACCTTCCCCTCTAGACCCTTCAACATCTTGGTTGCCCTCCTTTGGACACTCTCCAATAGTTTTATATCCTTTTTGTTCTCTGGTGCCCAAAACTGTACCCAGGACTCAAGGTGAGACCACACCACTGCGGTGTAGAGTGGGACAATCATGTCCCTAGACCAGATAGCAACACTGTGCTTGATGCACCCCAGGACATGGTTGGCCTTCCTGGCAGCTTGGGTACACTATTGGTTCACGTTCAACTTGCTGTCAACCAAGATAATTGGTTTTTTAAAACACTTTAAAACTTACAAACACCAAGATGGAAGAGGTGGAACAAAGAATCCCCTATAATTTTGTCTGAAACAGGCAGCGTTCCCCACAGGCAATGGGCGGGGACGCTGGGAGGTGGTACGCCCACCCGCTCCAGGGAGGCTGGCTGCCAGCACCGGCGTCTCAACCTCTCACCTCCCGAACCTCACCAGCTATTGCTGCCCCTGCAAGGGGCTTTCAAGAGCCCCTACAGCCCTTCATCATTGTGATGCTCCTCACACGTGTCCAGCCAAACGCAGAAGTGATGCCACAGCCATTGCACGCAACGGGTCCTCCATCCTTTCCTGCAGCAGAAGCAGTACCGTATCATATTGACATCGGTTCCCCTTTTTTTTGCCCAGTATTTTGTTGATGTTTGCTCAAAGTCTTTCAGTGGGTGAAAGGATTTTACACAGGAAACATACGCTACGTTGCAACGTACTGCTGGATTAGGGTATCTGGCCATAAAGGAGCATTTGCTCTTGGTCTGTGGGAAACTGCAAACTAGTTTCAATGAGTGAGCTTTTTTTCTTAGCACCGCTCATAGCAGCTGAAGGGTATATTCCTGGCTGCAATTAATTCATCAGTTTGCACTATGTGAAAACACAGATTCAGAAACAGCCACACCGGGTACATCCACCGGTGGAGATGGAAGATGAGATTTTTAATTTCATCCTCTAGGGAAAAACACGGCCGTCACTGATTCACACCGCAGCTGGCAGGGGCTGCAGACAGAGGTGGGCAGCATGGGGTGGGCAGCAGCCACCCACCATGTGTGCCACAGCCCCGCTGACAGCATAGAGTCCAGCTGCTGCTTCCCGCTGTCCCAGAACTGATCCCCTTTTCCCCACGCCGCTCTACGCCATTTGCTCACAGGCTGAATTAGCCCCCCGGAGCTGTGCCATGGCTCAGCCTGGCAGCTTTGGGCACCCCAGGCAGCTTGCGGCAGGAGATCATAGAACAGAACCACAGAATCATGGAATGGTTTGTGTTAAAAGGGACCTCAAAGATTGTCTAGTCCCAACCCCCTGCCATGGGCAGGGACACCCTCCACTAGACCAGGTTGCCCAAAGCCCCATCCAACCTGGCCTTGAACACTGCCAGGGATGGGGCCTCCACAGCTTCTCTGGGCAACCTGTTCCAGTGCCTCACCACCCTCACAGGGAAGAATTTCTTCCCAACGTCCAATCTAAATACCCCCTCTTTTAGTCTAAACCCATTCCCCCTTGTCCTGTCACTCCCTGCCCTTGTAAACAGCCCCTCTCCAGCTTTCCTGTAGGCCCCTTCAGGTACTGCAGGGCCACGATTAGGTCTCCCTGGAGCCTTCTCTTCTCCAGGCTGAACAAGCCCAACAGAGATGCTGCTCTGTATTTGGGAGACTACCGTGCTGCAGGCTGCAGTAGTGCAGAAATGCAAATATTGGGGAGGGGGTTTGGTCCCTTGACAGCAGCGTGTTACAACTATGCTAATCTTCTGCTTTAATTAAGCAAAAGGGAAATCTGAGGCAGATCTGAAGGAGGAGTGGGGATTCCCAGCAGAGCAGAGCGGGGTGAAAGCTCGGCTGGTGCAGCCTGGGAGCTGGGAGGTCTTTTCCAGCCTTAAAGATTCTGTGACTCTGCCCTGGGTTTCTCTCACATTGGACTGACAATGCGACCACCAAAAGCGTCTGTGCACACCCTGAAGACTGGATCAGGGAATGGCTGTTTTGGAGGACCACCCAATGGCACGGGTCAGGACCCAGGAGGTCAGGAGGCCCTGCGCCAGGCACCCATCCTGTGGGACCTGTGCGTGGGATTTGGGACACAGAGAAGAGGCAGACCAGAGTCAGGCCAACAGGAACAGCCATGGAAGATGTGTACACACCTGGGGCATTAACGCTATGGCTGCGCTGCTGAGCGGTGAGAGCGGGTCCAGCCTCCACCACACAGGAGCCAGCCCACCAGGTACAGCCCTCTCCTAGAAAAGCCACCAACTATCAACAGCTTTGTCCCCTCCGTGTTGCCAGTGCCCAGCTTCTTATGAACATCTTCCAGCCGCTGCGGGAGGGATGGCATGTCAGCAGCCCCTCTGGTGATGACCCTGAAAGTGGAGAAAGGCATGGAGGCCACAGCTGCTGCCAAACACCCCAGCACTCCTGAACAGCAAGAAAACACCAGTTTGGCTGCCACTTGCCTTGCCAAGGGATGTTATGGGACTGCTAATTGCCCCAAATGACCTCTGGGCATATTAACACCTACTCTTTTCCAAACAGTGGTCACTGCCAGGATCCAGTGCCTCCTTCCACTCCGAGCTGGTTTATTCACATTTCAATTGCTCAGAGATTTCATCTACGGACAGTAATTTGTTTTCTGCCTCCACAGCTGTAACCACATCTTCTCAATCCTGCTGGCAGGCACCGGCAGCCTGTTGGCAGCACGCTGGCAGCCAGCCCTTGGACAAGACGTGTAGGCCTGCAGCAGAATGCTGCCTTCTTGGGGCTTCAGGAAGGAGAAACTTGGATCAGCCACCTCATTTCATTGCCTGGGTGTGTTGCCACTTTGGAAAAATACTCCTACTAGACACATTGGTACTCACCTGCTGCGGGCATTGTCTAACAGATGGGACACGTCCTACTCCCAGTTTGTTCTGGGATGGTCTCCTGTGAACCACAGCATGCTTGCAGTGTGCTGCAGCCAGCTGAGCGGCTCACCCAGGTGCATCCAACAAAGCGTGTCTGTGACTCTTATCCTTCACGTTCTGTTTTATATTTAGGAGATTCACATCTACACAACAGTCAGGCAAAGTATGGGAAGGGCAAGCAAATACCAAGACGAGGTTTGAGTTCAGGGATCCATTGGGACTGTCAACACGTCACAGGGAGGTGCTACCGGAGCAGCTAAAATAATGAGGGTGTGATGGCAGCTGTATCTGCAATGGTTCTGTCCCAAGGAGCAAACGGTTATATACTCTGACTTCTAAAGACACACTCGAGCTCATCCCCTCAGGTAGCATTTTCAAAGTCCAACCTGCAGAACTGACTTGGGCATCAACAGCTCTTCAGGCTCCCAAGTCACTCAAGGACTCCTGAGCGTAGGGTAAGAAGGGACTGCTCTCAAGGTGCGTGCTCAAATAAATGACTCTCCAGCAACCAGAAACCTCAAGTGAGTTAAAATGCCATGGCCTGGTTATCCGTGTTCTCCAGCAGCTGCTTGAGTGAGCTCCCAGAGCCGGGAACGAGCGTTAGAGAAACGCTGCAGCAGCCTTGATGCCAGCCAGGGTTAAACCACAACTGCGATGCCGCAGGAGAGATGCAGCAGCTCCAGAGGCTGCACACCCTGCAGGGCAAGTTTGGTTTGTGGCACGCCTTCACCTGGTCCATCACGCCTTTCTGCTGGGACTCAAAATTGTCTGTTAACATCAACAAGCCATCGGCGGGTGCAGCCTGTCGTCCAGCCCTGCAGCAGGCAGACAGGGAGCAGCTCGGTCACCACAATGCTGCTGGGTTTCTGTAGCTTCGGGTGGGCTTCAGCTGCAGTAGGAAATCTGTTAGAAATGAAAATGTTAAATGTCAACAAAGAGGATACATTTCAGGGGGAAAAAACAAAGAAGAAGAAAAAGAAAGAATCCACTTACAAAAAAAGTTATTAAAAATCTAATTTTAAGAAAACTTTATTTTTTACTGAAGTATAAATACTGATACTACCGTATCTTTTCACTATCCAGACAGAAATAATTCCGGTGAATTCCACCCATCCTCATGGTGTTTGGCTGCAAATGTTTCTACACACAAAGATGACACAATCATACATCCACTGAAGTGAAATTTTAATACACACAGTCCCACATGCACATGTTTTGATGAAAATGGGACTTTATCTTGATCCATCCAGCCCTCACCTTCATACTAAACAAATAGTTGTCATATAACGGCATCTGCAATCTCCTCACAATCAAGCATCGATCCAATATCCTCCCTGTTAAAATCCAGGCATTTTCAAGTGGAAAGCCAGGGCGCTCTGAAGCCCCATTACACCACCCGCGACACCAACCTCCTACTTTTCTGCTGTACTGCTGAACCGAATGTCTCTGGCATTTCTCAGATCACATTACCACTTTAAAACTCTCTGATATGCTGTACAGTGCCTGTTTAATTTTTTAAATAGCGTTTACCGCATTAGAGCAGTACTAACGAAAAGAGAGGTAAGAGCCAGATGCACACCAGCCTTGCCAGACACTTGCCTATGTTTCTATTGGCATTTGTACAAATAGCCACGCGCTGAAGGGCGCAGGATTTATGGCAGAGGTAGGGAAAAAAAAAAAAAAAAGAGGTGGAAAAATGAGTTGCTTTCGAAGCCAGCATTTGTCTTTCATGGAGGGGCCAGAGAGCAGCACCCCAAAGCCCGATAGGATTCCTCTGTCGGGTAAGTCAGTATAAAAGGGGTTAATTTATCTGGGGGATTTCCTGCAACCAGGTTATTCCCAGGCAGGAAGAACTCAGATCCTTCTCTGAATGCATTCTGAAAGAAAACAGAGAAAACACATTCAAACCTAACCTGTAAGATCAATAAAACACAGGTTTCGGGTCAGTGGAGGGTGGTGAGAAGCAGCAGCAGTATAACGGGGGGGACCAAGGCTGGCTCAGGTGATTTGGCACAACGAGGACTTTTCTCCAATATGCAGAAAACCAAAACTTTTCACTCACCCCGTTGTTTGCCCCAACATTTAGGAGACGACAAAATAAAATTCTGGGATGTCAGCCAGACCACCAGCTCCAACTTCGGACGTCTCCCATTTCCACATACTGACTGCGATTCCTGTCTCAGGGCTTGATAAATAAGTTATCTGGGCAGCTCTCACGTTGAACAAAGCCTCTCACAAAATGGCAGAAGCGCCACACTAGCTTTGGCCCTTAAACAATTTTTCAGAGGACCAGGGCTAATAAACCATACGTGTGTATGTCCCTTGGTTGACTGAGAGCGCTGATGGATCTTCTACCCAGAGCTGGAGGACCGCAGGGGCCTCTGGCAGAGGATGACATGAGCTCAGACGGTGACCTTCCCCACTCCCGACGTCGCTATGAGGTGCACAGCCTCATCGCTCTCGTTTAAAAACCTTAGGTGAATAATGAAAAAGGAAGTGAAAAGCTCGAGGGTTTGGTTTATCTAAACAAGCCCTGCACTTCTGAAGGGGTGACGCTGAGGTGACCTGTTACGTGGGGCGCAGTGACAGGGGGTTTTGAAAGTGTTTTCAGGTGGCACAAAGGCTCCTGCCACAGAGAAGATGAGTTATAAAAAGAATTTAGCTTTTACTATTTTACTTTGTGAAAGATCTTTTTTTGCCAAATGAAACAGATAAAGCGGGGGATGCAAAATGTGGTGGGAAACAAACAAGAAGCAGGGAAGAATTAAAAAAAAAATCGGCGTAAAGCCAGCGAGGCACAGGCTTCAGGCCAGCTGAACAGACACTTCTGACAGACCCAGGGAAAGGTGTGGAAAGCAGCACAGCTCACAAAGAAAGAAACTGAATGTCTAATTAGCTACTTCCCTGTACTCAGCCACCCTACAGCAGTTTTCCACACATATTTGAGACCATCAGAAACAAAGAAAAAAATAGAAGTAGCTTTTCTTGGAAAACAGCGATTACAAACTGAACAGACTACTAAAACCAGCTCGTCTTGGGAATTTGGCTTAAACGCCAGATTGAATCAAAGATAACTAATTTAAGTAGAACAAGTTACCTAAATCCCTATTTAGGGAAAACACCGACAGCAGTTCAGCATATTTTGCAAAAGGCCTTCAATGTTAAATAGTTTCAGCAAGAGCAATACCTACAGACACACGGCACTTCTCAACGCATGAAGAACACGTTTGTTGGGCAGGCATCAGGGCAGGACAACAAATTAAACCTCCAGTAAAATAAGCAGAAAATTTGCCAGGATGGTGAAGAACCAGGTCTGATCGGGACTTAACTGGTCTCGGAGCTGGGTTACAGACCCCAGTGGCACTGCCTCTCTCTTGCAGCACTCGATTATGTCCCCAGCTCTCAGGGAATTCCTTTTCCAAGCCCATTGCGACAGCAAAGGCTATATAGAATAGAAATGAATAGAAATGAA
>VWZZ01000941.1:81704-211473 GCA_013399095.1 Psophia crepitans | reverse complement strand
GGGGGGGGGAAAAGGGGGAGCAGGGGCTTTTGCAGCCAGAGAGAGGAGTGAGAAGATGTGAGAAACTTTGCAGATGCCAAGATTAGTGAAGAAGGAGGGGGCTGAGGTGCTCCAGGCACCTGAGCACGGATTCCTCCTGCAGCCTGTGGAGGTTGATGGTGGAGCAGAGAGTCCACCTGCAGCCTGTGAAGGACCCCATGCTGGAGCAGATGCAGGCACCTGAAGGAGGCTGTGGCCCTGTGAGAAGCCCATGCTGGAGCAAGTTCCTGGCAGCACCTGTGCACCTGTGGAGAGAGGAGCCCACAGTGGAGCAGGTTTGCTGGCAGGACTTGTGACCCCATGGGGGACGCATGCTGGAGCAGTCTGTTCCTGAAGGTCTGCACCCCACAGAAGGAACTCACACTGGTGCAGTTGGTGAAGAACTGCAGCCCGTGGGAGGGACTCATGTTGGAGAAGTTTGTGGAGGACTGTCTCCCATGGGAGGGACCCCAGGCTGGAGCCGGAGCAGAATGTGAGGAGTCCTACCCCTGAGGAGGAAGGAGTGGCAGAGACAACATGTGATAGACTGACCACAACCCCCATTTGCTGTGCCCTGTGCTGCTCGTGGGGAGGAGGTAGAGAAATCAGGAGTGAAGTTAAGCCCAGGAAGAAGGGAGGGATGGAGGGAAGTGTTTTAAGATTTGGTTTTATTTCTCATTACTTTGTTTTGCTTGATAATGAATTAGATAATTTTTTTTGTAAGTTGAGTCTGTTTTGCCTGTCATAGTGATTGGTGAGTGATGTCCTTTATCCAGGCCCATGAGCCTTTTGTTATATTTTCTCCCTCCTGTGTAGTTGAGGAGTGGAGTGATAGAGTGACTTTGGTAGGCACCTGGCCTCCAGCCAGGGTCAGCCCACCACATGGGACTTCTGTAAGGCCTTTGACATGGTTTTCCACAACATCCTTCTCCCAAAATTGGAGAGTTATGGATTTGACGGATGGACTGTTCGGTGGATGAGGAATTGGTTGGATCGTCACATCCAGAGGGTAGTGGTCAATGGCTCAATGTCCAGATGAAGGTCGGTGATAAGTGGTGTCCCTCAGAGATCCGTAGTGGGTACTATTTAATATCTTCATTAATGACATAGCAGGATTGAGTGCACCCTCAGCAAGTTTGCAGGTGACACCAAGCTGAGTGGTGCGGTTGACATGTTTGATGGATGGGATGCCAACCAGAAGGACCTGGACAAGCTTGAGAAGTGGACCCATGGGAACCTCATGAAATTCAACAAGGCCAAATGCAAGGTCCTGCATATGGGTCAGGGTAACCACCAGTATCACTACAGGCTAGAAGATGAATGGATTGAGAGCAGCTCTGTGGAGAAAAACTTGGGGATACTGGTGGATGAAAAGCCGGACATGAGCCGGCAATGTGCACTTGCAGCCCAGAAAGCCAAGCGTATTCTGCGCTGCATCAAAAGAAACATGACTAGCAGGTCAAGGGAGGTGATTCTCCCCCTCTGCTCTGGTAAGACCCCCACTTGGAGTACTGCATCCTGCTCTGGGATCCTCAGCATAGGAAGGACATGGATCTGTTAGAGTGAGTCCAGGGGAGGGCAGGATCCTCAGCACAGGAAGGACATGGACCTATTGGAATGAGTCCAGAGGAGGGCCATGAAGGTGATCAGAGGGCTGGAGCACCTCTTCTATGAGGACAGGCTGAGGGAGTTGGGCTTGTTCAGCCTGGAGAAGACAAGGGGCCAGGGAGACCTTATAGCAGCCTTTCAGTACTTAAAGAGGGCTTAATAGAAAGATGGGGAGAAACTTTTTAGTAGGCCCTGTTGCGATAGGACAAGGGGTAATGTTTAAACGAAAATGGGTAGATTTAGACTAGATATAAGGAAGAAATTTTTTACAGTGAGGATGGGGAGACACTGGCACAGGTTACCCAGAGAGGTGGTAGGTTCCTCTTCCCTGGAAACATTCAAAGTCAGGTTGGATGGGACTCTGAGCAACCTGATCTAGTTGAATATATCCCTGCTCATTGCAGGAAGATTGGACTAGATGACCTTTCAAGGTCCCTTCCAACACAAACCATTCTATGATTCTTTGAATAATATATCAACACTTTGATAGATATTATTTATTACAAATTATTGAGGTATTTCCCACTCTGAAATGTTTGTACAGATAAATGTAGGGTGTGTTGTCAAAATTGATAGTAATTTGGTAAAATTATATAGTATGTATGTCTATATAGTGCGTGTCTGTGTCCTTCCAAATCTACCTCTCCCCCAGTATAATTTTATGAATTTACTCCTTGTCTCATCCCATTCTGGTCCTGCATTTCACTGTAGAGCTTCAGAGAGCTCTGTCAGGATAGTCTTACTGGAATTCCCTGTGATGGGCGCTGTCAGCCTGCCAGGGTTCTAGCTCATAATGTTATGACTTTCAGTCAGTCTCATGGGCTGTTTGGGAGAAGGCCTCGAGCAAGTCAAGGAGTCCTTGTAGCTGTGCAGGACTTCATCCAGAACTTGATTATTCAGATGAATTGCTCATCAGTCTCGTTGATGGTAAAGATAGAAGAGACATACACCTCTCGAGGGAGGAAAGAGTGACTTCTATAAAAGCACTTATTAGAATAAGGAGCATTTTGACCTATGTTGCTAAGGTTGTTTATAAACTTACCTCTACAAAGACACTGACAGTTTTGTCCTAGCCATTGCCTGAACATTTTCAGCACACTTTGGCCTTTTAGTAAGAAAATAGTAAAAGAAAATGAACTTATCTGCTGTCAGGAATACTAAAAAACCAAACCAAACCAAAAAAACCAACAAAACCCATGAAAACCACCAAAACCAGTTTAATGGACTTTTACTGTAAGCATGTTGGAAATCTGTACACGAATTTTGTTGAAAGTGAATTGCTGGGATTTTTTCCCTCAGTTTAAAACTGAGGGATGACAGGAGAATTTTTTTCAACTTTTTTTTTTTTTTCCTCCAATGTAGGAAGATACTCTCGAGTGTATAACAATTCCAATGTCTTGTTTTATGTTCTACTTCGCTGGAAGAACAATAGTAGCCATGTTAGTCAATGTAACATATTGTCAAGAACATATTAAAAAAATAAGTCTTTATTGATTGTGATATTATAACTAAGCTCATAGCTGCCTTTCAAAATTACTTTTTTGCCAGTGATTTTATGTGTCTGTTGTGGAAATCATAGTGCCTTAAGCTGGCTGTCTTAGTAACACTATTCTGTAACTGTGAATGAATGCAGCTATCCAAAATTCATTTCATCATTTGGTTTTAAAACTCCTATGCTTGAGGATAAAGAACTGTAGGAAAAAGAAAACTTGAGAAATTTAGTTTGCTCACAGCTCTCACCTGAATTGTGAAGTATGTATCCAATAAAGTAACAAACTGCTTTTTGCATGTTTTCCTTCAAGTTAGGGAAAATGTAGTTGCATTCATTTGGCTGAGTGTACCTATCTCTGCACATAATTTAAAATACTGTATACTGATTTTTAAGTTCAATACATGATTCCTAGCACAGTATAAACTTTGTGAAGGGTTATATTTTTATATTATGTGCAAATGACTATTTCAATTTATGTTATGACATTGTACCATTAATAAAAGAATGTAACTGAGAAAGTGGTGATGCTGCTTAACACAGGTTTTCTGATTGATTGTATTATCTGTGATGCAGAACATCAATCCTTATACCTTAGCATATACTGAAAGAGGTGCTGCAGAGTTCTTTCATTATAGTGCTTAAACTTACTTCTGTTTTGGGGAGGGGGGGAAATTTGTTGTTCTTGCTTATTTATATTCCAGATGTTTGCAGTTCCTTGTTTGTAAGGCAACATGTGAACACCAAGTGAGGCATAATGTCCACTGAAGTTGTCGGAGTTCAAGCAATAGAAGTATTTCCAGAATTTCAAATACTTTTTAAATAAAGCCTGTGGTGCATTTTAATTGACTGTCTCCTCCTGAAGTTTATTACTGTTCTGAAATGGAGTTTGCTGACAATGTGAGAATAACAGTACAAGCATTTTTTTTCAAATGCATGTAGGTGATAATGGTCTTATTTGGGTAGCTGTGGCAGGAAACACTGATGTTTTAACAGCCTAAAGAACCCACGCTTAGCAGATGTTAAAATGCAACATGCCTTCATGTTTAGAAAATGTAAATGCACAATGTGCACAAATAGTCTTCCATAGTTATTCATACAAGCGTCATGTATGGCTAGTAACATTTTGAATTTGGAGCCTTCCTAGAAACAGATAAGGAATCTGTATTCAGTTGGTATCCTTTTTACTTCAGAACAGATTCCCTGTGTACTCAAAGTCTACCTGAGAATGAAATCTAGCTTGCTAAAACTTGAAAATCTATTAAAAAAATCCTGATTTTTTTAAAATATATACTTATAAAATTAGGATAGTTATCATGTCAAAATTGTTACTGATGTGAATATATTTTAATTTATTTTCAATAGCTGTTGCATATTGTGGACCTGGAGACTGTCAAATGTTTTTTTCCAAGTGAGTGAATTAAAATGCTGGGAAGGAAAGTATCGTGAGTAGCATTTCTAATAAAGAGTGGCCCCAGTGCGAAGTCTAGTTTACTGGAAGCTCTATGGCTGAATGAGAATAGTAAAGAAAGAGGTGCAAGGGAATGGAAGGAAAAAACAGAAAGACCTTGAGATGGAAAAAGGCTTGAGAAGCAAGAAGGTAAGAGAGATGTGCCAAAGATAACAAATGCAAAGTCTAGTTTACTGAGACACTTCCCACATCTGAGTTGAGAGGTTGCAGTGAGCCGAAGGTGATTAAAGTTCTTACTCCTTTGACTAGTTGCAGACATGTATCTTATAACTGTGACTAAATATAATAATCACAAAGCTGCAGTAGGTGAACTTTGGAAGTTTTGTTCAAAAGACTTTGTACTATTTTGATATCTTTGATGCCCTGATATTTTGGTAACTGTTATCTTTCTTAGAAAGCCATTTCTAAATTGCTGTGTGGAAATACTATACCAACTATTGTTGGTATGCTTTGTAATTCTTATTCTGCCTTCTTGGAAATAGTTTATTCAGTTTCTAATCTGTGAGAATCACTGTTTTGTTGTATAATAGTAAGGGTTATTGCCAGTATAATAATAAATATAGTGTCTAAGGAGGCTTCTGACAATGACTTAGTTCCTAGGGTGCTTTCCTTTGCTATGTCTAGTGCAGTTACGTGTCTCAGTACTATGCAAGGCTTTGTAAGGGTGATTGCCTCAAAACTTTGACCAAAAAAAGTGTTCAGAGGTTGTTTAAACTACCTAAAATTAAAGTGTGTCTGAAAGCCAGTCCCACTCTGGGGATTTTTGTGCTTTGTTTAGGACGTAGGGGAGCGATGTCCTCAGAATTCTGTAAGCCCAAAATAGAGTTGCCTGTGCTCTTTACTTCAAAATTTAAAACTGCTTGGTTCTTTTAGAAGCCAGGTGGAAAGAGTTGCATCCTGTTCTTCTGTTCTTGTTCAATTTTTTAAACATTAATCTGGATCAGGGCAAAGGTCCATCTGCCACAGCTGAAAATGAATCAGACCTGTATCTTGAAACACATTAATCTGGCGAAGGCCTCTTGGGGAAAAGCTTCTGTCATACTTTCATGCTGTTTATATGTAGACCTTGATATAACCTCTGTGTGGCATCCCTAAACTTGCATCAGGAAAGAATGTCATATAGTGTGGTGGTGTGCAGTGGATTCTTCAGTGTACTTCGATGTTTGTCATCGATCATGCTGCTTTAAAAGCACAGTGTCCACACTGGAGGTGTGGATTTAAAAATTAAATCTTAAAGCACCTTTTTTCTTCAGGTTTCTGTTTAACACTCAAGCACTAGAATTTCCAAGGACTGAGATGTTCTACTAGTTTTTGTTGTGGAACTGAAGTGAGGTTTTTTAAAAAATCAAATTGTCATCAAATTTATTTTGTAATGAATATGGTCTACATAGGGCTATGATTTCCCCCCTGATTTTCTTGTGTTTTTCTGAAGGGAGAAGAAAGACACAAGAGAAATTATAAACAGAAAACCCTACTTGCTAATGTGATGGTTAGAGAATTTGAGTTACCTGTTGTTACAGGAGAGTATTTGGATAGATTTGTGGCCTATTTAAGTTTTGAAGGGGATTAGAACTTTATAAACATTGCTGACAGTTACAGTGAATATATAATTAATTATATAACTTAAGATATTGATTTTATATAATGGTTGTATTTCGTTTTGTTTTTTGTGGCTCAAAGTTTTTGAAAGATATTTATTTCCTTCGGGACATCTTTCTCAGTGTGATGGATGGAGAAGGCAGGAGAAAGGAGAAGTGATGGTTTTGTGGCAACTAAGGATTTGTGGAACTGAACAACTGTGCATTTGTGTATCTCTACCTTTTTTTCAGGATAGAGTGTAAAGGGCTTAGACACTAGAAGTCCATAAAGTAATCCAGAAGAGTGTCATTTTTTTGTGTGTGCTGTGTTCTCTCTATGTTTATTACTGACTTCATTGGTTGTATGCTATTTTCCATAAAGTTTCTTTAGTTGTGTGACTCACAAATTATTTCTTTTTGTGCCAATTAACTGTTAAACTTTGGGTTTTTTTGGTCTCCCTGTGGATTCTTAGCAGGGAGTTTTAATTGTGAACACTGTAAAAATGATATGGCCCTGTGGGTTACCAAGTTTGGGTCTCCTTGGCCACTACTTTGAAACTTTCACTTTAAAAAAAAATACCCACAACCCTGAATATGATTCTCTTCTTTGTATTATATCCTTCTGACTTAATTCATCAACTATTTACTGCTTTCCCAGGAAGACTGATTCACCTTCAAGAAAATTATCTGCCATTTTGTAAGACATGCAACTTGCTACCCTGCCTATGCAGCACAAATCATGCATGCTGCCACCTCTTGAGAACAGGAGTATCATTTGAGCAGTCATTTGAATCCCTCCCCAAAAGCACTACTTATTTGGCTGGAGGGAATTTACCAGTACTGTTACTTTCCCAACAAGTGGTGTTTCAGCTCTGCCTGTGCAGCTTTAGCACTACAAGGAGGTCCCCTTCTGCTTTTGACAGCCAGGATCCCTGACGGCATGTGACAAGTTCTGAAAGCCAGACGGAGAATGTCAGACTGCAAAGCAGGAATAATCAGAAGTGAAAACAGCTGATAACTCAAAATGCAGTCCAAATGGTGTGCCCAAATTACAACAAAGAACCTGTTAAAAAATCGGCATTTGAGAAGAATTTGGAGTTCGTTATTTTGTTGGGGTGTTTTTGGATGCGTACTTAGAAATGCAAATTTATCCCTGTCTGATTTGCACAAGGAACAGGTTTTCCAAAACAAGTGCTTGTTTGCATTTTTTTTTGTTGGGTTTTTTTTTTTTTTTTTTGCTTTATCATTCAGGTTAAATGCAAGTAACTGTTTTCATAAACTCATGATGAAGTTAGTCTGAAAGACCATTAAAAAATGCTCATTATATCTATCACACTGTTTTCAGAATGCTCAGGCATAGCCAGGATTAAGCCTTTGAATGTGAGGAGAGATTTCAGGTCAAAGCAAGTTCTTACAGTTGTGTTACAAGCCATTAACAACAATAACAAGGCATATTGTTACTCCAAAACAGTTTAGGAGTACAGTCTCTCTCTTTCAGTATGACCTTTCAAACTGTTTTTTCACTCTTCTTTCCCTCTTCATTTTTTTCCAGAACTTCACCAGATGTTTTTCAGAACTTGAACAGAGGGACAGATAGCACGCATTTTTCTGAAGTAGCTTGCTATTTTATAACTTTTGATAAATATCGGTCCTTGTTTTGGCTTTTGTGAAGTAACGTGGCTCTTATTTCCTCTCTCTTACTGAAGGTACGATGAGTAAAAGGTTAAAATTCGAAGTGGGAGAAATAAACTTATGCATAAAACTTCTTTAAACCTCCAGATGGAACTATCCTGAGGTCTTTAGGAATGTTTAGTAAAAAAATTCCACTAAGGTATTGAGTCATAAAAATCAGGTATTTTCACACAATTCTTTTGTAGACACTAAATCTAATTAATTGATTTATAGTTGTAGAGCAGCTTCTTACTGCAAATCTAAAGGAACTCAGAGTGAATGAAACGTGACAAAAACCAGCCTTTTCAAGAGAGTTTTGTGCAAAGAATTTATTCTTTCTCAACAAAGGGCCATAAACAGCATCCTTTTCTTTAGTATGTTAAATTATATGTCTGTAATAATAAAAAAATCACATTGCTTTGGTCCTTTAAGTTATATTACCAAATAAGTGCTAATTATTCCCTTTGCCATTGACTGAACATCCTGAACCATTTACAACAGAAATGGTAAAGCTGCTTGAGTAAATGTTCCATGCTTAAGTCACTGAAAAGGTAGTTAAAAAGACAAAAGGAGCCCTTTTTTTTTGGTGGGCATGCCTATAGAGCATATTTCCCTTTGCAATAATCCCCAAAGTTTGTGCGTACAATGAAAGATTCTTTGACAAACACCACAGTAAATATTAATCAGATATATAAAATATTTTAGTTATGTTTCATAAAAACTTTGAATACGATGTAGTTACCTGGAGCAGAGTCACAATCAGAAATCTTAAAACATCATGTCATAGATGCACAATTTCACTGGGAAGTATACTGTGTAAGGTTATAAGGAGGAATGTGTTTGAAGAACACAGATGCACCAGATGACACCAACAACAAAAAAAATAACCCAAGTAAAGTCAGCAAACTTGCTTATTCTATTATGAATTACTGAGTAACTATAATCACAAAGTAGTAAACTACTGGCATCTTATCTCAGTGGCATTCATCAGGTAGATAAACACACCCATCTCATTTATATCTGCACATTTCTAGTAATGATTGGCAAGGTTCTCAATAGTGTGTGCGTGGTTTGAAGCAGAGTTTGTATTAGTTACAATGCACACACATACATATTGGGAAGGGATGTACTTTCCACACAAATGTACAGAAACATAATCTCTCAACCGGCCTACAATCTGGAGTGCTACTTAAAAACCTAGCAAGGATTTGTGTAAAGCTTTAGGAAGAAATATTTTTAGAAACCATTCTGGTCTCACAATAACTGTTAACTAAAATCTTGAGCTCCCCATGCTAAGAAGTACTTAACTAAATTGCTGTAATTCAATAGGAAAACCAGTGGAGCAGGAAATTAATAAATTAGTAGTGAGTTATCTAAATGAATAACTTTCATCATCGTATTCAAGCTCATCTTCCTCGTCATCCTCCAAAAGTCCATATCTAAATTTGCGATACACTGTGCCATCCTGGCCCATGTATACAATGTCATCTTCTTCATCATCCTCATTATCTCGATCTCTGTACTCAATCACTTGATCTTCCTGGTAACTGGGACTCTCGTGGTAGTTGCCCACGTAGGAAGGAAAGGTTCTGGACTGATTTGTCAGCTTCTCGTACCGACCTTTACTGACAGCCTGGGTTTTGGCTCGTGATTTTCTCCAGATGAATACAATGGCTCCAATGACAAGGAGAAGCAAAATGCAAGTAATAACAAAGAAAGTAGTTTTTCTTTTGCTCTTGGGTGGTAGAGTGGTCCTTAATACACAGTCATCTACAATAGCAGTTAAAAAAAAAAAAAGATTAAATGAGCTTGTGTGTGTATTTGTTGGAGGGATACACGTCTTAAAACCCTCAGTATAACTTTTAGGCCTGCTTACACGTTTAAATGCATTTGACTAAATAACATCACTCTTCCAGTACCAAAACTGTTCTTGGAGCTGCGATGGTGGAAGAATGTAAGCAAGGTTGCTGGGATAGCTAGCTACGCTTCTTTATTAGATTAAAGATGATCAGAAAGAAGCAGATATGCTAACAAGCACACAAACATGTTTTGACATGCTTAAAATGCAATGTTTCAGATGGCTATCCATTGAAACAGGCACTTCCCAGCCACCTAGTTCGTGAAATGCCTGGCCGTTCAACACAGTATCTGTGAAAGAATGAAGGTGCCATCTCCCGCATCGGTCGTGACTGCTGTTATTTGTGTAAAGCCCTTCCTATTCTGGTGATGGACAGCCCAAGCAGCACGTTTTTGTGCTATTCCCCTCTTATTAAATGTCAGCCTGGTCAGCCATAAAGCCTTTCAGCACCATTACTGCTCTTCAGCGTGGTCCTACCTTGCGTTTCACTGCAGTCACAGCACTCTGGAGTGCCTGCCAGGTCAGAGTCACTGCAGCATGGCAGGCAGCGGCTTTCCTCCAGGTAGAGCTGCATGCTGGCTGGACAGACCGTGCAGTTGAGGGGCCCAGGTCCCTTGCACTCAGTGCACGAGCTGTCACATCTCTCACACGTGGGCTCATCCTCCTTCAGACACAGAACACAAGCAACACACTCTTCATTTTGGATTCTTTGGACCTGACTTGGCAGTTCTGTCCTGTCATTCACTGTCTGGGTGGTCATCTCTGGGCACCGTGGGTGTCAATGACAAAATATAGTAGGGAGTAGGAAAAGTAAAATTTGGATCATATTTCCTGGTTTCTCAGTGATCTGCGGGGGGCGGGGAGGGAAGTGGTATAGGAGCTTAGAGATCTCACTTGGCTAGACAGCAAGATAAAATTCTTTCAAACTGTAAGCTCTTGGCCAGAAAGTGTGTTTTTGTTTTGCTAGTTCCACGTTAGCAGACCTATGGTTCTTTAGCAGTAATAATGGTAAAGTGGCCTTCAAGAGGTGTACTCGAGCATCATTAAAAGTAACAGACATGGGGAAAGCAACATGAAATACTCTGGAAAGAAAACAGGCAGCTGAGAGAATAAATTTCCTTTCTAACTTGGGAAGGAGCAGAAAAAAGGAATAAAGGTGGCTAGAAATTTTCTAGCAAACCAGATTTCAATTAGATTGTGTTGTTTCTGTTTTACAGAAACAACTTAGATTCAAATACACTTCTCAGATTCCAGACAGGCTCCTGGAGCCTCTGTGTACAAAGACTACCAGAGATCATCATTGCACATCTACCTTGCAGAATGCTCTGAACTCAGGTATTTCAGGGCTTCCAGTGTTCACAGTTCCTGGCCTATTGGGAAAAAATACCTATTTTTTCTGCAATGGGACCAGGAGCCCCTAACCACTGTACGGATCTGGAAATTCTGATAACCTTTCATCAAACTTGCTGTCAGACCTGCAAGGCTGCTTTTCCTGAATTGAAGAACCTTGGCAAGATGAGAGGGTCATAGCAGGAGGTCCAGTTTCTCAGAGTCAAAGCTCTTGCAAAGAACTGTGGACTTCTGTGGTCACCAGCTCTTAGGCTGTTTGCTCAGGCTCACTGTTATGCAGCAGCACTGCTAAGGGGATATTCCAGGCCAGAGACTCCAGGGTATGCAACATCTCAGGCCAGCTGACTTGCCCTGCTGCTCTGTGGAAGGCATTTGGAAGGCATTTGGTGTGGAAATATGAAAGCTGGACTGCCCAGACTTGTGGTACAGACCCAAACTGATTGTGGTCCTACTCTTCTAAATACAGAGCTCTGTTAACATCACCCTGTTCCTCCACTAGAGGTTTCTGTCAGCAGAGCTGTCAATCAGGAAAGCGATGTGATTTCTTACAGGCAAAGCAGGAGAAATCATAGAATAGAATAGAATCACAGAATGGTTTGGGTTGGAAGGGACCACAAGGATCATCTAGTTCCAACCCCCCTGCCAAGGGCAGGGACACCCTACACTAGACCAGGGTGCCCAAAGCCCCATCCAACCTGGCCTTGAACACTTCCAGGGATGGGGCCTCCACAGCTTCTCTGGGCAACCTGTTCCACTGCCTCACCACCCTCACAGTGAAGAATTTCTTTCTAATATCCAATCTGAATCCCCCCCTCTTTTAGTTTAAACCCATTACCCCTTGTCATGTTACTATACTCCCTAAATCCATGGGGAAATCTCAGTTATACTGGAAGACAAAAATGCTGTATTACTAATATAGCTGATTTTGTTCACATGGCTTTGGTATCATCATTGACAAAGTTGTGCCTTTATATTTACTGGTAGAGGATTACTCTATAGTAGACAACCCTGACAAGAGAAGCAATGCTTCCTCTGCCAAGAGAAGAAAAAAGTAAGCACATCTAAAGATAAACAGCCTTGAAAACTCAGAGAAGAGCAGTCTGTGTTGTTTGTATTGTGTTCAGAAGTTAAAGTTCAGCATTCAAATCACAGGAGAAAGTGCCTACAAATAGGTACCTCTTTTCCTGGTGTCTCCTGGACTTTGTATTCACCTACAAAGCAGTCTGAGTTGCACATTCCACCTAATAAACTGTAGCTCCATACACAAGATGTACAGCTGAATGCTCCGTTCCCTAGAAAGGCAAATAAAACAACAATATTACAACAGGAAACATTGTCATCTAACTTCCTTTAAAAATTATACTGACCACTGCCACCAAAGAAAGGGTATCTGTTGACAGCAAGAATCATGCAGTGAGTTTAACATGAAGAAGTTGGTACTAGAAGTAGCTCGGGCCTAGTCTTGAGGTTTTATGAGTCCACAAAGTGTATTTCTTACATGTTTTGATATTCATGAAAAACTGATTTGGGAACACATTCAGGAAAATCAATTAGGTCAGCGCACTGAAACAAAATTTTGGGGATTCTTGACCAAATGCTCTCCTTTACAAGATCAATACTTACTAGGCCTGCCAGCTAACCATTTTCAAACCACAGTGAATTAAAATATGTTTATGTTTGAATAGCAAAATAAATTCTTTAGTTGCATAGGAAAAAAAGTCTTCACTAGGTGCAAAGAGAGTATCATATGCACTTTGTGTTGGCGACTTTTTGAAAAGAGATGCTGCATGCAGTATTTCTGCGAAACATTGAAGTGAAGGGTTTGTCCCACGTGTTTAGATGCACCTTTCCATTTCCCTGCAACCAGGCATTTTCTACCACTGTCTGAAAGGAAGAAAATGGAAATGCAAGTAGCTCACGTTAGTAGGAGCTAACCACCTGAAGTTAGCAACCTTTCTATAACCCAGTGCATGTACTATTTGATTTTTCAGAGCAGTGCAGGGTTTGCCTTCCTGCTCTTGAGAAACAAGAGGCACTAGAACGCTTATTTGCTCATACATCAGCAATACAGATTCATTGATCCCCATCAATCAATACTCTAAAATTAAGGGGGCAGCATGGAGCAGCCAGTGCAGCAAGTCACTTAGGGGCAGGGAGAGCCTAGCAGCCCCAGGGGAGTTCTGCGTCACCCACTGTAGCTACTTAGGTCATGGACAGGTTGGTAGCACTGTACATAGCATGTCTCTTTGTGAAGTGTTTCCAAGTTTTGGAGCAGAGAGTGAAAAAAAAAAGAATGGCAGGTCTTTTGATAATACTTGCCAGGTGTTTTGGTAACTTTTTTTTGGTCAAAGTGGAATGTATGCTGTTACCTTCACAAGTTTGGCAGGAAGGGTGGCATCTCTCACAGACATTGTTGTCCTTGTTTTCATAGTAGTACTCGGGACAAGAGCTAACGCATTCATTCTTGGAGCGCAACAGATAGAAATAGGTATCACAGAAAAGGCAGTCGGTGGGTTGAGGCCCCATACACTCCTTACAACCCTTGTGACATCTCTCACATGATCCAGTGGAGTTTTGTGCAAAATACCTGAAACACACCAGATAGTCATGGCTTTGCATAAAGCCCCAGCAACAGGAAAACCAAAATGTCCTTCATCCTCAGCATTTAGTGTGATTACATAAATGTATAAAAGTGATAAAGATGTGATTGCCGTAAACATTTGCAATCTCAGTGAAAACAGAATTACGTTCCTTTAATTCCCCTTGGCCATTAAAATTCAGCTATAAAACTGAGAGTAAATAAAGCAACTTTTTGTAAAATCTAGGGTGAATTCAGGCATAAAGTAAGTATATAAATAGACAAGGCTCAGAAAAGCTCAACTGTGTTTAGTGTCTGAAAGAGATACCCTGGAGGTGCTGGGCAAGCACTGAATTCCTTGCTGCTCCTGATGACCTGCTGTCAGATGGAAGTTCAGAAAATTCATATTTCCTTTTAGTGCACAAACAGGCTTAGCCAAAGGATACCAGCAGAGGAGAGGAACAGTGTTCACCTAAGTTGTTCTGTCAGGGAAAAAGAAGAATTGCTGCACTGTGGTTTTGTTGAGATGTTGTCATTACAGACTTCCAATTTAATGGGATGATAGCTCAATTTAACAGCCAGTGTGGCTGTACTGTACTGCAAAATGAAATGGACCTGAACCAGTAATCATAGATTCACTTCCCAAATTCGAATTTCTGAGACATATTCATAAGCACACTCAATTCACATTTTGAAATTAAATGTACTCATATTAACGAAGTTGCTGTCTAGAACTATGAGTCCTCAGTTGAGAGGTGTTTTAATGGTTGGTTTTATTATGAGCGATTATAAACATTCACTCAATGCAAAACAAAAGCATCCTCATCCAAACTTCAGATTAATGGGAGGTTGCAAGGGTGCTCGAAGGAAGTTACACTGCTTTCTGTGCTCCAGCTGACTAACAGATAACTTAGTATATTTATTCTGCTTTACACTGTTCTGTATAAACATAACCTAAGAGCATCCTTGGAGTCTAAGAATGGCCACATCACATCAAACTAGTCCCAGTTTGGGCACCAACCTTACGGTTTTCTACTGTGAGGGGAGGTTTTCTACCAGCTCTGTACTGGGACAACATAAGGATTTTCCACCCGAAAATAGAATTCAGTTCTATTTCACTCTGAAGTAGAATAGGGCAGAGTGATCTAATTTCTCAAAGCTCTCTCTGTCATGTAACTCTTAGCTAAAGATCTTGAACCTTACCCTGCTGGACACTGGTTTACGCATCCTTTTCCTTGTCTGTACCAGCCCGGTTTGCAGGAAAGGCACTGCGAGCTGTGTTTTCCAGTGCAAGTGGCACAGGCGCTGTGGCATGGGGAACATCGTCCCTCACTGCTGTCAACGTAATACCCATCTGGGCATGTGTCAACACAGGCTGTATCTGCACAGACAACAACGCAGAATATCATGTCATATTCCGTATTTGTTGCTATAAAACATCTCGCACAGCTGTGCTAGAGAAAACTCTCTAACAGGAGATGCTATTAGACAATGTACCAGAACAAGAAAAGAGAATACTGGGACACAGTAACTATTCTTTGTTTCTTCCAAGTCTTATCAGTTCATTAGTCCTCATTCCTGTGTTGTATGTACAGGCTCTTCAGAACAGATGTTCAGATGTTGTTGCAGGCTCTTCAGAACAGATTAGTTTTTATTTTTTGGGGAAATATAAATGCATAATATGTAATAATGACCAGCACCTGTGATTTATTTCAGAATATACAAAAGAAGAAGTAGTAATTAGGAAACTCTCTATCTGCATTGCCATTTTCCTCAGGTTTCACTCAAAGGATCAACCTCATTGCATTTTGTATATATGATGAATCTGATGGTAAATTTGAGATATAACGACATTTGTTCATTGGTCTTTATCCCTGTCTTTGAGTGCTGCTTTATGTTATGGGCATAATTGCCTGTAAGGCTGCCAAATGTATCAGATACCTCCTGCTTTCTCACTGAGATTTCAGAGGATCATTAAAATAGGAATCTTGAATGAGAAGTTAGGACTGATGCAACCAACTGCATGTGCATGAAGCTAAGAGAGTAGCAATTACTCTTAGTAGCTTGTGCTCATTATCTAGCTTGTCTTTCTAGTTTTTCTGCTTGGGTTGCAACTGGGCAAAGGAAGGTGTTTCCCCTTATTTCTATTTTTCTTGTAATTCTTTTTCTACTCCAGGAAGTTTATTTACATACTTCCATCAACTTTACCAACTGTAATGGTGCAAAGCAACTGAGTGTGTTAATAAAAAAGATAGGTCTGATGCAAGACTTTGGACATTTAAGAATGCAAAATTTGTGTGAGAATAGAGCTCAGATTCAGCTGAATATCAAAAGATATCAAAATATCTTTTCCTGCATGAAAAATAATTTTAATACTGTTTTTTTTCCCAATGATTTTCTAATTTTTTTGTTTGCTTTTTAAAGAATATGCAAACAAAGTTTCAGTTCTGGGATTTTATACTCTGAAGTGATTTGTTTCTAAGACAATATAGTCTTTGGCTACAAAGTCAGAGAAGTAACTTTGCACCTTATCCATCCACTAGATACTGACCTATTGATTGATGAATAACTTTTCAACAGCGCTGCTTAAGTATTTCTCTGCTTATCAGATCTCTGCAGGGATTAAACAAGCCAACATGAAAATGTGAGCTCTTTGGGCATACATTGGAAAAAAAAAAAAAAGGTAAGGATGTCCCTCTTGCCTTTTTAAGTTCTGTGTATGAAACAACAGGAACAGTACATATGAAGGGAAATGAAACATAGATGTTTTGTTTAGCCATGGATTTTGTTGCTACATAGAAGGCCTGCTTTGGCCCCAGTGAGTCTCAAGCGCAGTCTGAGAAAGAGTTTTGTGGCAGCCCCGCAGAAGTAATTATGTCTGCACAAGTTACCTACTTGTCAGGTTAACTTTGCAGTATTCAGACAAGGTAAAGCAGCCCTACGTGTTTCATAATTGTGACAGAAACTTGCCTATTTCATGCTTTCAGTGTAGAATAAAATCCAGAGGTAGGAGCAAGACACTTACTGAGAAGATAGTGGTTATTTGCACAGCTAAGACACTGGTGTTCAGTGGGTCCCGAGCAATGGAAGCATTTCTTATGACAAGGCTTGCACGTCTGAGTTTTCTCAACGTAGTACTCAGTATGAGAGCAATATCCAGACGCCACACAGTGCCCATCATGGTTAAGCATCAGGCCATTTCTGCAAGTACGGCAGGCAGTGGAAGAAGAGCAAGTCTGGCATGTCCTGTTGCATGCTGAAATGGACAAACAGTAGGAATATCATCACTTCTTGTTGCATTTCAGATTATTATTTCAGCTTTAATTTTGCAAGGAGCAGCCATCATTTTAGGATGAGAGGCTGAGGGAAAAGGAATGATACCTCTGCTTCTGCACAGTCAAACATTTAACTGTTTTCAATCTTATGTGGGCAGTCCCTTAGGTTTCTTTTTGCACTGGCACTGTTTTTGCTGGGCAGCAGCTTTCAACACACTGTCTCCAGCAATATTCAGCACTTTACCAGAGTGGTTGCCCATAATATTAGACACATCTAGCTTTGCTACCTCCCTCTCAGCTTTCTCCAATTTTTGCTGTTCTGAGCTATGCCTTGTTATTTTTCTGCATTAGCCATCTCCTCTGTTTCCAGGACACTGATAGTTACATTAGCCAGCACACACAGGCCCTTTGGGGATAGTCTTTAGCCAGACCCACTCATGTCTCAGTACTGTTCTGAGGAAAACACAGCTGCCAACCTTGACAGTCTTCAGTGGCTGCTTCATAATAGGTCCCTTCAGGACACTCTTGAAAACACATGCCACCATAGAGGACAAAGTGGTTGACAGTGCACTCAGTGCAGTCATCTGAGTCCGGCCCATCACAAGCCTTGCAGTCTTCATGGCATGGAAAGCAATGCTTGTCTTCAGCGTAGAAGTAAGAAGGGCAGTCCTGCACACACTTGCCCTCATGCAGGAAGAACTCGTCCATGCACTCTACAGGGGATAGCAAGCAACAGGTAAGCAAACGGGCAGTGAATTCTGACCTCTGTAAACGAGGGAGTGAAAAAATCATAGGAAACCATAAATCCTGCAGTGCCTGTCATAACAGGAAAGAGGACAGCTTGGGAAAGAAGGTAGTGCTTTCTTTTTCAACTCTTTCCCCTTCTGCCCATAGTGGCCCAACCCTCACACAGCATCTTCTGTGTCACATCAAGAGATTGAGAAGCCAAGTCACCTGTTCAGATTTGCTGATATTAACCAAACCATGCTGCCACTGAATATAGGTGGACTTCTGTTGAAATATTATATCTGCATTATGAACTTCCTGCAAAATCAGGGATGTCCACATCTGAAGTTGTGTTTGGTTTATTATTAAAATATGAATCTGGCTGGAGTATACAGACCTGAGTGTTTCTTTTTGCGCAGAGCTGGGATTCAGCTTCTAATTTTGTCATGAGTACTTGGTTTAGTAGCATTCTTAATGATTTTTTTTTTCCATGTTATCATTTTATCCATGTTTATGTTTCCAGAATGGCTTGCTTAAAAATAACAATCCTGGAAATTTTTGCGGGGACATTCAGACTCACCAGGATTTCCAAGGCTTTCCTAATATGTTTCATTACAGAGATTTCATTCTCTACCATGAGGAGTCATTTGCAAAAATGGTAAAGATATGCAAACAAACTAGGAAAGCAAGATTCTGTATTTCACATTGGTATAAAGAGGTATGCAAGTGTTTAGGCGTGGATACACTAGGTCAGAAATAGAATCAGACCAATAGGAATTGTGGAAGGACAACAGGAACAGGCAAAGCAACCATGAAATATTTACAGATTAATGTTTTAGACTGTCTTATCATAAAGCACTGATTGCTTGTCCCCTATCTTAGAGATTAGCAATGATATCTATCTATCTATCTATCTATCTATCTATCTATCTATCTATCTATCTATCTATCTTAATTTTTACTGATTACAGAAATTCTTTTCAGATCTGTGTTTTTGTCAGTCTGTCTCTAGACAGATTCAGATGGATTTTAGCCAAGTCAAGACCCATTCTTTATAATACCTTTGCATGTTTCATTGTGAATGCACTCCTGACACATTTCAGGGCAGTGTTTGCAGATTCCTTCAGAGGCAAAATGCTTGTCTGAACAGGTAGGTTTACATTTCCACTGCTCCAGAAGGAAAGGACTTTTACAGGACAGGCATTTGGTTGCACTTCCCATGCATGTCTTACAGGATCCACTGCATTCCTTGCAAGTCTCTGAATCATTAAAATATCCCCTGTTGAATGAAAACAAACACAAAGAAAACTACTGGTCAATGGTATAGTTATCAAACAGTCCAGGCTGTAAGAATTATGAGTATATATGAGACTTCCACAGGACACGTATTTCACTGGATCAAACAGATTTGTCATGTAATTTGTTGCCCATCCTCCACTTACAACCCCTCTGCCTGCGAGCTGAAAACGTACGTGGTTAGTGTATGAAGGGAGTCTGGCCTTCCCTTGTTCTTGTACCTACGCTCCAAGGGATGCTGTACTTACTTTCTTTCTCATTTCTTGATTTCCCTCTTACATAAGATAGGAAGATCTACAATGTTTGGGAAAAGACAGTGATATCAGGGAAAGACAGAGGCATATCCTCAGTGGCCCTAGAGGGCAGAAAGAGAAGGAAAAACCCTGGAAGTGTGAAGACTGAGAAGAAAAAGGAGGGCTGGGATTAAAAATATCCGACAAACCCAAGATGCTTAAGTAGTACTTGCCTTTAGTGACAGCAAGCTAGAGACACAGAAGAGGAAGCATGTTTTACTGATATCTGTGGTGTGAGAGCAGCTGTAGACAGCCATGATCGGGACATCAATCACAAAAAAAAATATAGCAAAAAATTGCGCCTATATTTCAGGAGAAAAGGGATAAAAGGAAAGGCTGGTTGCAATCCAATCTGCCTACACTCTCAAACCCAAAATGTTAGAAGGTGAAAGGACAAGCAAGTTCATACTTGAGATGATTGCTAATCAATATGCATGCAGCCATTGATGAAAACTAAGGAAGAAGCTGACATAAAAAGTAGTTCCAGAACATGTACATCACACTAAGCAGCTCATTCTTCCCCTGTAGAGGGGGATGCTTCTTCTTTCATTCTTGGACATGATCTTTCCAAAGAAAGAGGACATGCATTAGAAGCAAGGTTAGAGAAAAGATAGGAAGAGCTGTACCACCATCTATTCTCATCTTCTTTTTTTTTCTCCTAACCTTTGTCATGATTCTACATCTATTTCTCACAGTCCTGTCTTCTTCTCATGTTCCAGTCTTGAGTACTTGGCTAGCCCCGTCTTTCAAAATCCTCTGTCAGAAATAATCAGTGCAACAAGTCATCTCTTTCCATCCCCTACAGCATGGTCCCNCCCCCCCCCCATATAATCCTCTGCTCAAGTGTAGAGTAGTTATGCCTCAAGAACTTTGCCTCAGAGGCTGATACAAGAGTTTAACTCTGGTGGACTTTGCTGAATGATGTCTGGGAAGTCATTATTTATAGTTTGGAATTTGGAAAAAAGGGGGATAATAACAGCTGAAAAGACTAGTGTTATATGAAAAGGTTTAATTTTGTTAAACTGACCATGTGTGGGGTAACTGTGGGGAATGAGTACTGAGAACAAACATGTTAATGCCAAGACATTATCTTTGCTTATATGACACAATTTCTGATATGAAAATTTGTTTTTGGATTAGACTAGGTTTTAGTGCAATTACTTTGCATTTACTCTGACATTTGATGATCAGAATCTGTTCCACTGGCCCTTATTGACTTACTTGACAAAGTTGGCAGGAAAATAGTAACCAGACAGAGAATTTGCACTGATCATAATAAAAGAAGGAGCTGCATGTTTTTCTAAGGAAAAGGTTAACCAAGCAAGACATTCATACTGTATAGCACAGATTTTATGTGTATATAATGGTATGATGAATGCACAGAAATAGGAGAACCTGATCTCCTCAAGTGCCTGATCTAATATCCATTGCAGGCAAATGGGAGTCTTTCTTTTTGAATTCCATATATTACATTAATAAGTAAAGAATATAAGCCAAAGAGAGAAACACATCACTAAGCACTATATTTCCGTATCATGAGTGACACATCCACTTTCTGGGTTCACACCCTTGTACTACTTTGAGGAAGTAACATCGTAGGAGAATGACTAGAGGCTTATTTTCAGTCACCATAAAGAACTATCCTGAAGTACCATGGTCCTACTGAAGTCAATGGGAGAAGTACCACCTGTCATAGGATTTCATGTCTAGTTTCACTTTTGATTTTTCATTTTTTCTCTAAGCAAGACAAAAAGTTGTTTATTCAGTCCAGCTGAAAGTGACTTTTTCCTTGTGGTAGTTTCTGGTAGCTTAGGCTACATTAAAGTCTCCCTTGAAAGTGTTCTGCTGGATCTGACCTTTAAAAAGAAGGAGCACAGTGAGAAAATAAGGAGGAGTCATCCAACAGGAGTTACTTACTCAGGGCATTCCTGCAAACATCTGCCTTTGTGGAGGAAGAGCAGCTGGTCCTGTTCAGCCTGACACTTCTGACAGTGCCAATAGTCAGAACACACCTCACAGCCGTCCATACACATCTCGCATTTTCCACTTGCAACATTGCCAAAAGTTTTTTGAGGGCATGGAGAAACACAGGTGTCATGGATAAGAAATTTTCCTGGCAAAAGAGCAACCCAGGTGGTGAAAGGCACAAATTAGAAATATGTTTAAAAGATTCCTGCCTTGGATGGCTATAAAAAAACCTTTCAACTTCCTCAAAATTTAATTTTTGATGTTTAAAAACATGAATAAAACATTCTTTAAGACATTTCCCAAAGCAGTTTCCTCAGCCTTTACTGAAATTTAAGGTCAGAAGAAATCATCTGGATTATCTAGTACATCTTCCTAAATAAATCCCTGTTCAGTAATTCCTGTAGCATGTCTACAACTTCCAGTTGAAAAGAGAGTAAAAGAACATCCTTGTAACATGTTTTGACCCATATTGCTAAGGGCATGTCCTAATTCCTATCTGATGCCTGACTTCAGCCAGTGATTATCTGTTTACCTACCTATGCTTTAAGCTGGCAGAAAACTTTCTATTGACCATTGATGAAAATATGCCCTGCAAGTACATAGGATACAGAATATTTTAGCCTCTTGCAAAACTTACCCAAAGAAGCTGAGATGTCTTACCTTCTGGACATGAAGTACATATGTCAGCAGATTTCTCACAGGTCCTACATGAAGAGTCACAGGATTGCAATTGTTTTTGCGCATCTGATGAGAAAGGGAAAAAAGTTCCATTTTTTACTTCTTATAGAATATTTTTGTTCATTTTCCCTCCCTTTTTCTATGGCCGATTCTCTATGGCCTTTTTCTAAGCTGTTTCAAAAATGTACCTCGGCTAATTTTTGGAATTCACAAAGTTGAAGAACTCGATGATTGTGTTCATCTCCACTCTCTTAAATGTTAAGCATTGTAATAACAGAAAATATAAATGTTATCCTGAGATTCACTAAGGCACTATTCCAGACTGCTCATTGCAAGTGAAAATAATCTATTTTAAAAACATTTATTTTGATGTACTGCTCCAAAACCAAATCCAGATCTGTAATCCTAATAGATTACAAACAGCAAGAGCTAGAAAGTGTGTAAATTTGGGGGACTTGGTGCAGTGAGGTATTTTCATGGAGATTTTGTACTAGATGGTTTCAGAATACCATTACCCTATAACTACGGGAGAAAACTCTGAGTAGGAAGCAGAGAGAAATGAGTGCTTGGAAAGAAGATCTGTTGAATAGTTCCCCCAAAGCTATTGCCTACTATTTCCCACCAAAAGGAGGAGTCTGATGTGTGTCAAATGGAGTCTTTATGCCTGTGGAAAACTAAGGCTTTGGATATGCTTTGCATAGACTTTATTCAACCTACTCAATTTATTCAACCTTTATTCCATTTATTCAGCTCCAAAATGACAAGGAGATTCGAGGATTGTAATTAATACAGAGAAAGTCTGCCATGCAATGTGATAGGTCTGGCATGCAGTTCTGGATTTTGATCCAACCAATTATAACAACAGATAAATGGGTGTCTGATGAAAAAGTAACTGTGGGCCAACGGACAGAAGACAGTAGCCTTTTGACTTTTCTGAAAATAAAATAAAGAATAAATCAGAAGTTGGTTGCAGATTGAGCTTTTCACCTCAGTTAGCACATCCAGCTCATCCTGCCAATTAAATATTTACGACTGCTGTAAGTCGATGGACTGACTGACAGTATCCATTAGCCACAAGCAGCATATCACTACACTTTTTTGTAGTGCTGCCTGTTATGGCAAGGTAGTTTAAAATGTTGACATTTTGAATGAAAGTCATGAAAGCAAATGCTTTCTTTTGAGTAAAAAGAAGAGAACAGGAGACTTTACATAGAGCCCTTTCCCACAAGGGGAAATGGTGGGCATTTTATTAAGCAGAGAGGCAGTTGGTAGAAAAGTGAATACGTGCGTAACATGGCATACGGGCAGAAGAAAGAGGAATAATAATAAAAATATAAATTATTATTATTTGTAAGTGTACTGCTAAATGAGCTGAGCCATAGCTATCTCAGTGAAAGAAGTTAGGTCACATTGAATGTGTCTAGGAGAGGACCTGTAAGAATGTGTGACATCCACGTCTGTCTCTACCGTCGATGCTCAGAACATTTGAAAAGCTCTCTGTGCTAAAAGACTCTCAGTATGCTGTCCCTGGCCAGAACAAGAACAACTCAGGAGGGCCCAGGGACAGCACAGCAGATCAAAACCTGCCTGTCCTGTAGGACACTCAGAAAGGACATGGCGAGTCTTTACCAGGACTACTTGTGAATACTACTTGCACAGAGTAGTGAAAACCTGTAGTGTTGCAGCTCTTGTTGGTCACTGTCACAATATAAAGCAGCTCCAGATACATCAGGAGATTAGGAGAGTTTTCCTTGTCACCACCCTTGTGGCTACAGCATCTCTGTCCTCTCTGAACAAGGGCCCAAGAGTGTTTGCTGGGTCCAGGCACAGGCTGTAGGATCCACAGGATAATGTATATTAAAAAGAAACCATGCACACTATCAGGGTGAAGGCAGGTTGTGACAGTCCAGATTGAAGACTGGGTCTGCTCAGTCTGAGGCCAGTGGATAAAGTACAAGATACCCTGCAAGATAAAAAATAGCTGTAGCATTGGCTTTAGTAGCCAGAAGTGTGGGTGGCCATGGTGAGTCACAGACCTATTAAGGACCAAGAGAAGTGGGACTAGAACAGTATTTCTGTAAGTGCGTCCTGAAGACAATTTTCAGCTCCAAAGGTACACAGGCCTTCTGGAGGTAGGAAATGTGAAACGGAATTTTGAGATGTGCCACCTCAAGCACTGCTAAACAGCAGTTTAGCAGGATTTGCTATTAAATAATCTCTGAAGTTGCAGGGGTGGGAAGGTAGCAAGCACATGGGTAGGTATTGCCAAAGGGCTGGAGAGCTACAAGGAGATCTCGGTGTGTGAAGCGAGCTCAGTGCTACCTAGAGCAGCAATGAAGTGCCCCATCTTCTGTTAACAACGCGTTGAACGTCTAGGGTGAACGGAGATTGCTTGAAACATTAGGATCTGTACTTTACACTATCTATGTATGTTATATATTTACATATAGATTAATAGTTGCGTAGTTTAGAGAGTGAAGAGCTGGAGTTACAAAGTAATTTTAAAATACTGGGTTTAGTTGTCTATAAGTTTCATTTTTCTTGAGGAGAATGAGCATTTTGTTCTACTTGTCTTAGCCCTTCTAAGCGTGTGGATGTGGACATCTTGTAAGGCTTTCTGCAATAGCAGGCCCTGTGAGTTTAGATCCTTTCTTTCTCTTGCTGACATATTTTCTACGGTTGTTTTTTTCCCCCTGCTGAAGACCTGTTTTCTATATTTCAGGTTACTATATGCTGTTCCAGGAGGATTCTAGTCCATTTAAGTGCCCCTGAGTGTAGCGGGCAGTTCAGATCTCTCTCTAGACTCTTTAGATACTTAACCACATAGCACACAAACATTTTCAGTTTGCTTATCCCAATAATCCTCAAAGTAACTTGCTGGTGACCATTGCTTACTCTTGTGAAATGTGGAAATTCACTGTCACAGGATATTTTTTGAGAGACTGCTCCTTAGCTTCATGTTTTTCCCTGACTCTTCATTATTGAACAAATCCTTATAAAGTGTCCTTCCTGATGTCATCTGTAAGACTATAAGGAATAGTCCGGAAAAGCTGGATGTTTGGTGTTAATAGATACTTTTATTCTCCTATCCTTAAACATGCAGACCTTTTCTCTTTTTCTGCTCTTGAGAGAAGATCCCCACTGGCCTGCAAATCCTAACATTTTTCGCTTTTAGACACTAATCATGTGGTACTCCCTGAAAAAGAACACTGAATAATTGATGAGATACTGCACAGCCATGTAGGTTTTAATTACTGTTTTTCACTTTGCCTCTAGAACCTCGGCTGAATGAAAGACCATCTGTTCCTGATGTCTGCCTGCGGCTGCACATCCTCTGTTCGTCCATCAGTTCCTTTGATAAACCTTCAGAATTTGTCAAGGCAGAGTTCTGATTTTCTCACTGAAAATGTCATTGGCCTTTTTCTGAATATGCAGTAAATAATACAGATTTTTATTTCCCTTTTCAGCAGCTTTGCATCCAGCTACCTTATCCTGGCTTATGGGGTTGTTTTTTTTTTTTGTTTTTTTTTTTAAATCCCTACTGGGTAGTTTCAAGTGCTGTAATTTAATACCAGTTATGTGTGTGAAGAAGTAACCCAGAAATATTACCCAAGTATGTGTTGCCAAGGGAAAAGAACCTTGATATTGGGAAGAGAGTTAGTGTAATTAAAAATAAATAGCAGGAAGGTAAGGCTCAGCAGAGAAGTTGTTAACTACCACTGAAGAATTTTTAAACGAGCTCATTGTTTCAAAAACATTTCAAGCCTTACAATTAAAAATAAAGATCTTTTTCGGTGAAGTACCTCTAATTTCCATTTAATCTTTGCCCCTTTGGCAGCTTTTCTTGCTGTCTGTAATATTTGCTACTCGCCACCAGAGGGGAATATACACAAGCAATTGGGCTTCTGATAGTTGGCACGGGAGACAACCTTTAGCTTTCCAAACAATTGCAAGTGCTTAAATGACCCTGCTTTAGTACTGATAGAAGAAATCTTACATTCCCCCCCATCCGCCCCCCTCCAAATTCTGGACAGTGAAAACGAGTTTGTCTTGTAATAAAGCTCTTACTGACTGAAAATAGGCTTTCATTTACTAAAAAAACCCCAAACCCTCAACACCCATTGAGAATTATGAAGAAGTTTTTAAATATAATTTTCTTGCATAACAAAAAAGTTCCTCAAGTGGGCTAATGAGATGAAAGTGATTAGTTTACAGAAAATTGTGCACATCACTTCTAATACTGTAACCAGAGATTTCCAAAGAATAGCCTTACAAAGCTGAAAAATGGTCATGCAAAATGTATTTCCTTGGTCTTTAGACTGATTATAAATGGAAAGCTTGGAAATGACTGTTGACTTCTATTTTGCTTTCCCGCAAAAGTTGTCATTCTGTACTGGAGGATCCAATAAGCTTTCATTTAAAATTTCAGTCTGTAGATCCTACGGTAGCAAATGGAACTTGTAAATGTAGAAGCCATAAGTCTACGATGTAGAGTTGTAAACCACCCATATTCTAAAAGTGGGACATTGACTCTGAAAAAACACTGTATTCTATTATTATACTGTTCTACTCTTTTTGTCTTTTAAGGCCAAAACATATGACCTTTTCAGACCTACTGAGTTGTTTTTATCCTTACACTTTTATTCTTTCTTGGTAATTTTGTTTTGTTTTGTATTTTTTTTTCCATTCAAATGAAAATGCCTTCTAGTTGGGGGGAAGTGTCGATCTGCCGGAGGGTAGGATGGCTCTGCAGAGGGACCTGGACAGGTTGGATCGCTGGGCAGAGGCCAACGGGATGAGGTTTAATGTGGCAAAGTGCCGGGTCCTGCACTTTGGCCACAACAACCCCAGGCAGCGCTACAGGCTGGGGGCGGGGTGGCTGGAAAGCTGTGTAGAGGAAAAGGACCTGGGAGTGCTGATTGATGCTCGCCTGGACATGAGCCGGCAGTGTGCCCAGGTGGCCAAGAAGGCCAACGGCATCCTGGCCTGTATCAGGAATAGTGTAGCCAGCAGGAGCAGGGAGGTGACTGTCCCCCTGTACTCAGCCCTGGTGAGGCCGCACCTCGAGTACTGTGTCCAGTTTTGGGCCCCTCACCACAAGAAAGACATCGAAGCCCTGGAGCGTGTCCAGAGAAGGGCAACGAAACTGGTGAAGGGGCTGGAGCACAGGTCTTATGAGGAGCGGCTGAAGGAACTGGGCTTGTTTAGTCTGGAGAAGAGGAGGCTCAGGGCAGACCTTATTGCCCTCTACAACTACCTGAAAGGGAGTTGTGGTGAGCTGGGGGTTGGCCTCTTCTCGCAGATAACTAGTGACAGGACAAGGGGAAATGGCTGCAAGTTGCGCCAGGGAAGGTTCAGGTTGGAGATGAGGAGAAAATTCTTCTCTGAAAGGGTGGTCGGGCATTGGAACGGGTTGCCCAGGGAGGTGGTGGAGTCACCATCCCTGAGGGTGTTTAAGGAAAGGTTAGATATGGTACTTAGGGACGTGGTTTAGTGGGTAATAGGTGGTGGGGGGATGGTTGGACTAGATGATCCTTGAGGTCACTTCCAACCTTAATGATTCTATTCTATTCTATTCTATTCTATTCTATTCTATTCTATTCTATTCTATTCTATTCTATTCTATTCTATTTAAACTCTATTCAGGCCAGAATTTGTCTCAAGGTAATGCTGACCTTTGTGTCTTTGTCAGAATGTGTAACAACTTTGACATACACCCAGCTATTCCTTTCTAGAAACTGAGCAGAGGTTTACTGCAGCTCTGAAGCTACCATAGTGCTTTTGCCCACTCAGTCTATTGAAGGGATTATCAAACGAGAAAGTGGGGGATGACTGAACATTTTTTTTTTCCTATTTTATTTTCTCATTTGGGCTTGCGCAATATGAATGAGACAATGGAATAGTTTCCTGAAACATACTCCTGTAAGACCTTAACTGTGACTCCAAATTGAATTAAGGGAAAAAAGATTTAAATTTTAGCTCCTCTTATTACAGTGTCCCCTCATTTCCTTTCTTTTTGCTTATGTGATCTTACTTTGAGCTCTCAGAATTCCTTAATCTGATTTTAGAGAAAAATTGAATGAATCCTCAAAAATATTCAGGATGAAAAACGTAGGACCATGTGGAAAGATGTGTGGTCCCCTTCACAGGCTCACCACTTGTTCTGGAAAATGTAAAGTTTATTAAAAAACCAAGACGAAACCTTGTACAAAACTTGAGGACATATGAGCAGAGCTATGGCCATATCTAAAGACACATGCCTTTAAATATAATAGCACTTGAAGTACCTTATGGTCCCTCATTAATTTCATTTAAATCCACAACTGCACTAGAAGTGTTCTTACTACTATATGCTCATCCTCTTTGTGCTGTCCATCTTACTCTCTCTGCCTGCTTCTTATGGACGATGGATCTTTATGTCAGGTAGTGCAAACAGTAAGTCTTCAGAGTGATAAAAGATGGTTTGTCTTCTTAATTTTAAATCTTATTTATTGATGGTCTTCTGTGGGTAAAAGGGGGACTTAAAAACTTGTATTTTTAAGATGCTATCAAAGTAGTTCCCTGTGTAAATTTTTAAAACCCTTAGCTTCTAGACATTGACTTCTACAAGGAGAGTATTTTTACAGTATATTTTACTGTCAGACCATGGCACAATTGCTGCAGTGAGGAATGCAGAAGGAAATTAAGTGCCATAGCTGTTTGTAACTGCATGCATATTCCTTTTAGAAGGTGACCTGTCTGGCTTTTACACTGTGTAGTGAGATGTGATTTGAATGTGATCCAATTGAGATGCTATTAGTTTGTTAGATTTTATTCCATGTGTGGCACTAGACTTGCAAAACCGATGCAGTCATGAATAAAACCACAAAAACAGGTTACCTATGTCCATGAGGTAATTACAATTACATAAACATGGTAAAATGTAATGAAAATAATATACATACGTAATAAAATACTAGACCTATCCCATTTTGAAGACTTATGTGAACTGTAAATTTAGGAAAACTATAGGAGTGCTGAGAAGTAAATCACAATCCCCAATAACCATTAATTCCCAATCTAGTTATCTTGTAACAACCATAATATTACTTTACGAACAAATAGCTAGAATATGAAATTGGCATGCCTAAGAACATGTGGGATAATGAATCATTTTTGCTTGCCTCTAGCACCTTGAAATTTCACATATGGATGATGCTTAAAAAGGTCTCTTAACTCTTCCCATGATGCTCTAATTCTGCACACTAAATGTCATAACATTTTCACATTTGGAAGAGTATGACCTGTTCTCTCCTGCTGATTTCTCTACTGTCTTCTGCCTACCGCATTCCTTTTTTTTTCCCCCTTCGATATTCTGAGACCTTCATAGGTATATCTGCATAGCTGCATTAAAGTCCTTTTCAATTACCCTTTTAAAGCCTGAATTATTGCTTTATTTAAACCAGTACATTTTTTACTGGTTTTGTTTTACTCTGTATTTAGGAAAAGGAAAATACACAAGATGGATGTAGCTGGTCAATGGCTGCTTGTGGGAGGTTGCCTTTATTATTGGGGGTGGTACGTAATAGTAAACAGAACCAGCTGCTATTTAGCTGCATAATTTACTCCAGCATATATTATCTACATGTAAAGAAGCACATATTCTTTTTTGAGTTTGCATCAGAAACAGACCTCATTTCATACCGATTTTTTTCCTTCTGTACTTTTCAGAAGAACGTGGTAGACTAAGTCGTGTAACTGAGAAACAAATGGCTTTTTTTCGGGTGTGGTATTTTCAGCGAACAGGCAAAATGAAGAACTGACCATAACTTGCAAAATGTCTAATCCAGTTGAAAGGGTGTGTGTATTCACTTGGTGAATCAAGCTTACACTAGTGTGTCTCCTGGCTTCCAGAGTTATTTCATCATCTGGTACATGAGATAAAATACAGATGTTTCACGCTAGAAACACAGAGCTCAAATTTTTTATTATTTTTTTTTCCTTTCTTGGCTTGCCCTATCTTTTTAAAAGCCTGGATAACAGACATGGTCTGTTTCATTATTTCAGACCTGGATATGACTTATTAATGATTCCTGATATAAGTTGAACTGTTTGCCTAGCACACTATACTCCCAAAGTAAATATAATTTTAGGAAGTTGGTGTTTTATAGAATGTTTTGGTTGTTGGAGTGTGTGCTCATAAAAATTCATAAGACTGGTCTATCACTTATCCTTGCTTAAGAAATAGAAGTGAAAGCTTAAACATTGAACAAAAGTGTATTACATATTCACAAAGGTTTTAATCCTCACCTACATGGAGTAGTCTCTCAAGCTGCAAAGAAAGTCAGACTCTGTGTTGGTTTCTCTGTGGTATGCTCTAAGGTGCTGCCCTTTAGTTTATGTTAGCGTTGGAACCAAACAAAACAACAGTGTTTTGGTTTCCCAAAACTCACTTTGTCAAATATGGTACATCAATACAGTCACTAAAACCACAGTGGCACCCACTGAATCCATGTAGCTGGAAGAGCCAAAGAGAAATGGCATCATTATTTGTAAATACAATTCAAAGTCAAATACCTCAACTCTCTGTTCGTAACATTTCTAAAGAAAAAGAGCAAATAGAAGACTAATGTGGTAAAAGCTGAGGTAAACTACCGGATTGGGAAATTTTGGTGATCTCCCTAGTTGCGTGGTCTTCCTGCATTGTCTGGAGTAGGGTATGTGCTGAGCTTGGTGCAATTGCATCTTCATTCCCATTACAGGACTACGTTCTTTATTTCATATTTGGTCCTCATGCCCAGCTCAACCCCCCAAACAGGGAAGACTCATAATTGTCTGGCCTGTATTCTTTAATTAGATTCTTTAGTTCATGCCATTGAAGCTCAGAGACAGCTCTGCCATGGAACTGCACCAATGTAAATGTGTTGAAGACACTGAACACCTGGTAGAAGAAGCATATATTGATAAACAGACAAAGAGGATGAGACCCAAAAGCCAAACCTCAGCCACAGTCTTGCTCACACTGGGCTGGTGAACAAATGTGAAAATATTCTAATATCCCCTGCAGAATGGACAAACTTCTTGGACCATGCCTATGCAGCTTAACAGGTTATCCTTAGAAACTGAGTTTGACCATAGATGAGATGGAAGATCCTTATATTTTGCTAAGAAGAAATAACCCTGGAAAAATCAAAGTACCTATAAACAAGCTGTAGAACAAAAAAAAAGTAAACTTGGATAAAATATTTGGAAATCCGTCCAGAGGAAGTAGTGAAAAACTTGGCAAGATGCCATGACTTTGCACCCATGTATGAAAGAAAAAGTATTTTCTCTGTCCCTATAATCTTTAAAATAAATAATGGAAGAGACCCTATGGAAATGGTTAAGATCTTGAGAGGGGTCATTCTCCCAGGCCCAGGAAGTTTTTCTGTACAGGAATGCCAGCCAGAATCCTCACCAACAGTAAGTTTCAACGAGTACAGATAGGTTTCCATTTTGTCCATTCTTGTGCTGATCCTACAGCACTGTTGAACAAAGCAATAAAAGAGAGTGGCTGCCTCTCCTAAATGTTATTGTTTTTCAGAAAGGTTTTGACAATGAAGAAAATTACTGTAACAGATAGTGAAGCTATGCTTGTTTTCTTTCTTTCTTTTTTCTTTTCTTTTTCTTTCTTTTTTTTTTGTTTTTTAAATTATCCATACATTTTGAAACATTATCACTGTGTGAAATGTACTGCAGTTTCTAACTAGAAACTACTCTATTGGTGTGAAGTACTGCTAGAGCTAAATGTGGTTTGGTCCTGCTCAAATCTTCTATTCTTTACTAAGGATCTTCAGTGTGGAATGAGAATATTCAAATATAGATGGCACAGTTGGAAATCTGGATTCAGTTGATATCTGCCTCTTGAATGCATCATCAAAAGGAATGAGTGAAAGAGTGATATTCTAGCAAAAAAAAATTATTTAGATTTTAATTAGCCAAGGGAAAAAATTATTATGAGAACCATATGATCCTATAGTATCTGAGCAAGAGACTTCACAAACTGTTGATGCAGTTATTCAGGGTGTAGCTTCGGCAAAGACAGCGATAACTTCATCGTCATTTTGACTTGAAGGTTACTACTATTTGGAAGCCTACTCTGGTGAGAAAAGGGTCAAGATATCATCAAGTTCAACATCACTTTGTCAGCCGTTACACAGCACAGTTGCTGCCACACTGCAGGGTTCCCAATAAGTCTACCCAAGACAAGGTGAAGAGCCTCCAGCCAGGTTCCCTAGGCTCCCATCACCAGCTGCAGCAGGAATCCTGTGAATTTGGAATAGTCATAAATGTTTAAGCCTGTACAGCTCTGAGTGAGATGTGTCTTACAGTTTGAAATCATGGATTCATACAGTCATAGAATCATAACCTAGTTTGGAGTGGAAGGGACCTTAAAGACTCACTAGTTCCAACCCCATTTGCCATGGGCAGGGACACCCTCCACTAGACCAGGTTGCCCAAAGCCCCATCCAACTTGGCCTTCAACACTTCCAGGGAAGGGCATCCAGAGCTTCTATTGGCAACTCATTCCAGTGCCTCATCACCCTCACAGTGAAGAATTTCTTCCAAATATCTAATCTAAATATACTCTCGTTCAGCTTAAAGCCATTACCCCTTGTCCTATCACTACATGCCTTTGTAAACAGCCCCTCTCCAGATTTCTTGTAGGTCCCCTTTAGGTACTGGAAGGCCACAATAAGGTCTACTAAATAAGATATATTTTAACTACTGGATGGAAAGAGAAATGGTACACAAGATGGAAAGAAAGAGGTTTCACAGCACAGCAATGCTGATACATACAGAACTGTTTTAGCTGCCTGCTCAAAAGAAAAAGCTGACAATAAGTCACCTGTTCAACAGCATGAGAAATAGATAACTAATAGATAAACTACTGATGTTCTCTTTCCATGGCACTGCTGTAGATAACCTCAAATTGAAAAAAATACTTACTCATATGGATGAAACACAAGGAAATGCATGGAGGAGACCAACTTTCTATTAACATTTCTCCCTTTTTAGGTCTCTCTGATAATTTCTGAAGTGAAGCAATGTTATTCCTTTTGATATAACATTTCTCCATAAATAGGCAATGAATAAAATGGTCAATATTTTTCCTGAAAATATTTATTAGTGTATTTTAATTTTTAATGCAAGGTCATATAGATCTAAGGAAAGTCATTCTTTGATGTGTTTGAGTCAAATAAAGACAGAGGAATCAAAAGAAAATTTGTATTTGATAGAAGAATAAAGCTGGAAGGGACCTTAAGTAATCTAGTCTCTTGCTCCACTCAGTAAACATCCCTGTCAGATGCTTTTCCAGTGTTCTTAAAGACCTCTAGTGACGGAAATCCCCAAGTCTCCTCAAACATTCTATTATTCAATTATTGCATTTGAAAGCCCACTTTTTTCCAATACCAAAACTGAAACTCCTTTTCTGCATTTTAAATCCTTTGTACCACACTTACAGAGACCTGATCTATTCATTCATCTTTGTGATTGTGTTCCTTTTAGCTTTCTCATTTAGTCCCAAGCCCCTCATTTATCTCAACCTTTCATTGCAAGTAATTTCCCTCTATATTTCTGGTAATCCTCACTATTTCCTCTCTAATTGGCCCACTTCTTTCTTTAAACACTGTCCCCAAAACGAAACATATTGTTCTAGCTGATGCTTTACAACTGTAGAGACTGAAAGGATTATATGACACTGACTTTTCTCATTATTTACAGTGATCAGCAAAGAGTTTCAAAGCTATTGAAACTCTAGAAGAAATTTTACCCTTTGATGAGGGTATGGTGTACATGTAATTAAAAATTGTCACTTGTAATCCTAACTATTGAAATTCCATGTGCTGCACAGGTTTCACTTAAAAAGAATGAATATTCATAGCAAATGAGTTTTAATTTGTGTGCTGGGTGATAAATTCACCATTAGCACTGCCTCATTTGGTAACATAACCTATTCGACTTTATAGAACTGACATAATGGGAATGACAAATATTCTACTCCATACTTCTCATTTAACACTTTCTTAACCAGAAATGTGTGACATTACTGGGATACATCTGAAGATGTTTATGAAGGAAAATAATCTGAAATTAATACAAATAATTCTCGCTGACAGCTTTAAATTTTAAAAGTGTTTTCCTTCCTTTTTTTTTTTTTTTAACAGAAAATTGATTTTCCCATGCTACATATGAAGGCATCAGGAAAGAACTGACTATTTTGTGAAGGTTGCTGAAATGACCAAGGTAGAATGAGAACTCTGGAATGTAGTTCTGTTTCCTGTGTTTGGTTCCTTATGCCTGCATTGGAGGAAGAAGAGAAAAGAAGAGAGTTTGCTTTTAAACACACGCTACACACAGAGAGAGATATGTACTTATTTGATTATTTTCCATTTTCCCCAACTTACATTTGCTTCTGTGTAAGGAATCACAGAGTCACAGAATGGTAGGGGTTGGAAGGGACCTCTAGAGATCATCAAGTTCAACCCCCCTGCCAAAGCAAGTGCCCTACACTAGGCTGCACAGATAGGCATCCAGATGGGTCTTGAATATCTCCAGAGAAGGAGACTCCACAACCTCTCTGGACAGCCTGTTCCAGTGCTCCATCACCCTTACCGTGAAGAAGTTCTTCCTCATGTTTGAGTTGAACTTCCTGTGTTCTAGTTTTCGGCCATTGCCCCTTGTTCTCTCACTACCCACCACTGAAACGAGTTTGGCCTCGTCCAATTGCCTCCCACAGTTTAGATATTTATAAACACTGATCAGATCCCCTCTCAGCCTTCTCTTCTCCAGGCTGAAGAGACCCGTCTCTCAGCCTCTCCTCATAGGGAAGATGCTCCAGGTCTTTTATCATCTTTGTTGCTCTCTGCTGGACTCTTTCCAGAAGATCCCTGTCTTGAGCTGGGGAGCCCAGCCAGGACACACTACTCCAGATGGTGTCTCACCAGGGCAGAGTAGAGGGGGAGGATCACCTCCCTTGAGCTGCTGGCCATGTTTTCTTAATGCATCCCAGGATGCCATTAGCCTTCTTGTCCACAAGGACACACTGCTGGCTCATGGTCAGCCTGTCATCCACCAGGACCCCTAGGTCTTTCTCTGCAGAGCTCCTCTCCTGCAGGTCATCCCCTAACCTGTACTGATGCGTGCAGTTATTTCTCCCCAGGTGCAGGATTCTACACTTGCTTTTGTTGAACCTCATACATTTCCTTTCTGCCCAACTCTCCAGCCTGTCCAGGTCATGCTGAATGGCAGCACAGCCTTCAGGTGTGTCTGCCGCTCCACCCGGCTTTGTATCATCTGCAAGCTTGCTGAGGGCGGACTCTATCTCATCATCTAGGTCATTAATGAAGATATTGAACAAGAACGGACCCAGCACTGACCCCTGGGGAACACCGCTAGTTACAAGCCTCCAACTAGACTCTGCACCACTGGTCACCACTTTCTGAGCTCTGCCAGTCAGCCAGTTCTCAACCCACCTCACCGTCCACTCTCTCCCATACTTTCTAAGTTTCATTACAAGGATGTTGTGGGAGATAGTGTCAAATGCCTTGCTAAAGTCAAGGTAGACAACACCACTGCTCTTCCCCTATCTACCTAGCTGGTGATGACATCGTAGAAGGCTACCAGGTTGGTCGAGCATGATTTCCCCTTGGTGAATCCATGCTGACTACTCCTGATAACCTTCTTCTCTTCCAATTGCTTGGAGATGGCATCAAGAACAAGCTGTTAAATCACTTTTCCAGGGACAGAGGTGAGGCTGACTGGCCTGTAGTTTCCCAGATCGTCCTTCTTGTCCTTTTTGAAGACCAGAGTGACACTGATGATCCTCCAGTCTTCAGGTACCTCTCCTATTCTCCAAGAGACTTGAAAGATGATAGCCAGCTCCCTCAGCACACGTGGGTGCGTCCCATCGGGGTCCATGGATTTGTGCGCATCGATTTCAGCCAGGTGCTCTTTGACCATATCCTGTTTGACTGATGGGAGGTCAATAGCCACAAAGCTCGTCTAAAATGTAGCCTATAAGGCTCCCAGTGCTTTAGATTAGGAACTCCCAGTACCTTAATCTATTATCACAGGCAATAATAAACAGGCACCCCAGGCCTGTTTAGTCTGGAGAAAAGAAGGCTGAGAGGGGATCTCAGCAATGCTTATAAATATTTAAAGGGTGGATGCCTAGAAGAAGGGGTCAGACTCTTCTCAGTGGTGCCCAGTGACAGGAAAAGGTGCAATGGGCACAAACTGGAACACAGGAAGCTCCATCGCAACATGAGGAACAACTTCTGAGGGTGACAGAACACTGGAACAGGCTGCCCAGAGAGGTTGTGGAGTCTCCTTCTCTGGAGGTATTAAAACCCTGCCTGGATGTGATCCTGTGCGACCTGTTCTAGGTGATCCTGTTTTAGCAGGGGGGTTGGACTAGATGATCTCCAGAGGTCCCTTCCAAGCCCTACCATTCTGTGATTCTGTGTGAAAAGTGCAGTTTTACTCAAGCTGCAAGATCTTGATATCCTCTTTCTAAATCTTCTAGTAGTCTTTGGAGAAACATTGGGATCTCTTGCAACTTACCACTCAACTTCCCACTGGGTGGAGAATTTCTTGGATTCAGACACTGCCCGTGAGATAGCTGGAAACTTTGTCTGCACCCAGTACAGTTCTCGTAGCTGTAGCCAACACATGTTGCACAGCTCCTGTGGCAAGGTTCACATTCTCTAGAGATGTCATCAGTGAAGAAGCCGTCTCCACACTCGCTCACACACGTGCCACCTGCAACAGAAACAGAGCCTGGCATCATGGTGTGTACTGACCACTGTCAATCATGACAAGGAGGTACTTCACCTATAGCATCTTTGTCTCCAGCAAGAAGCAGTTCAAGGACAAAAGTCTGTAAGAACCAATGAAACTTTTTGTAGCTATATAAACTCTATTTTTTAGCATGAAACCTAAATTCAGCTCACTTATTTCACAAACGTCAAATCAACCTGCATAAAATTTGTATCTAGATGGGTTTGCATCCATATCCTGGCACATACGAATCTTACAGAAGTTCAAATCTGGATGAAAATGTTATGGTTGAGTCCCAATTATTACACTGGCCCAATAAAAAATCTAAGTGCAGAACTCCCCAAGATTTTTAGATATATGCAATTTTTGAGAACTGGATTAATCTCTTGTTTCTGGTGAATATAAATTTAAACTCAGCTAAATTTGATTCAGTTTAAGAGTCAATATACTGCAGCAAAGACCTTGGAAGTTACTGACAGTTTTGTGAGCTTGCTCCAATTTTGGTTAAAAAAATGAAAATGTAGACTACCAGATCACCTCACTTTGTGACCACAGAGTTTTTTGTGATTGTCACGCTTTTGCACTCCACTACTGGAAACCTTCAGTGGGCAACGCACAAGAATACCAAAACCTCAAGATTTCCTGTGATTCATGTTTGGCACCATGTCTGAAGAAGACCTGCCTGATTTATGGCTTTGTAATAAAGTTAAGAGATTCCTAGTCCTGTGTGAATCTGGTGCAGAATGTAGTGGTTTTAACTGAGCTTGTTTCAGGGTGTTTAAGGGTCTTACTTTTTGTGGACCTGAAAGTCAAAATAAAAATAGACTTGCAAATAGTAAGGAAATGTTTCCATGTCTTTTTGTGCATTAAAGACCCCTCCTTTCACAAAGTCTGAAACAAATACAATGTTTTTTCTATTTGCCCCAAAAAATGGAAATGCATTNGAAGAAAAGTAGTAATATGTAGTCAAATATATGGAGCCTTTGAAACAAATAGGACCATTGGCTAACATAACCACCTTACATTAATGCAAAAGACCAGAATCTGCAAAGGGCTAACTCACCTCGGCCTCTACTGTCTGCCATGAAAGAGGTTTATGAATTTGAGAAGTTGGGTCCAGACTCTTTCTCTAAAGAAGTGGTATGAAATACTTCTGTATGTATGCCATATGTGGTACTTTGCTTACCTGAGAGATAAAAGCCTTCCTTACATGAGTCACATTTGTCCTTGTCACAGCTATCACAGTTGCTAGGACATTCTCTACACTGCAGAGAACTTTTATCTCCGTAGGTATGTTCTGGGCAGTATTTATAGCAATGCTGTTTATACCTGTAAGATAAACTATCATTAGTAAGTTTCTTTTGAGGTCATTGAGTTGGTTTTCTGTATGTTTCTAGGTATGGTAATGGTAAAGCTCTATTCTCATCCTAATGAATGGAAATTATTCCTCTAATGAAGGATTCAAAATGTATTTGCGGTGATGTTACTTATTCAACTGGCAAACATTAACAAGTCATGTTTTCCAAACTCAGGGTTCTTAAGTGTAACTAATTTGATTTTCTTTTTTAAATGTAGGCACAAAACCAAATGCATGCTTAATTAGAAATTCCTGTATTGTGGTTGTAAAGATCTGGTTGCTTGTAAAAATATATAATCCGATGCCATTGTTTATAGCTAGATTGAATAGACTTTTTATCAACATTTGCTTTTGTCATGCTAATTTTTACAAATATCTCTTAATTGTCTCTTTGAAAAGCAGTAGTGTTCTTCTTTTCCCCCTGTTTAAGTTAAACTTTCAATTAATCTATACATTTTTTTCCTTTGCTTAACTTCCTTACATTTTTAAGTGTGCCTGCTGAACTGCAAGTACCAGAACTGGACACAATATATTAGAGCATACTAGTTTCAAATCCAGAGGCACTGTTTAACTTTTCGATCCTTTCTGTTCCGTATCCCTCTCTTCATATATGCAAAGTTCACATGAGTCCTAAGTTTTAAAAGACCTTGATAGTGGCTGATTGGATAGTTTTTCAGCCAATTTCCCAAGCCTTTTTCCAAAGTTACTGTTGTCAGATAGGCAATACTTAAAAGGAACGGCATACCATACACAAACACAGATCCATGTAGTGAAGCACAGATTTTTGCTTTAAAAAAATGTAATAGCATGAAGAGCTATACTTACATATAATAGTTCTGAACGCAAGTTATACAGACTCCTGGGTTATCTGAAATTAAAAATATGAAGTTATGTAAATAATATTCAAAGATAAAGCCAGAATGCTAAAAAGAATTGTTGCTACTCCGATTTTATGCTAATATTTCTTACATTAAAACACTACAACCAAAACTAGAACATTATTATCTCTGAAGGTCTGTTTACATTTTTTGGAGATAAACTCTTCCACAACCAGGTCCTGGCCTGTATTTTCACCGTGACTTGTGACTTTTGAGTCCTCAGCATTGGGTACTGAGAAGGTGCTGAGTGCTGAAGAAGTGCTGTTCTGAAAAGCAGAACCTTCCTAGGAGCTCTGGCTGGGCAAAATGAACTCTTAAAAGGAGACCCTATGTTATCCAAATCTGTAGTTTCATTCTATTTTTTTAGTTGGTGCAGAGATAAGTTAAATCTTTTGGTACCGCTAAAAGCAAACTTTTCAAAAACACGTAAGTAGTCAGTTTAATCTTAAAAATCCTCAGCTAGACAAACACATTTCTATATTATGGGGGGCTGGGCAAAGCTTTTGGGTAAAAGTTCTCATTTGAAAATCAATTTTTGCATTCAAAAATTTTGTTAAATGAACAGAAAAAGTATTATACAACTTCTTAAAGCTGTTACAATGATGGATATGGCTTTATGCTCACACAAAGTGAAGAATATTTCTATAACCTTACATTATCTTCTCTTTCTTTTACCTTACTGAAATATCTCAAAGGGAGCAGAATGGAAGGAAACAGAACAACCTGGGTGAATGTATTTATAAAGTGTTCTACTATGAAATGCCTATAAATTATTTTTGATATTAATAGTACTCATAAGGCTAAATTTTCACAAAGCCTGTTTGAACTGTGTCTACAATAAATCACACTTTACACGTGCAAAATTATTAGGCAACATGCACTTGGTTTTGCAAGTAGTTCTAGCAATTTATTTATGAGGTGTAAAGTTTTACCCAGAAACGTTTCAGATTTGTGAAAATTTTCTCCTTACTGTTTCAAGCACAAACAGAAACAGCAACCACCTGATCTAGTGTTCTTTGCATTAGATTTTTAATGAAGTCTTCCTTTACTTCTAAATAAAACACATTGGATCTGTCCAGGGCTTCTTTCTGATGATTTCTGAAATACTTATATTGTGTCTGAATAAGAACACTTCCTGAGATACGTTTTCGTCCAACTCATTTGCGTGGGTTTTTTTCCTTACAGTGTTTATAGAACATTGTTAGGTTGTTACGATGATAAATAAGTGCATTTATATCTTCTGAAAATTATTATGGCATTGGCACATACGGTCCTTATGTTCCGTAGATGGAAAGAATAGAGTGCGCATCAAAGAGACATTGTTAAAATTGCTGGGGTTGCTTGCAGGTTTAGTAACTAAGTCTCCATGTACTTTCTGGCTTTTATGAAGAAAGCACTCTTTCCTCTCTTGCCTGTGGGAGGTTCTGATGACATTTTTCTTTACTAACTACCCTCTCAGTTTTGCCTGTATGGATGACTATCTATATAGCTCAATTTAAGACAGACCTTAGCAGTAATTGCAAACAAAGACACGCCTGGTTGTCTGCTGGAAAGAGATTAGAAAAATTAAGTATTGAATAAGTGACCATTAGGTAAAGACCATGTATTTTGAGTTGGTTTAGGATCTAAGAGAAAATATGTGGGAAAAACCTGGGTAAAAATAGTTTGTTTAGATCGTGGATTGGAATACATATTGTAGAGAGGACAAAAAAAAAATAATTCATAGGAATAGATGGTTTGCTCTATTTCACTTGGGAATGCACTAAGTCTTTCTTCAAACCTAAGATTTTGGAGGTTGAGGGAGAATTTCTTGACAATTTTGCAAAATGAAAACATTCAGTCATTGGACTAGTGTGGTCTGAGTCCATTTGCTGATTTGTCTGCTACTTTATGTTATTTATCAACCCTTCTTTCTCTTACAGACATACCCACTAAACAGAATCTCTACCACCTTCTATACTTAGTGATAGTTTCTGAATTTAAACTGTTGAGGGATATGAACTTATTTTAGAAAGAAATGCAAAGGGGTCAACCATCTGATAGCAGGCAGAGAGAAAACTAAATATGCAACTATTCCTGCAATAAGGAATATGATATTTAACACATGCTGTGTTTCCAAAACTTTGGAAATTAATTTTAGGAACAAACTAAGTCTAGGGAACTTTATGAATATATATGTGCAGTTCCTCAACAGTGGCTCCTTTAAAATCTGCCACAATCCATTTTTGGAGTAACAAACATCCTATATTCACTGAGACCTTCACTTGCTCATAAAATAATGAGATCTCTGTGGCACAAAGTGGGTTGGCAGGTATGTAGCACTCCAAAGACTTATTTTCATGAGTACTACAAATATTTTATCTATATTTTACAGTTTCCATTTGCATTGATTTCCACTGTGCTGAGCCTGTGCCACTCTTTTGAAGACAGAAACAAAAGTGATCTTGATAGCACTGGAAACAGCATTGAACCAATTTTGAGATATAAGGTGTTAGACACAAACAAGTCCTCTTGTGACTTTCTGGTTTTATTGCAGTCTTCTTAGATAAGTAAAGATCATCTAGAGTTCATAGAAAAAGTCATTTGGTTTATTTCCTTGTCTGAAATAAACTGATACTCCTGTTCCCTCCTTCACCCCCCACCCTTCTCAAGTACAATACACTTGGAGTGCAGCTATGTTATAATACAGAAAAGGTACGTGCAAATGTTAAATACTGGTCAAAGGCCAAACATTCATGCATTCTGCTGGAACTCTCTGGTTTGAAATGAAATAGTGTTTTTTTCTACTCTGGGAGGGAAGTATGGGAATTAGCGTTACAAGCAGAGCATTGTTGTTGTGCTGGAAGGGTATTTTTGTTCAAATATGTAGAGGAACGCTGTAAGAGATTTTTTTTTTTTTTGGGTACTGTTACTGTAAAGGTTTAATGAAATATTTAGTACATAATTCATTCATATTAAAAATGAGCTCCAGAGCATTTTGGAAATCCTTGTCTCTGTTTCACTGTGTTTGAGTGTGCACGGTGTTTAGACAGATCCTAATTCTGGAAAGTTTGCACAGCTAACCCGCTGTACTTTTGAGTAGCATTCAAAGTATCCCGTCTAATTAGACCCAGATCTTGCAATGACTTGTATGCATGCTTGACTTTATCTACTGTATACAATAAAGCTGGGAGTTGAAGTTAAGTGCAAGGGTACATTTTGCAGGATTTGTATTTAGACTGTAACTTTTATTTCAGCTTCCTGTTTTGTTTATGAATTTTTTTTTTTAATTAAATTTCTTGAACAATTTATTGGCTCAATCGTGAGCCTAGAATGTGCTGAATACACTCAACTTTTTTTCTGCTTTCAGGAGAAGTTCAGGATATTTACTGCCTGGGAGTTAATGCCTGGTTTACCTTTCTTTTCCAGTTTAATTAAATGTAATGACTGAAAATGACTTTATATTACATTGCAGTTTTACTTTAAGGGCCAGCCTGCAGTAATTGTTTAATTTCAACAGTTACTGCTCGATTTTATTTGCCTTTTACATTCCCCTGAACAATAATTTACAATAATCTGAAAAAAGTACTATAAATTGTAATATATCACCAACAAGAGTAATCATATATTTTAACTACCTTAGACCATTTTTTCTTTCATTTTTATGGTATCCCAATTAAAATAACTGAAATGTACAATCCAAACATAATAAGAATTTTGACTAGACATAGGCCCAACTGAAACCTCAGTTTTCAGTAAACCTTAAAAATGAAGACTTCTGGTGTGGAACCAAGGACTTTTCCAGTTTGTGTGAGAAGGTATTTGTTTGTCTCTGTCTTTTCTTGGAGTGGTTTTTTTTTTGTTTGCTTGGGGTTTTGTGGTTTTGGGGTTTTTGTGTGTATGTGTGTGTTTTGTCAGGAAATCTGCTTTATCTTCTTTCTTCTCATTTCTGACATAATTTATTCTGAGAAGTCATATTATCAGGCAGTGAGGGAAAGAAGAGATTGTGAACTTTAACGAAGGAAAAACTGGATTCTGTTGTCAGTTAGATTCATGTGGTGAAAAAACAGCATCAGTATTTGCGTTGGCCAAAAACTATAATTTGGTTCAGGCAAGGTATTTAATGAATTAAAAATATAGGTATTTTTAAGGCATAAAAGAAAAAAATACTTTGAAAAACTTAATCTCTTCCAAAAATATACTTTTGCTAAAGTTATCTCTATTTAGTGGTTTCTTTCTTTTTTCTTTTTTTTTTTGTTTTAAATTAAAGCTACCTTTAATTAGGATGAAAATGACACAAATAAACCCAAAAAACTATTCTGAGTGCTATTCTTCCTGCAAAGCTGCTTAACTGAAAAGAACCACACAGCTCTAATCTCAATTATCTTATCCTAAAGGAAGAATAATGTCACTTGCTGTACTTGTATTTCATTGACAAAATAAAGGGGACAAGGTGTATTTTCCTGTTCAAACAAAGGGTTTAATATGTTGTAGTTAGAAGTAGAAATAAAGTGCAAATAGGCTGAATGAAATAAAATATTATATATTATTATAATATGCATTGGCTGAAATAGTTTTACAGTTTGTATGATTGAGGTGAAATGTTCACAAATACATAAATACTTGTATGCATGTTGATAAATGCATCAAATTTTGGGAGAGATTTCACTGAGGGGAAGTGATGAGATCAGGAAACTTTAAGGAATAGAAAATTTTAAAAACTGATTTAAAAAATAAATATTGGGTCAGAATTCTCTAGTCTTTCACCAGACATAGTTGGCCAGTGCTGTAGTGAGATTTACACTGCACATGAAGCTCCAAAATGTGCTATCAACCAGAGAAGTTATTGCTTACAGGGATATGTAGAAGAACTAGTGGATCATTCTTATGCCAAGTAAATTAAAAGCTAAGAGTACTTCAACAGAAATGAAATCAGGACGTTTGCATTACTATCCAACAATTAAGAAAGAGTGGTCATTTTATTTGTCTTAGAGTTTATTCTATCTTTCAGATGTTATCTTCTGTTCTTACTCTACTGACCATCGTTTCCACCTATCAAAATCTCAATGTGATGATTTCAAGAAGCATGAAAGTTGGATATTACTAAAACCAAACTTTCTGTGTGTTGAGGTGCATTTTCTGAACATACTTACTATGCTGAGATAGTCTCTTATGTTTCTACAATTTCTTACTACATGGATAGTTCCTCTAAGCGAATATCATTACCCAAAGAGTGCCTTCCTACAGGCAAGAATGCAGACTGCCGGCCAGAGGTCCCAAGTTTACACAACAGACATCAATGCAGGTTTTATCACTAATATGAACAGCTGGATTCCATTGGTCCTCCATCAACAAAATGTATTTATGTAGACAGGTCTCATATGGAAAACATCTTCTCTATATGAGGACAATCCAATATTTCCACTGCTGCAGTCAATATTGCAGTTCTGTAACACAATTCCTTATTTGAAAGATCAAGACCTGAGCTTTAGGCTGGTATAAACTGGAATCCAGGAAGTTCCACCTCAACATGAGGAAAAACTTCTTCATTCTGGGGGTGACAGAGCACTGGAACAGGCTGCCCAGAGAGGTTGGGGAGTCTGCTTCTCTGGACACCTTCAAAACCCGCCTGGATGTGATCCTGTGCAACCTGCTCTAGGTGATCCTGCTCTAGCAGGGGAGTTGGACTAGATGATCTCTAGAAGTCCCTTCCAAACCCCACCAATCTGTGATTCTATGGTAAACCCAAAAAACTGAAACAAGTACATAGCGAGGTAGAGTTGCTTGAATAGACTAGACTAGACTAGACTAGAATAGTTCCAGTTGGAAGAGACCTACAAAGATCATCTAGTTCAACTCCCTAAACACTTCAGGGCTGACAAAAAGTTAATGCCTGTTATTAAGGGCACTTTCCAAATATCTCTTAAACACTGAGAGTCATGGGGCTCTCCAGGCTCTCTCACCACTTCTCTAGGAATCCTGTTACAATGTTTGATCACCTCCTGGATAAAGAAACGCTTCTGAATGTCCAAACTTCCCCTCACATGGCTTTGAGCCATTCCAACACCCCTACCCCTGTATCCCAGGGAGAAGAGCTCAGCATCTCCCTCTCCACTTCCCCTCTTTAGGAAGCTGCAGAGAGCAATAAGGTCGCCCTCCCTTTCTCCAAACTAGACAAACCCAGAGTCTTCAGATATCCCTCACAGCACATGCCTTCCAGCCATTTCATCAGCTTTGTTGCCCTCCTCTGGACGCATTCAAGGACCTTCACATTCTTCTTAAACTGCGGGTCCAAGAGCTGCACACAGTACTCCAGGTGATGCTGCACAATGCTAAATATAGCAGGATAATCCTCTCTTTCAACTGGCTGGCTATGCTGTGTTTGATGTACCCCAGGATGGGCGTTGCCCTCTTGGCTGCCAGGGCACACTGCTGGCTCCTATTGGACTCAGTGTCAATCAGCACCCCCAGATCTCTTTCTGCAGGGCTGCTCCCCAGCCACTCCTCTCCCAGTTTAGATTTGTGTTCAGAGTTACTCCATCCCAGCTGCAGAATCCAGTATTTGTTGGTGTCTATAAAAAGCCAAAGTTCTGGTGGAAGCACCAGTCTTGGAGCCAGGTGTTGGTGTACTGGGCTCACCTGTTTCTTCCAGTGTTTCCCATTAATAGGAGGATTGAGGAAAACACTACCTGTGCCTCTGAATCCTTCAACACTCTTGCCAGGGTCCTGAAATCTCGTTTTATTGACCTTGGTCACCTTGTTGAAACATCACTGGTACCCACATGAAAGAGCAGGAATAGGTAATAATTGAAAGGCTGTACTAACCTCATCGGTTTTGTGGTGGCATCCCTGATCTGGGCCCCAGGGAGGCAACAAACTTCCCTGAAAAGAGGGTCTGGTCTGCAGATGGTTTGGATTATATTTGTTTTAATATCTTTGTTCTTCAGTAATTCCAGCAGAATGATTCAGCAGCTAACATTTCTTTACTGTTTTGATTCATGAAGCTCCGGAACTGCAAATTGTTGAAGGACTAGCAATACATGCTTTGTTTGTCTCTGTAATTTTAGGAGTACATTCATTGTTTGGTCAGTGGCTACTGAGCTAGGTCTGATCCAGTATTTTTCTTCTGTGCTCTTATTTCTGTGGAGAACTCAAAGCTAAAATCTGGAGTATTCTGTGTTTGCAGAACTCATGGTTCAATCTTATATCTTAAGTTTTTCCAATTACTTGCCCCAAGCCTGTATTCTACTCAGGAAGTAATTTTCCTTCTCAGACAAAGACAAATTTCAAAGGCAGAGTGTTTTCTTTAATACATACATCTTGTATCTTCAGCATACAAGGAAATTCACTTTTACCTATTCTTTAGGAAATACAGCATTCTCTAATATAATGTTTTGCCTACACTGAAATGTCAGTACTGAAAATCAGAGAACAATTCCAAATTTTGCTGGGCATTCTTTTTGCACAGATTTCATATTCTCACTCCAGAAGCCTGTAGAAACGAGTCCGATCATCTACAAATCTAAAACCCATTCCTCACGATTAACCTCTTGAGGAAGATTTACTCTGAGATAAAAAAGGATCCTTTTCATAGTTTTCTCTGGTATTTTGAAAGCCAAGGTCTGTTCGTCATCAGGGAAGGTTTGAAGAAATTAAGTTTTCCTTTGCATTTCTTAGGTTGCCATGGGAACCACTTCACTTTTCACTCATTAATCACAAGCACAACTGCCAGAATTGCAATCTGTACCTGTGAGCTTGAGTCTATTCACAATGCTGCCCTTTTAGCTATCTCATAGGTTCCTTAAATTTTCTCCAAATACCTTTTCTCTCAATCCCACTGCCTTATGGACTGGATTTCCCCTCCGCCCCAATCTCATTCAGTATAATGGCTCTTGTGGAGTATTTGCATGTTATTCAGTCTCACTTTCTGCCTTTATAGCTGTATGTTTGTACACAGACCTTGTAACCCAGAACAAATCAAATAGTTAGGTTCTGGATGACCTTTGAGAGTTGCTCAGGCTTTACTTGCTAACAAAAACAATCATACTTGGGCCTAAATGCCTATTTTGTAGACTTCTATTCTCAGGGACACTCCTTGGGGTTTCTTGGTGTTTGTCTCTTTTGTAAGATATCTCTGAAAGATAAAAGTGCAATGGCTATTCCGAACATTCTTCACTCTGCACTCTCACTGAGGAATGCTTTATTCTTAGTGTTAGCATTTCAGAACAGTCCTGGTGCAAAGGTTGGAAAAGACACATTGTGCTGCTCTCCGCAGAAACCTGGATGAGTCAAAAGGTGATATGCATGGTATTTTGCTACATGGAGATGAGCTAATCTCTGGGAAGCTGAGAGAAATATTCATATCATAACATGTTGTACTTTCACAAGTTGGGTGAGGCAATTGGAAGTTAATCAGCAAGTAGGTGAGTAAGAATCGAATCAGGAATGTGTGGTTCCATGGGAGGATACTGAGAGAAAGGCAAACAAATTGTGAGAATTCCTGACTTTTGCAATCTGTTCTGAGAGGAAGACCTATCTGTCTGTTCATTCCTATGAACTTATCAATGATCCAGTTAAGCTCCAGGTGTTGCAAATATTTAGCACCTCAATGAACAAGCTACTCATAGTGCTGTGTTTTGGATCTAGTATGAGGAACATGTTGATAACTCACTGATGTTTTTAGTGAGAGAGGCAATACCCAGTGAGGAGGGCCACAAAGTTGATCAGAGAGATGGAGCACCTCTCCTACGAGGACAGGCTGAGTTCAGGTTGTTCAGCCTGGAGAAGGCTCTGGGGAGACCTAATTGCGGCCTGCCAGTACCTAAAGGGGGCCTACAGAAAAGATGAAGAGGGAGTGTTTACAAGGACAGGAAGGAATAGGACAAGGGGATATGGCTTTAAACTAAAAAAGGTAAGATCTAGATTAGATATTAGGAAGAAATTCTTTACTGTGAGGATGCTGAAGTACTGGAAGAGGTTGCCCAGAGAAGCTGTGGAGGCCACATCCCTGGAAGTGTTCAAGGCCAGGTTGAATGAGGCTTTGGGCAGCCTGGTCTAGTGCAGGGTGTTCCTGCCCACAGCAGTGGGGTTGGAACTAGATGATCCTTGTGGTCCCTTCCAACCCAAACCATTCTATGATTCTATGAATACATGGGGCAGACACCTTCCTTCGCCTTCTCCTTCTCCCTGCTAATTACAGTAGCTCTTGAGAATGTTGAATATCCTTGGGATGTTCAGACCAGCATGTTTCTATTGCTAGGTCTCCTGAATGTGGTTCAGTTTTTTGGGGTTAAACAACTATTTAAGATTACCACCCAGAGATCAGCCTCTCTGACAGGCACTGCAACTACTGTGTCCAGTTTTGGGCCCTTAACTACAAGAAAGACATTGAGGCCCTGGAGCTTGTCCAGAGAAGGGCAACGAAACTGGTGAAGGGGCTGGAGCACAGGTCTTATGAGGAGCAGCTGAAGGAACTGGGACTGTTTAGTTTAGAGAAGTGGAGGCTGAGGGAAGACCTTATTGCCCTCTACAACTACCTGAAAGGAAGTTGTGGCGAGCTGGGGGTCGGCCTCTTCTCGCAGATAACTAGCGACAGGACAAGGGGGAATGGCTGCAGGTTGTGCCAGGGGAGGTTTAGGTTGGAGATGAGGAGAAATTTCTTCTCGGAAAGGGTGGTCGGGCATTGGAACAGGTTGCCCAGGGAGGTGGAGGAGTAACCGTCCCTGGAGGTGTTTAAAGAAAGGTTGGATGTGGTACTTAAGGACATGGTTTATGGGGTAATGGGTGGTGGGAGGAGGTTGGACTAGATGATCTTTGAGGTCTCTTCCAACCCTAATGATTCTATGATTCTATGATTCTGTGATACTCAAACCCCTGTGACAGGTACTGTAGCTACTCAAAACCTGCAATAGGGGTACTGTGCTGATGCAAACCCCAGCAATAAGCACTGCATCTACTCGAACTCTGGTGACATGTACTGTGACTACTCAAACCCTGATGGCAGGCCCTGCAGCTGAGCCAGAGAACCAACCCATGCTGGCATCAGTTGCCCCTATACATGGGAACAAATAGACATGAAAGTCAACTCGTTTAGTAAAGGGTGATGAAACAGTGCCATCACAAGAACAGGAGGAAGAGACAGAACCAGAGGTAATCACGTGATCCCTCTTCCTAAGTGAGCTGCAAGATATGCAAAAAGATTTCAGTCATCAAGTAGGTGAGCAGCATGTCAAGTGGCTGCTCTGGTGCTGGGATAATGGGGCCGATAGCCTGGAATTAGAGGGCAGGGAAGCCAAGCAGCTGGGATCCTTGCGCAAGGAAGGATTGACAAGGCAATTGGAAAAGGGACACAAGCCCTCAGGCTCTGGAGGCAGCTCTTGTCAGGCATGAAGGAACGGTGTTTCCTCAAAGATGTTATATGTCACACAGGCAAGTGGGCAACCACAGAGAGAGGTATTCAGTACGTGAGTGAATTGGGCATTGGGAGATGGTTTATTATGATCCAGACGATGTGCAGTTATTTCCAGATGAAGTCCAATGTACCCAGCCCATGTGGTTTGTATGGAGTGCACCACTGTCATATACCAGATCATTGGCAGTACTGGCCTGGAAAGACAAATAGGGATCAATGGCAAGTGAAGTGGCTGGCCACTCCAGCAATGCAAAGAAAATCTCTTTTCCTCCCTTACTGGCCTGTGTCTTGTCTGTGAAAAAACTGTCCAAAAAATCCAAAAACTTGTTTGAGAAATTGCCCCAGGAGGACCAGCAAATCAAACAGAATAGGTCCAGTTCCCCACTTGTATGGACCAGTAGATCAACCATTAGGAGTAGGCATTCCTCTGCTCAAGAGAAACGATGTAGAAGGTACACACCAAGAGGCACTCTGTGGTTTTACCTGCATGACCATGGAGGGGACATGAGGAAGTGGGATGGAAAATCTACCCTGACCCTAGAGGCACTGGCATGTGAATTGCAAGGAAAAACAGTCTCAAATGGGGATTTTTCCAGGAAAATTGCTGCTCCAGTCTCCAGTGAGCAGTTCTCCAGACAGAGTAGGAGGGCTGATCTTACTTCTGATCTTATAAGAGGAGCTTGTGACTCATATTTACAAGAAGTGAGTAACAAGGGTGGGATTGGAACTCACATGCACCACATGAATCCATTTGTCAGTGATGAGTGCTATGACCAGGACTAAAGGGGCCCTGCCTCTAGACAGGTGGAGGAAAGGGACAACCAGGTGTATTAGACTGTGTGGATCCGATGGCATGGCACGTCAGATCCACAAGAGTATAAGGCTCTAGTGGACACTGGTGCACAGTGTACCACATGTCATCAAGCTATAAAGGGGCAGAACCCATCTGTATTTTTAGAGTGACAGGAGGATCCCAACAGCTAACTGTGCTGGAAGGTGAAGTGAGTCTAACTGGGAATGAATGGCAAAAGCAGCCCATTTGCCTGGGCCAGGGGCACCGTGCATTCTCAGCAGAGACTACTTCTGGAGAGGATATTTCAAGGACCCAAAAGGGTGCCGGTGGGCTTTTGGAGACAAGAAAACAGCTGTCTACCTTGCCTGGTGTCTTAGAGGAGTGTTCTATTGTAGGGTTGCTGAGGGTTGAAGAACAACAGGTGCCAATTGCTACCACAATGGAGCACCAGCAGCAATATTGCACCAGCTGAGACTCCCTGGTTCTCATCGAGGTGATTTGGTGACTGGGGAGCTGAAGAGTGATCAGCAGAACTCTCTCAGCTTTTAACAGTCCCATATGACCAGTGCAAAAGTCTAACAGACTAGAGACTGACAGTAGGCTATTGCAGCCTGAATGAGTGCTGCCATGTCAGACATGCTAGAACTTGAATATGAACTGGAGTTAAAGGCAGCCAAGCATTACACCACACCTGATACTGTGAATGCAGTTTTCTCAGTCTCTTTAGCTGCAGAGTGCAAGCCACAGTTTGCTTTCACTTGGAGGGGTGTCCCCTATACCTGCAATCGATTGCTCCAGGGGTGGAAATAACCCCACCATATGCCATGGACTGATCCATAGTGCACTGGAACAGGTGAGGCTCCAGAATACCTGCAATACATTGATGACATCTTTGTATGGGGCAACACAGTAGGAGAAGTCTCTGAGAAAGGTAAGGAAATAGTCTAAATCCTTCTGAAAGCTGTTTTTTCCATTAAACAAAGTAAGGTCAAGGACATGCACAGGAGATCCAAATTTTAGGAATAAAATGGCAGGGTGGCGTTGTCAGATCCCAATGGATGTGATCAACAAAACAGCAGTTATATCTCCACCAACTAGCAAAAAGGAAACCCAAGCTTTCTTAGGTGTTGTGGGTTTCTGTTGAATGCACATTCCAAATTACAGTCTCATTCTAAGTTCTTTGCATCAGCTGACCCAGAAAAAAAACAATACTAAATGGGACCCTGAGCAATGACAAGCCTTTGAACAAATTAAACAGGACCAGTTCATGCAGTAGCCCTTGGCCAGTCTGAGCAGCACCAGATATGAAGAATGTGCTCTACACCACAGCGGGGGAGAATGGCCCTGCCTGGAATCTCTGGCAGAAAGAACCAGGGGAGACTCAAGATTGAGCCCTGGGGTTTTGGAGCTAGGGATACAGAGGATCTGAGGCCCACATTTTGGCAGCATATGAAGGAGTTTGAGCTGCTTCAGAGGTGGTTGGTTGGTACTGAAGCACAGCTCCTCCTGACACCCTGACTGCTGGTGCTGGGCTGGATGTTCAGAGGGAGGGTCCCCTCTACACACTGTGCAACTGATGCTATGTGGAGTAAGTGGGTCACACTGATTACACAACAGGACTGAATAGGAAACACGAGTTGCCCAGGAATTCTGGCAGTGATCATGGACTGGTCAGAAAGCAAAGAATATTGCCTGTGTGGAGAAGGTGACACATACTGAAGAGGCCCCACTGTATAGTAAACTACCAGAAAATGAGAAGTAACATGTCCTGTACACTGATGGGTCCTGTCATACTGTAGGAAAACACTGAAGGTAGAAGGCTGTTGTATGGAGTTCTACATAATGAGTTGCAGAAGCTGCTGAAGGAGAAGGTGAATTAAGTCAGATTGCAGAGGCGCTACCTCTATACTGATTCATGGATAGTGGCAAATGCCCTGCAGGGGTGGTTATGGAATGGTCATGCAGGAATGGAAGCAGAGCAACAGGCAGCACAGAAGCAAAACTATCTGGGCTGCTGCACTGTGGCAACATATTACTGCCCTGTTAAAGAAACTACTTGTAAAAGTAAGTCAGTCACATAGATGCCCATGTACCCAAGAGCTGGACCACTGAAGAATATCAAAACAACCAGCAAGTGGATCAGGCTGATGAGATTGAAGTGGCTCAGGTAGATTTGGACTGGCAACATGAAGATGAATTATTTATAGCCTGGTGAGCATTCATCATGCCAGATACATCAGCTACAAACTCTGGATGTAGCATGCAAAAATCCCACAGCACACACCATCTCTCCTGGCCTGAGAAACTGTTATAACAGATGGAATCCAGAAGTCATGAACTAAAAGAACTCAGTGGAGATTTTAGAGGGATGGCCCCTAGACTAAGGAAATGATATCTATCTGTGTGTACATATCAAAAGACAGGAAAAGTGATGATGATTAACTGGAATGTATTGGGAAGTAGAGGACCTGGGCATGACGTAGATGGTATGGAATAAGGGGTGGATACTGTCCTGGTTTCAGCTGCAATAGAGTTAATTTTCTTTCTAGTAGCTGGTATAGTGCTGTGTTTTGGGTTTAGTATGAGAATAATATTAATTACACACTGACAGTTTTGGTTTTTGTTAGGTAGGTGTAGCGTTTATACCAAGACAAGGACTTTTCAGTTTTTCTTGCCCTGCCAGGTGCACAAGAAGCTGGGAGAGCACAGCCAGGACCCAGAATGGCCAAAGGGATATTCTCTACCCTATAACGTCATGCTCCCTGTATAATTGGGGAAGCTAGCCAGGAAACAGATTCAGTGCTGTATTGGGTTTGTGTGGCAAGGTTTTGGTAGCGTGGGTGGGGTTAGGGCACGGGGGGGTACAGGGGTGGCTTCTGCAAGAAGCCATGTCCAATAGAGTCAATGCCAGATGGCTCGAAGATGGGCCTGCTGCTGGCCAAGGCTGAGCCCATCAGTGACAGTGGTAGTGCCTCTAAGAGTTAAGAAGGGGGCTAAAAAGGAGTGACAGCTTTTGCAGGAAGAGAGAGGAGGGTGAAGATGTGAGGAACTTTACAGGCACCAAGTTCAGTGAAGAAGGAGTGGGAGAAGGTACTCCAGGCACTGGAGCAAAGATTCCCCTGCAGCCTGTGGAAAGACCATGGTGAAGCAGGCTGTCCACCTGTAGCCCATGGAGAATGGTGGGGAGCAGAGATTTCACCTGCAACCTGTGGAGGACCCCATGCTGGAGCAGATGAAGGCACCTGAAGGAGGCTGTGACTCCACTGGAAGCTCGCACTGGAGCAAGTTCCTGGTAGGATCTGTGGCCCTGTGGGAGACCCACACTAGAGCAGTCTGTTCACGAAGCACTGCACCCCATGGAAGAGATGTACACTGGAGCAGTTCATGAAGAACTGCAGCCTGTGGAAAGGACTCATGTTGGAGACATTCATGGAGGACTGTCTCCCATGGGAGGGACCCCAAGCTGGAGCAGGAGCAGAATGTAAGGAGTTGTCACCCTGAGGAGGAAGGAGCATCAGAGACAACATGTGATGAACTGACCGCAACTCCCATACCCCATCCACCTGTGCCACTGGTGAGGAAGAGATAGAAAATTGGGAGTAGAGTTAAGCCCAGGAAAAAGGGAAGGGTGGAGGGAGGTGTTTTAAGATCTGGTTTTATTTCTTCTTATTCTGTTTTTCTTGATAATAAATTAGATTAGTATTTCTAAGTTGAGTCTGTTTTGTCAGTGACAGTAATTAATGAAAGATTTCTCCCTGTCCTTATCTTGACCCATGAGCCTTTCATTATATTTTCTCTCCCCTGTCTAGTTGAGGAGGGGAGTGATATAGTCGCTTTGGTGGGCACCTGGCCTCCAGCCAGGGTCAACCCACCACAGCTGCTCGGAAACAGACTGGGCTTCGGGTTGTTTTTGGTTTTTTTCCTTCCGCATGTGGTAGAGCAATTGCAGTTGTGCGTCAGTTGTGGGGTTTTTATATATATATATGTGTCTCTGTGTGTATGTGCGTATTTACTTTTATTATTATTATTGCCACTACTACTACTATTATTATTCTCTCCCTTTGTTATCCTATTAAACTGTCTTTATCTCAACCCACCAGTTTTTTTCCATTCTTCTCCCCATCGCCCTATGTCACAAGTGTGAAAAGCACTGAAATAAGGGGAGGGATGAGTGAGCAGCTGTGTGGTGTTTAGTTACTGGCTGGGTTAAACATGACAGCAAGTCAGTACATATTGCATATCAGAGAAGTTTGTCCCTTATCACCATCATAAATACTCATATTTTGTGTCTGTTTATTATGAAGGTGCAAAAGGACAAATGCAAACTGTATTATTAGGAAGAAAGTGAGAGCTGAAAGTGTTTGAGAAAACACTTTGGTCCATGTATTGTATTTTAAAGATATCAAAGAAGAGCCAGGATTGTTATGTTCTTGCATCGTAATTACTTTAAGTGGCTAAAATTCTGCAGTTTTACCTTCTTTTTTTTTTCTCTTGTCCTGAGTGTCAGCTTATAGCTGACTGCTTTATAAAAGGTAAGTTTGACTCTGAAGAAAGTTTCTGAAACTCATTACAGATTTAAGAGTGTGGAGAAAATATGACTGGTATTCTGAAGTGATCTAAATCTGCAAGTAAGTGAACTTACACTAAGAGGTGGAAGGTAGATACTGCAATGGCACAAAGAAAATTGTTCTCCTTAATGATATTGTTTCAGCAGAAATTTCTCTTTCAAAAGTTGCCTTTTTTGAGGAAACTGGATTTAATTTTGTAGACTTCATGGTGTTTTCTGGTACCCATGAGAAGACAAGTCATTAAAATTTAATCATGGCCTGATGGTTAGAAGTGATGAAGACCTGCAGTTCCCATGGATCTATCTGCATAAGCAGAAACAAAATCTCATTGCTGCTCTATAAAGCAGGCCCAGAGTGTTCAAAATTGGGTTATGAGACCTAAGGTACCAAAGTCATAAAGACAATCCTGGAAGTGTGGACTTGGAATTTATTCAGCACACTTTCTTAGACACTTTGTCCAATTTTGTATTTGCATTTGTGCTCACAGCAGTAGTAATATATTTGAAGCTTGTATGAAGTGACTCTAAAGACTTGGTTTGTCTTTCCCTCTCACCTCAAATTCCAATGCCTGTGCAAAATCTGCCTTTCAGATTTCATGGTATGCCATGTGCTTGAGCATGTCAGTTTAAACTAAAAGAGGGGAGATTTAGATTGGACATTAGAAAGAAATTCTTCCCTGTGAGAGTGGTGAGGCACTGGCACAGGTTGCCCAGAAAAGCTGTGGAGGCCCCATCCCTGGCAGTGTTCAAGGCCAGGTTGGATGGGGCTTTGGGCAACCTGGTCTAGTGGAGGGTGTCCCTGCCCATGGCAGGGGGGTTGGAACTAGGTGATCCTTGTGGTCCATTCCAACCCAAACCATTCTATGATTCTAATATGGCAGCAAGCAGAGTCAGATGCATTTGAGAGCATGAGGGGAGAAGAAGGTAGGGAGGTGAACCCTGCTGTACATAGCCATTGTTTTGACACTGTATACACAAAACCATAGATCTTTTGGGGATTAGTCCTGTCTAAGGCAATTTTCCTAATACATATCCCAGGACTGGATAGTGTCTACCAGCAAAATGGTGTCTGTGAGCATTAAAGATTCTTTATCTCAAAATATGTGCAGCTTCTGAATTAATGAAATTAATCAGAAAGAAAAGTATCAGCTGAATTTGAAAGAAAACATTTGTATTTAAACTACGACTTATGTGTCATTTATTAAGTCTCTCTGAGAGTTCCTATCTTTCCTCTTAGACCTTCAATGTGCATACAGTTGCACATTGCAATATATATATTGCGATACTGGAGCCCTAAACCAAAACTGGGTCCAAACTTGGAGGAAAATGCGTATTCTTCATTCCCTGGGAATTCTGAATATATTACAAACACTGCCAGTCTTCCACCTCACTATCCTCATGCCTGGTGAACAATTACCTGCAGTGTTTCATACGGGGTGGGTTTTATATTCTCCTCTGAAGTGCCTGCTGTGGGATGTAAAGTACCGAACTCACATGGAAGTATGGTACCTCTGTCTTAATCTGTCTGTAGGGTCACTACTGATCAAGAAGAGAGATTTCCCACGCAGTGTGCCTCCATTACTTGCTCTGTTCTGCTGGCACCTGGCATCATGCCAAAAGGGAGTAAATCTTACTCATTTTCTTGCCTGCACAAATCAGGACAACACTGCCTAAGACTGCAGGCAGAGGTTTAAGGCATTCTTTGGTGTCCTGTGAAAAGAATTTTTGGCCAAAAATTTCTTGTCCTGTAGGAGAATAGGAAATCAGGCAGTTCACTTAAATAGCATATATATCCCTCCTTAAAATGAGATTTGTTTCTACAAAAAGGAAAAAAAAATGACTAGCCTTTGTAACGTGTAGACAGTAAGAGAATCATTTGCATTTCATTGCTCCCAGTTTACAATGTAATGTCTCTGTGGTCTGATATTCCTGCACTCAGTATAAACTGAAGAAGTTAATTATTTTAATCTCTTACAGTTTATATCAAAGGATCTCAAAGCACTTCAGAAAGTGCAGGTGCCTGGTGACTTTTTGTGAGAGAATGGTCTTGAGTCTTTTGTAGATCCGTAAGCATGCATGAAATGTACTTGCATTTGTATATGAATAACTACTTTTCAGTACGTGAACTATATAATTTTGATTCCAATTGCTATGATTGCTACATTTTGTGCCTTTTTTTTTTTAATAGAGCATTCCCTGGAGCTTTCCACTGCACTTCCAGTAGAAATTTTCATAGCATTTGGATGCTTTTCCTACTCCTGCTCTACAGTTCTTACTCAGATTATTTCTCAGTGGTGTTGAAAGGAAGATGAGTGAAAGAGAGACTGCAAAATCATGCTGCTTCTCCTTAATTTTAAAGAGAGTCTGTAGAAAGACCATAAACATATAAAACTAAATGTGTCACATTCCATATTTTCTCACCTTGAAATTTTACTATTCTAAATTATTATTATGGCAGTGTAATTGCTTTACAGTTTTTAAAATAATCCATTTCTTCTAAGACACTGGCAGTTCAGTTGGGTTTGGGTTTTTTTTGTTTGTTTTGTTTTTTACAGAAGTCTCTAAATTTATCAATAATATGATAAGACATGAGAAGACCTATAACTGTGCTCATCTTATCTAAGAATTAAGTTATTGATGTGCAAAAAAACTTCTTGAATATCAAAAGCAGAAACACAAGCAAACAGCATCTCTATCTGATTCATTTTAAGTTTGAAGTTTACAGGTCATGCTTTATTTCAGGAATATGTGGTAATTTACAAAAGCTGCGTAGGACCTTGATTTTAGCCCACTGCTGTGCTTCTGTTCCAAACAGAGCTACTATTAAACCAATCTCTTTGACTCTTAATAATATATGCATTGTAATTACCAAAGAGTTTCCTTAACAGTATGCCCCTTACCAAACTCTTAATACTTTCAACTTTACTCAGCAGTGAAAGTCAATTCAATCTTTGTTTTACCTGCATCCATTCTGTTGACCTTTGAAGCTTTTCAAAAGCCTATATTAAATCAGAATTTTGAGTGCAAGAACCTTATAGTAAATAGATAGTGAATATTACGGATGATTAATATTTAGGAGATGAGTGATCTTTTTTGGAGAAAGGTAAATGAGTACACCCCTGTTTTCTGTTTGCCTGCTCCCCACGAAGAGTCTTGTGGTCTCCTTATGCAGGCTTATTAAGCTCACATACAAAGAAATCAGCCTCTGAGGTACTTGCGATGGCTATTTTAAAGAGAAGTAGCTATTCATAGTGCATTTCACTCTAACTCAAAGCAAGGATTGGCACTAAAGAGTTGCAGAAGAGATATAAAGAGTTTTAAGTCCCAATGTTGGGAAAAGCATCGAAAATATTACCATAGAAAGGTAACATTGATAGCAGTAACAAAGATTGGTATAGAAACAGATTCTCTCTCTTAACTTCTTGTCTTCTTTTTTCTCCCCACAACCAAGCAGACAGCTGACATGAATCTGGATACCACACCATACAAAAAAAACCCAACACAGTGTAGTTGCAACCATGTTAAATCTTGGTCCCTCCTGCTCTTCATTCAGCAATATTGAAGGCTACAGGTGTAGTCAGAGGAAAGCATTAGACTTGACTGTATGCATGCAGAATGGCTGATCACCAGAGTCCTAGGGAGTTTTAGGGTATGACATATTAGATTGGATGACTGGTAGAAAGAAGAAAGAAGTATGTAATAAAAATCCTTAGATGTTTGGTATGTATGAACAGTCATGATAGTCTTGTTTCCCAGGGAAACATGTTGTTGACACAAAAGCAGAAAGAGCATCAAAGCAGTTGTGTCTAGTGATGGGAATTAATTTCTGGTTTGGGTTTGTTTCTTTTTGTTCGCTTGTTTTTTTCTGATGGAGTGTTTTCACAGTTTTCTTTCCTGCTGTTCACTGTCCTCTGTACAGCAATATTCAGTCTCATGGTACTGACCATAGTACCTGTTACACCAGGCCACAAAACACATTAGGGAACAAGTATGAAGTCCTCTGTCTGTGGAAATCTGTCTGAATTCAGGGAGGGGATGGATGGTCCTGGTAGTCTCTAAGTTTAACACTTTCAAAAATGGTATTTAGAAATATAACAAGTGAAAACTGTTATTTTCTTTTACCAAGTAGTAATTCTGGATAACTATTTGCAGATCAGCGATTTGCTCTATATTTACACCAAAGTTCTTCCGTATAATCCTTCAAAGACATTTTAGCAAAGTCTTGATTTCTGTGATGTAGACGGTCTTATCGAAGTGTCTTGGCATATCTCATAGTACTCACTTGGGCACTACTTTATCTGAACTCTGTGCTTGCTTAACGAGAACGTTGTCTAAGAGATCATAAGCAAAGACTACCTTTCTGATGGGTCACCCTGTGGCCTCTCAGTCTTGAGTTACTGATCAGTTGTACACCTGTCCATATAGCCCCAAGAAATAAAATTTTCATAATGTAAACACACTGGAAACAATGAATTGCGATGTCTTTTGAACACATCCTCTGTGAAGGTGAACTATTGACATATAGATTCAGTCAAGTTCAGTAACTTAAATAGTGTTTGTCTGAAGACAACTAACTCTCTGCAAACATCATATTATGTTGAGAAGGAACCTATTTTTTTTCAGTCCAGCACAAAAAATAAAGCAATGCTGTATAATATTTTTTTTAGAGTAGTAGCATTGCTATTTCCGTGACTTGCTCTTGAATGAAATTTATGTTTATTTCCCTAAAAAAAAAGGACAGGATAATTATCTATTTTCAGGCCTCGAAAATTCGAACACTTAGGTAAAGATTCTGTCTCTGGTAATGGCTTCATAAAGTCAGTAAAACTCTCAGCCTGAGTGTGGCATTCAAGCAGGGAAAAAAATTGCACTGGAAATATTAATAGCTAAATTAATACAAATATTCTTATTTTTGCTGGAGATAGAATTTAGAAAAGGTGTTCAGAATAAATACACTGGGAAAAATACAGTCTGCTTCGTGAGAGAACACAGCGGTGACTAATTGCTCAGCAGCAGACACACAGGCTTGTGACAAGAGAGAGAGGAAGAATAATTTTTCCCTACTTTAAGAATAAGGATAAAGTTTCATAAAAGGAATATTTACCCAATTTGCAGTTCTGGCATCCATCCATACACGGTGTGCAATCTTCAGAGTCAGGATCTTCCACTTCACCTGTGTTTTGCAAATCACCAATTTTGGGTTAATTCTAGACAATGGAAGGCTAACATTTGGAAGCACTCAGCAAGGTTTCTGGAAACAAATTTTATCGAAATCCAAAAAGGACAAAGATTCATAGCAATTTAGTTTCTCATTTGCTCTCATGTAACCCCACTCCATTTGAGGAAAATACTCCTATTTTACATGAACATGATATTAGGAGAGAATCAGAGGTGGAGTTTAAGAACCTCAGGATCAGGTGTGATTGTAGATTTCAAAACAAGAACCAAGACCTTTAACCAGATTTGCGTAACAAATTAAATAGAATATCTGTTAACTCCTACTGAAGGATGCTCACCTTCTCTACAACTATGCTTCTGACATATGTTTTGAGTAAGGTAGTAGCCTCTGAAACATCTTTTGCAGTGGCTGGAATTCAGGCACACCTCACAGTGGCCAGAGCAAGCCACACAGGCATGTTCTGAGTGGTAGTGACCTGGAGGACAGCTCGCTCTGCACTCCCCATGGTACAGGAAACGTTCGATCCCTCTTCTGTCTGTGTGGCAAACAAATAGGAAAGACGTCAGCAGCAGAGGACATTTGGGCAAAAGAAGCAGCTTTACAAAGCGATGGTGAAGCAGCTGATGAGAATTAATATTGTTCACTGACTATTGCTAGATTTGTACAGTTCTACAGATGAGCTACAGTGTATAGAAGTTTCAGGACCTCAAACTTTCCATATTGCTGGAGATTTATGACATATAAAGATGTCATGTGAGTGAATAAGTACTCTTTATATCCATCAGTCTAATAAAATAAGGATCAAGAGATTTTCATTACTGAGTTCCCTTGCAGTGAACATACAAGTATGTATACTGTATTGTACATATGGAAGTAGAATTGCTGTTAGGAAAGCAAAACTGCCCCCTGCACCTTTGGAAAGGATCAGGCTGTGTCTGTCGTAGGTTAAACTGTAATCCTTATCCTAGCCACAGCTAGACTCTGGAGTAATTTCGATTTGAATCTGAACAGCAAGTGTGCATCTATTTGCTATCAGAGCAATAGCATTCTCTAGTGCATTGGGAACAGGAAGTTCCCTGCTTTGAATCCTTCTGAATAAAACCTGTGAAAACACGTACAATTCCATGTGCCATGTGCTACAACATGGGGAGTTTTCTAACAGGTTACCCTATGGTATAAATTACATATATTATTGTGCTGTTTGTGAATCTGATTACTTTAAAAAGTACAAGAAAGCAAGAATTTGCTTACCGTAATTTATTTTTGAAATTGCAGAGAAAGCAGCTATAATAGGGAATAATTGATGCACTATAGCAGAAATATTCAGACTTTGTTTCTTTTACTTTTCATGTACAAATCTTTGGAATGATCTTTTCCAGCATCCTCAGGGTGTGACTCTCATCATTGTCTTAATTTCTTGATACACAGAAATACAAAAATTTATATTGCTGTCGACTGTAGGGAGAGACTTGGGGAACAATTATATAAACTTCTCTGTCACACTAGACCTGAAATACCATTTGAAAACTTCGTCTACCCAGTCACATTTCTCAAAGTAAGAAAGTCAATCTCATCACAGTATGACAAATTAATGCCAGCCATACTAGTGTTTCCTTGTAATCAAGACACTTACTACTAAATGGCCTGGGGCATTAATGAGTAGTGCTGAAATGGAAGTAGCAGCTGAAAGGAAAACAGCTGGTAATCCATCGTGAGTCCTCACATAAAGCTCACCAAAAATTCCTCTTTATTAAGAGAATTGAAACTTAAATCTTAAATACTCATTTCCGTGAGCAGTTCAGTCTAGTTACGCATACTTGTATGTAACAGCCTACAGTTCTTTGCCCATCAGGTTTTACTGAGGCTAGAGGGAATATTTTTTAAAATGGAGCTTTAACAGGAGAAGAGTTGCTTTACCCTCTCTCTCAACCTAAGCTCTATAAAAATGTGTTCAAAAGACACGTCTCTATATGTGTTGGTGGTAAGCTTCTCTTTGCAGGCCCCGTTTGTCCAGCTGTAAGGACTCAGCAGTCTGCAGTAGAACCCACCACGCTTGTTTCCCAGTCTTCCCCAGAGAGATGTTTCCCTGCCTGTTTGTGCAAGCTTGCTCCATTTCAGTGTAGAACATACTGTGTAGAGGCTGAAGAAAGGCATATATGGAGCTTTCTTTTCCAGAGGCAGGCTATGTAGGTTTTCTGTCCTCTTTTTCCTGTGCTACTCTTTCTGTTAATGTAGCTCCTACTCAAAATATACCAAGAGAAATGCGTAAAGATGCAGGGACGATGCAGAGTTGTGTTTTCTCTGTACTTTTTAAAAAATAAATCGAGTTCCAAATCCCTTCAGGGTTGAAACAAGACTATGATGCAGATCAGTAGCAAATGCACTACTTATTTTATTGGCTCTAACAACTGGCCCTGAAAGCAGAGTAAAAGCGAAACTGGAGGCCAAGGAAGGGGAAAAAAATTCAAGAGGAAATTTTTCTTACCTGTTCCACAAGCAGTGCATTTGTTGGGTTCACTTCCACTGCAGTCCAGGCAGGTATGATGGCACAAATGACATTGTCGTTTGAATTCAAACTTTCCTCTGGGGCATTGCATAACACAGTGACCATCATCAAAGACTCTTTTGAGGCAGAGAGAGGAATAATTACAAATTTAGCAACTACTTGTTCTTTAAGTGTAAAGCAAACTAAGAAGAAACCCAAGATATCTTCCTTTACTCTATTTGCAAGGATCTTTTCACTTTACTACTTCATTTTCCTAACCTTATTCATAGTATTTACTAAGTGCAAAGTCAGCCATGTTGACTTTCAACAGTCATTGACTTCATCCATGAACCTGGATCATAGACGTTAGAGATTTTTCTGAGAAAAAACTCCTTTTGGTCCTGTGCCTAGACGTCCTTCTACCACAATCCCTGCAGTGTTCACTTCAGTCTGTTAGAAGGAAATCAAGACTTGGTCTTTCTCTGTGATGCAATGATCCATCTGTTGAAATTTCCTACTAGTTTTATTTTAAAGGCTTCCTGTGAACAGTACTATGGCTTCAGTAAAATGGCTTTGTACATAAAGTCAAAGATCTGTCTCAGTCTTGGCATGTAGGAGCTGTATTTTTAGATTTGCATATCTATAAACAGGAGTTTTGCTGCTACATGGTCTCCTTTTGAAGTGTAATGAAATATTTGCTTCAGAATCCTTTTGTGTGATGAAAATTTCTGGTCCATTTTTCACAGCTACTTAATGTATTCTGATTTTAACCAGTTTGAGAGAAAAGCAGAAAAGCATCAGTACAGGTGTGACTAATAAAAGAATATGAAACAAGTTGGCTAGAATTTGACAGTGTTTTCAATAGCACGAAAATAAGAGAGGTGATACAGTAATCTTCCACACTTAATTGCTTTGACCAGTTTGGTATCTGAGGAATTGGGACTCAATTTCTAGAGAAGCTGAGCACCATTCAGGATCTTAGCACAGGTTTTGAGACTATCAGCTTGTCTGTACACCTAGGGATCATTAGGCTTTCCATAACATTAAGGCAGTGCATGCTTCCTTGGAGCCAGCCAATGGCATTAGGGAATGTCTGCAATATGCTTTCGTAAATTTAACTTGTTATGGTCATTGTCCGATTCTTTCTGAAAGAAGAGGAGAAAAATATCTGCAAAGTTTAAAACCAATTATATCAAATAGTCTTTGAAACCATTTAAAATTTACCATGATTGGAAAAGTATAATCTTATGAAGTGTGAAGATGGAAGAATAGGCTATCATTCAAACAGCCTTCCTGAAGTGCACATAACAAAGAAAACACACGAATTTATTAATAAGACTTATGAGGCTGAAGGCAGACTGCTGGAGGGAATTAGGGAGAAGCTTGTATGGGTGTATGAAATATTCAGCAAACATATCTCTGGAGTCTGACAGTAAGATAGTCCTATGCAGACTGTAGCTCATATAGCTGTATCTTCATGTTTAATACCATTATTCAGCTGTTCATGGGAACTGCAGCCCTCTCTGGCTGGTTTCTGTGCAAATGGGACAATGTGACAGAAGTACTGCAGGTAGCTGGGCTATGCTTATATGACATTTAAATATTACTGTGTTCTACTACATGTGCTGACTGTAATGACAGCCATTCTTACAAACAGCTCACTCAGTGGTAAAGTACATTTTTCTTGCTTTTTCTTATGTTGCCCATAATGGAAGACACCAGCAAGTCAGATGTTGTCATTAACCTTTACAACTCAAACAGTAAACAGATGGACGAGGAATTTTGTGCAAATCAGTTTGGCTGGACAAACCCCTACTATTCTACAAACTTTTAAAAATAGGTAACAGCATTTTAAAAAGATGTACAAGAAGATGATCTGACAGTGATTTTGTTATGAAATAAGGTGACATCTACTGCTGAATTTTCACAAAGAACAGGGAGTGTTCACTGTTTTCATTTTCATATTATTTTCAGTAATCATCTCCCCCCACCCCTCCACCCCCACCCCCAGTCTTTTCATTCTTTTCAAAGAGGAAAGTTGTTCCCCTGTAGGAAAGCAGCACTGCTGAATTTTAGTCTGTATTACCTAATGCCCAACCACTCATTACTGCCTTCAATAGACACCATCTGAAGCTTTCAAGAGCGACAGGATTTAGGATTCTGTTTCAATTAAAGAGATCTATTTCAAGTACATAACAAATAATGTCCATTGGAAGGATTTACTTTTTAGCCTCTGGGTGAGAATGTTCTTTATTATTATTTCTTTTACTACTGACTGTCCTAATACGAGTTTTTGTAACAGCTTTCATAATGTGCAGAAGATGCACAGAAAGCTTTTGGAAACAATAGATATCAAAATTGAAAACTGTTAGGCGATTTGTTATGGGGGAGTCAGCAGCACCCTTCCAAAAGGTCACAAAGACCTCATTACTGGAAACACCTCTGTGGTTTTGCATAATGGTATTGTTCTGTACCTTTTTTGTTTTGCAAATATTTCTACGTAAAGTTGACAAAATAGGTTGCAAGGAAACACAGACAATCTAATTTAAATGCAGTTGTGAATCAGAGAAATCCAGTTTGTGGTCCAAATTCTGCCCAGACTTCCTATGCTAATGCCATTTCTGACATAACACACCTTAATTTAATACTTTTTCCTCAGTTATTAATTTGTTTGGACTCCATTGGTCCTGGTGTGTCTTTTACTGGCATAGTCACATCGTAGACTTTTGCAGGACAAATCATAGGATTGCTTTGGGTTTTTCCCCCTGTGCCTTACAGGATCTATTTCTGGTTTCATACCGGTGTAAATATCAGCTGACTACAATGCAATCCAGTGCAAGAGAACCAGAGGTATTGTGCGAGAATAAAGCTATTGGTAGGACATGGGTTTAAAACCAGTAGACTCCTGGATTTCCTGTGAGATGACCTAAACACAAGCCTCTGATCTGCAATGTCCTGTAAAAAAGCTTCTTTCTAGTTTTAGGGGTTGTTTAGTCTGGAGAAAAGGAGGCTCAAGGGAGACCTTATTGCCCTCTACAACTACCTGAAAGGAAGTTGTGGCGAGCTGGGGGTTGGCCCCTTCTCACAGATAACTAGTGACAGGACAAGGGGGAACGGCTGCAAGTTGTGCCAGGGGAGGTTTAGGTTGGAGATGAGGAGAAATTTCTTCTTGGAAAGGGTGGTCGGGCATTGGAACGGGTTGCCCAGGGAGGTGGTGGAGTCACCGTCCCTGGAGCTGTTTAAAGAAAGGTTGGATGTGGTACTTAAGGACATGGTTTATTGGGTAATAGGTGGTGGGGGGACGGTTGGACTAGATGATCCTTGAGGTCTCTTCCAACCATAATGTTTTTATGGTTTTGTGATTCTGTGATTCTGTTCACTCCTCATAGCAGGTTAGAAAAATCAGCCTAACTTAAAATGCCTCGGTTAGGGGGCAATATTTAGGTGCTATGAATGCCTCCTGAATTAGTTGATTGCTAGCCTCAGTGTTCATATTCATGCCGTGTGTCAAACTCCATAGCTGTTTACAACCACAGATGCCCTAGAATCTTGTTAAATCTGTCACTGTTGTCATTCTAGCAATTATGATTTTGAAAGGATGACAACGAAAGAAAGACTATTTCATGTATTAAAAGATTTTTTTCTGTATCTGTGGGAATCATCTGGATAAACATCAACTGCCTGTGTAGCCAATGGTCTTGTTTGCATAACACTTGCTTTCTCACTTGCCCTGGTTTTGTTTGCCCTAATCATTGCTTGCTGCTCCAGTCAACTCTGCAAGCTAGTGCTAAAGACCATACAGCCACTTCTCCAGATGATGATGTGAGGTCTTTGTGCTGCACTGTGCCAGTAGACAAGTACCTTGTGAGTGGGCAGCTGATGCAGTTGTCCGGCTCAGGTCCAATGCACTTCTGACAGGATGTTTCACACAACTGACATTCTTGGGAATCATCAAGATATTCCCCTGGCAAAAAAAAAATTGTTTATTTCAGACCAACACCTCACATTAAAAAAGCCCATGCACCAAGCCAGGCTGGAAAATATAATGTGTAAAATTAGATCTGTTTTGAACTAGTGAAATGAGGACATTTCCTTGTGGTATCAGGAAAAAAACCTAATGGTTCCCTTGGGGAACCAGGATACTGAATATTAGTGGTTTCTAATCCTTATTTATTTATTTATTTACTTACTTACTTACTTATTTTTATTCCTCATAGAGAGTCATTCTTGTTCAGATTAATGCCATTTCTTTTGCATCAGTTGAAGTAACGGGACTTCTAAGATTCATCATGAAGAGTTACAGCAAAAACTAGTGCTACCAAAGGAGCTGATGTCCTTTGGCACAGCTGCAACATGCTCCTGATAGTAAGCTGCAGCATGAGGAGTGCGCTGTTACGGCTATGCGGTATGTTACATGAGTAAGCTTCTCTTAGTAAGCGACATGTTGGTGTTTCCCAAACCTCTAGCTATAGCATCTTTTGTTCCCCTTCCAAGTCACTGCTGGAAGACTCCATACCTAAAAGACCTAGACTTTAATTTAGGCTGAATGAAAATTTGGTGCACTAGTGACCGTATGGACTTGAAAAAAACAATTTTGTATTATATGAATTGTTGCCTTAAAACTGAGATAAAGATATAAACACTTCCAAATCATGAATACACTAGTTCTGCTATGGTGCTGAAGTGCAAAGTTTGCCTCTTTTTTTAATGAACATTAATTAAAATATTGGTAAAAACTCTTAAGCTATACATTTCATAGCTCTGAGCAGAGATATTAATTTGGTAGGCAGCACGAACACTGTATCTACATGCAGCATTGTGTGGAGACAGTAAATCAGTTGATCAAGCAGTTATATAAAGCTCAAGATTGGGTCTTTTATGTCAGTTTGTTATGGGAAAATATATTCTAACTGAGTCTATATATTTGAGAGAATTGGCTGTTCCTTCATTCTTAAGTAATGGAAGAGGTTGGGCAGAGTCCTATACAGTACATAAACCCTGCAGTTTCTATGGATACTTCAATATGGAGAAACTCTTTCCATTTGCATTGCTGCTGGGAAATCTGGATTTGGCAAACGTAGTGAACTTTAGGAGTCAAAATACAAGTGTGGAATGACTTAGGTTTGGCTCTTGGTTGCAGCAAGTTCCTTACATTGAAGAGCAAAGGCACTGTACGAGCAACTATTGCTCTAAGTGTAAAATAGTGTAGGAAAGAAACGTTTTCTAAAATGCTGCAAATTACATTCCCAATCCCTTGTGGTTTGTACTCTATGTTACTATGTATTGACACATAACACTCAAAATCTCTGGTATAAGGTATAAGCTAGGATAGTACTTATGATACTGAAGGGGACGGAAACAGTACAGTTATAAAGGCATACCAACTGGAACATCCAGCCAACTGTGGGTGAAAGCTGAAGTACCCAAAATACAGGTAAAAATACAATTTTCGTTTTGTAAAGATTTGTGTATCTCTTTAAGAAAGGAAAAAGGTAAAAGACGAGCCAAAGGCCAGTGACAGAGCCACATAACACATGAAGGCAGTGCTCCTCAGAGGCTGTTCTGGGATCAGTACTAACTGGGAAGAAGTTCAGGATGTGGGGCAAATGAACAGTCTTTTGATGAGATCAGTGAAACGGAAATCTGTGTTTGTGTACACCTTCACACATTTTTATAGCTGTCATTATCCAAAGAGCATTTTGTGTACATATTTACATGCATTTATGTAATCCCACACATGCCCATACAGGCCAAACTTTGGATCATTTAAATTGACATAACTCTGTGGAAGTGGTGTAGCTTTTCTGAACTGCATCACTGTATCTTGTATGATGGATTACTTTGTAAAGGACTAGTGATGAAAACATAAAAAAATGTATAGCTGTTTGACATAGAATTCAGCAGATTCTGAATTTATCCTGATATTATTGAGATAAAATGTTGTACTGATGCATAATTATAACAATACTGATGAATAGCTATCACAATACAGAGTATTTATAATTCTCAATTTCTAGAAAAGAAGGCTGTGGCCTGCTGTCCCGTAGATCATCAGGCCATTGACAGTTTTGCTTAACGTAGGCCTCTTGAGTCTTTCCAATACGTATTCAGAGGGTATAACATGGAATCCCATCATCTCAAATGCTTTACGAAATTTTAAAATATATGTACACACACACACATCTATTTGGACAATACACAACCATAAAAAAATGCAGTATCTGGAAAGTCTTCCTATTGCAGGTCTGGTGGCTCAGGGCTTTATACTAGCAACTTTACATTACAGGGAAATCTGTCAGGGCAACGTTATTAAATAATTGCCTCTCTGATGTTTTGTGATACATGTTAGAAAAACTTTTTGTTTCTCCAGTCTTTCACTTTATTTGCCCACAAAGCCTGAATGCTTATCCATTGGGCCTGAGCTACTAATTCATACACCTCAGCTATGCCCACTTAAATCCTTCCCACATGGTAGAAGTGCTTAGTTTTAAAAGGTTTTTGTTATTTCTTTGTTACGCCTTTCACTGGAAGTGCTGTAATTCATTTCAGCTGTGCTGGAATAGTGCCAGGAAGACCAGTTCTCTGCTTGCTTTATCCTCCAAGTTGAAGCATTTTAAAAAGTGTACTATTATAAGAATGTGCACCAGAAAATAGGTACATAGTAGGCCCTCTGAATTGCAAGTCACATCTAGAACTGTAGATCTGCCACTAAATGTTAACAAAATAGTTTTTAGTGGATATTCAAAGAGTTAACACTGAAATGCAACTTTAATGAAGAAGTTTAAACTATTCCACAGGGCAGTTTAACTGTTTGCCAGAGTTCCTTGTGGGCGATATAGTTCTTTACAAATGTTGCTAGATAATACTAGTTACTAAAGCCTCAACATTTCCCCCCCCCCCCTTTCTTCTGTATTAAGCTTCTTTATCTGTCCAACAGACGTAATGGGGGAATACTCCCAGCAATGAGTCTCAGCTATGCCTTCAGTCAGTCAATGCTCATCAGTTACTTTGGATAATACCGTACTTAACCTTAATTTATTTCTCAATTCTGTTACCTTGTTACCTTGTTTAAAACCATTTGTCACCTTGTTTGAAAAAATGAACTGAAGGTGTTATAGGAATAAGGCTATGCTGACAGACATAATGCCTCTTAGTGGGAAGATTTTAATGTATAAAAATAATGTATATAATGTATATGTCTTTGCATAAGCAGTATTAAGGGTACAGCCCTTATCTTGTCATCATTTCTTTCCTACTTTCCAAAAGCTGTGCCGTTCATTGACAGAACACAGTGTGTCAGGAGACCGGTTAGATATGAGTGTGAATTTCCTTGTAAATTATGCCAGCAGCTACACAGTTTTATGTGTTGGCAGTCATAAATGAATCTTTTCCTTTTAGGTCCCCCCACAAGTCACTGCAAGTCACATATTACTTCCCCACTTTTCTTAAAACATCACTTTATCTAATTTTAAAACCTTCATTGGTTATCTTCTATAGCATTACCCCAGTATCTTTTCTTTATAATCAATGAAAAAATGACCTTATTTCCTCCCTTTTGTTTGTTTAGTTTCATGGGAATGTGGATATAGATTTTATACTTGGGCTTTTGTATGTAATCATATGGGTTACAAAGGTTTCACAGAGCAGGTAAAGAAACATTGATTAGAATCGTTTTTCATCAATCAGCAGTAAGAACCAAGAGGATTTGGTCCTAGGGAGCTCTCTGCTTTTTCTGTGTTTGGCCTTGATACATTTTATTTTGTCTCCCTGGTGGGATCAGCTCCTTGAGTTTTGCTGAAGAAATATTTATCCATAAAGCTTTACTTCATAAAGAATTTAGACTAACCTGCATATAACAAGCCATTAAAATTCACTCTGAGGATTCCTCTTGAAGTTACCTCTCTGCTTAACCCAAAGCCTTAATGTTTGACAGATTACAGCCCCCTGAAAGAAATCTTGTCTTCATCTTGAAAATGTGAGGGCATGGAGATTACACCATTTCCTTTACCCTCAAATTTTGGGCAGTTGTACAAAATTTGAATCTGGTTTCCAGTTGTCTATCTTTGGCTTTCATTCTTCTGCTAATTACCCTTCTCTAGTCAGTCATTTCACATAATGACCAAATTTCTGTCTCTCTATTTGGATGTGCAGAAGAGACAAAGAAGATACCCTTCATGGGCAAAACTCTGGGGTGCTATGACTTGAGGTGATGAGAGGGATTCAGGACTGGAAGCCTTCTTTTCAAAAGTGCACTAGGCAGTGACGAACCAGAAGTTGAAATTAGGATGTTGGTTCCTATGTCACCGAAGCTCCCTCTTGTGCCAAGGGACAAAGGAGAAACTTGAAAAGAGCTGACCATGTCTTCCTTGAGCAGCAGTGTGTGGAGCTGAGTGTGATATAACAATTTTAGGATGAAAGGCCCTTTGTTGCAGGATTAGATGAGATCACACAGAGCCTCAGGTTAGCTTTAATCGTGACAGGCAGGAGAGAGGTAACTGCCTTTATCCACGCCATTATCTTAACCAGCCCTCTATTCTTTCCCCTGCAGAATAAAAATATTTACATTAGCCAAAGCTGCCTTTTTTGCTGACACAAAGGGATTTTTCCTCCTCTTTATTCTCTGTGTTTCTTCCCTCATTTCTGTGTAGTATTTGTACAATGGTTGTTAGAAACCCATTGAAGAGCCAGAGCCCTCAGGGGTACTGAGTGGGCATAAATAGACTCCAGAAAGACATTTTTTTTAGCATTTTAAAAATCAGCTTTAGACCTTCATTTGTACCAATAATGTGGATGCCTGGAAGTAAAAGCTGACTGGGATCAGGATTTCTCCCTTAACTGTGTAAGCAGACAGGTCAGAGCCTGGCAAGGTTTTCTGCTCCTCACCTGGAGCCTGAAGAGGTGGGAAGGGGAATGGAGCACTCCTGATCTGTACTGCTAATGCTTTGTTCTGTATCCTTCTCAGTTCTTGAAGGAGGGGAAAATCCTAGGACATTCTCAAAATTTATAGACTGACAATGGAAAAGAATCTGTTTAGCCTCTCCATTTCTGGAGCTTCCACAATGGAAATTTTAATGTCTGATCTTGTCAAGGTTCCTGTTTTTTGTGAAGCTCAGTAGCTGGAAATTTCCTGAAGGGCAGTGGAATGGAAACACCTGAATCTCACTGAAAATTGTCGCTTTGTGCTGATAGTACTGTTTTGGAAATCCAGATAGTTTCCTGTGAAATATGCAAAAGAAAGGTGGAAGTTGACTGTATACAAGCTGGTATTATTTGCACCTGGAGTGCACTAAAGGTAAGACCTTTCAACACCAGAGGAAAACACATGTCATGCTCCATAGGCAACCATGGTAGCACAGCAAGGAGTAATTTGTATAGAGTCTTCCCTGTCCACAGGATTTCTGCAGTCAGACTTCAATAGATGTAAATCTGAAACAGAACTAAAGGGAGGGACAGATGACCCTACAGTGAGGGTCTGCTACAGGCCACTCAACCAGGAAGACTGAGTGGATGAAGCTGTCTATAGACAGACAGGAGCAGCCTCACAGTCACAAGCCCTGGTCCTAACGGGGCACTTCAACCACCCTGGAGGGACAACGCAGCAAGGCATTAGAAATTTGTGGAATGTTTTCATTCTCCAAATGTTAGAAGAGCCAAAGAGGAGGGGTGCCATGCTGGACCTTGTTCCCACCAACAAGGAGGGGTTGGTGGGCAATGTGAAGCTCAAGGGCAGCGTTGGCTGTTGTGACCACAAAATGGTGGAGTTCAAAATCCTCAGGGCACCAAGGAGGGCGCACAGCAAGCTCACTACCCTGGACTTGAGGAGAACAGACTTTAGTCTCTTCAGGGACCATGTAGAGTACCATGGAACAAAGGCCTGGAGGGAAGAGGGGCCCAAGAAAGCTGGCTAGTATTCGAGGGTCACCTCCTCCAAGGTCGGGAGTGACGCATCTCAACAAAGAGGAAGTCAGGCCAAAACGCCTGCATGGATGAACAAGGAGCTCCTGGACAAACTGAAACATAAAAAGGAAGTCTACATGGGGAGATATCCTTGGAAGAATACAGAGAAATTGTCCGAGCAGCCAGGAGTCAGGTTAGGAAAGCCAAAGCCCTGGTAGAATTAAATCTGGTCAGGGACATCAAAGGCAACATCTGTAGGTACATCAGCAATAAAAGGGAAAATGTGGGCCCTCTCCAGAAGGAAATGGGAGACCTGGTTACCAGAGATATAGAGAAGGCTGAGGTACTCAACAACTTTTTAACCTCAGTCTTCACTGGCAAGGGATCTAGCCACACTGCCCAAGACTCAGAATGCAAAGGCAGGGACTGGGAGAATGAAGAACCACCCACTGTAGTAGAAGATCAGGTTCAGGACCACCTAAGGAACCTGAAGGTGCACAAGTGCATGGGACTTGATGAGCTGCACCCATGGATCCTGAGGGAAGTGGTGGATGGAGTGGCCAAGCCACTCTCCATCACATTTGAGAAGTCATGGCAGTCTGGTGAAGTTCCCACCGACTGAAAAAGGGGGAACAGAACCCCCATTTTTTAAACAGGGGAAAAAAAAGTAGACACAGGGAACTACAGACTGATCAGTCTCACCTCTGTGCCAGTCAAGACCACAGAGTAGATCCTCCTGGAATCTATTCGCAGCCACATGGAAAATAAGGAGGTGATTGGTGACAGTCAACGTGGCTTCACTAAGGGCAAATTGTGCCTGGCAGATCTGATAGCTTTCTATGATGGGGTTACAGCATTGGTGGATAAGGGAAGAGCAAGCAACACCACCTACCTGGTCTTGTGCAAGGCATTTGACACTGTTCTGCATTACATCCTTGTCTCTGAATTGGAAAGGCATGGGTTTGATGGATGGACCACTCAGTGGATAAGGAATTTGCTGGATGGCTGGCTGCACTCAAAGGGTTGTGGTCAACGGCTCAGTGTCATAGTGGACCAGTGAAGAGTGGCCTTTCTCAGGGGTCAGTATTGGGACCAGTGCTGTTTACCTTCTTTGTCAGTGACATGGACAGTGGGATCGAGTGCACCCTCAGCAGGTTTGACAATGCCATCAAGCTGAGTGGTGCAGTTGACACGCTGGAGGGAAGGGATGCCATCCAGAGGGACCTTGACAGGCTTGAGAGGTGTGCCAGCGTGAACTGCATGAAGTTCAACAAGGCCAAGTGCAAGGTCCTATACATGTGGGTCAAGGCAATCCCAAGCGCAACTACAGGCTGGGCGGAGAATGGATTGAGAACAGCCCTGAGGAGAGGAACTTGGGAGTGTTGGTTGATCAGAAGCTCAACATGACCCACAAATGCGCACTTGCAGCCTAGAAAGACAACCATGTCCTGGGCTGCACCAAAAACAGTGTGACCAGCAGGTTGAGGGAGGTGACTCTGCCCCTCTACTCTGCACTCATAAGACCCCACCTGGAGTACTGCATCCAGATCTGGTGTTCCCAGTGAAAGAAAGTGATGGATCTGTTGGACTGAGTCCACAGGACGGCCACAAAGTTGATCAAAGAGCTGGAGCACCTCTCCTATGAGGACAGACTGAGGGAGTTGGAGTTGTTCAGCCTGGAGAAGAGAAGGTTCCAGGGAGACCTTATAGCAGACTTCCAGTACCTGAGGGGGGCCTACAGGAAATCTGGAGAGGGGCTGTTTACAAGGCCATGTAGGGATAGGATGAGGGGTAATGTTTTAAAGCTGAAGGAGGGTAGATTTGGGCTAGAGACAATGATGATCATGAGGTGCTGGAACAGGGTGCCCAGAGAAGCTGTGGATGCCCTATCCATGGCAGTGCTCAGGGCCAGGTTGGATGGGGCTTTGGGCCACGTGATCCAGTGGAGGGTGTCCCTGCCCATGGCAGAGGGGTTGGAACTAGATGATCTTTAAGGTGCTTTTCAACCTAAACCATTCTATGATTCTGTGAAATGGGAGAGAGGTTTTGTGGCACTGTTGGGCTATGGGAGCTCTTTGAACCCTCTTTGTAGCCTTGGCATTGAAAGTGTTCAGGGAGGCTGTCCTAGAGGCAAAGCCAACAAAAGCAGCATTTAAATCACTTCAGTGTGGTCTTGCTCTTGGAGTAAGAAAAGTGGCTACTTTATTTGGGAATGAATATGAGAGTTACTTCTGTCTTTTGGTCCAGTGGCATTGCACAGAACAGGAAATTAGGATGGTCACAAGCACCAAGGCTGACAGCAATGCGATTCATGGAGACAGGCAACCAGGTGCCAGACTTTTCTTCCAACCCACATCTCAAAGAACATCTGCAGGCATCAGAAGGAGGGCAGTGGGCAGGCCAAGGACAATTGTAAATTGAAAAGATATGCAGTATTATCGGAATTGTAACTAAATCACACTAGTCATGCTCCAGTGCACATTCAATGCTATTATTGAATTTGCATGATGGAGCCATTAATTCTCCTCGGGTAAATAAATACTCACTGCCTGTCAATGTTCTCACTTCTCTCCCCCTGAAGCTGACTGGAAAAATGGGTACTTAATCAGTTCATTGTGTAACACCATAAAGCAAAGATGTCTACTGTGTTTTGTGATGGGACCATATTTTTTGCTTTGAAAAGTGATGTTGTTTTCCCAGAAGACCTTCACCAAATCCACCCCCAAACACAGAGAAACACTGATAACTAAATGACTGTAGAAGGACCATTCTTCTAAGTTTTGCCTTGCTCATCTTCGGCAGCAGATGCATGAGCTGCTCATAAAAAAGAGATGTAACAAAAAACAGCCTTGGTGTGGCACTGAGAGGCTGCATTTGTTGCTTACTTGAATTATTTTTTTTAAATGCTCAAAGCCTTCTCACCATAATACGCTTTTCTTTGACTACATTTCCCATGCTAGGAGTGAAAATTGGCTCCATTTTTATGCAATAAACATTGCCTTCTAATCCAGAAAGTACTTGTAGGATAATTTCAGTCATAGTTTGACTATTAAAATACCATTCTGTGGTGGTGTCTGCTACCCTTGCACAGCATCTGAACACGACTGCAATCCCTCTGGCTTTATCCTGAGGATTTCAGAGCAGTTTCTCTAGTAAGACCCAATGTTACTGTGCTCTGAGACTTCACAGAAATGTCCCAGGATCAATAGATCTGAATCGTCTTTGCTAATCAGTATAGAACCAATGATGGAAATGGAGGTGTTGGTTGCACTTCCAGTGGTTGAATGCAATCCTAAGGTTCAGAGCCTTAGTTTGTTTTCAAGGACATTGTGTTGCTACCCACAATTCTTTAGTCCTTGCTAATGCGGTGGATTTAAGTCCCAATACACCCTCAGGAGCAGTGATAGTAAATAATCAGATAATCAATTTCATCAAAAATTGAAATCTCTCAAGACACTTTAAGACAAGTAAATAAAAATTATGCCAAACAGAAATCGTGTTTTCCCCCATTAAAGTTCATCAAAAATACATTTTCAACCTTCTTTTTCTTCGTATACTGAAACTGTGTATTCTGAACAAGCTCACACAAGTTGGTGGTGGTGCCAGTTTCTTTTTGATGAAAACTTGACTAGGATGTTTCTTTGTATGCTGTAAAATTTTTTAATGCTTGCTTAAAATATTTTGCACAAACATCTAATGCAGGAATTTTCTTGATTCATTCTGTACCAATGACATGACAATGGCATATCCAATATAAATATAAGGCATGATAATGGATCACAGACAAGTTATTGTTCCGCGAGTTGCACTGCAAATTGAAAGCTTTGACTCATACAAGCAGTCACTTAAATGTCTTTACAGGAATCTTGAATTTATAACAGGCCTTCTTACAGTCATTCAGTTCATTAAATAATTTCATTAAAAAGTAGCAGATAGTTATCTGTAGTGGCCACTCACACAGATAATGCTCACTCTGGTTGTGATGTGGTGATTAAAAGGATTAACTTGGTCATCACCAGTTGCAAGCTGTACTTAGTGATCAGTGAAAATGCTCTAGTCAACTCTAGTATCTCTGTATATAGGTTTACTTATCTTCAAGGCTCAGACTGTCATGCCTCTCCCTCATCATTACCCAACACTGTGGGGTAATAGCAGCCCTGCTATTACAGGGTACATTCAGTAGCAGGGGTTGCTCAGAATTTCACAGGACATTGGAAAGTTGCAATCCTTATAGAAAATGGGGTAGTCTGTAAGGTCTTATAGGGAAATCTTCATTAGAAAAGTGTTTTCCACAGAAAGAGGCAGGATGTGCCAGTGGAGATTGGTGTATGGGTAGGCAGGGTCTAAGCCAAGAGCCACAGGAGCTATTGGACAGAAGCATAAGGTTTCCACTTATCCTGGGAGGTGTCTGATTTGCTCATCCCACAACATTAGCGTGTGGCTAAGGTGGAGAGCTGCAGCTCAGAAGGGAGTAAGACTGTAACCCCACTGCAGAAAAGGAAACACGTCTATTATAAAATGCGTCCCTCACACAACAGGTTTCTGCAGGATAGTCTGCAGGCCTGGGGCATGCTAATCTTTTTCCTGGTTGAAAATGGTGTTAGCACAAGTATGAGATATATTTTATTTCGGACTAGAGCTATCATTGCCTTTGAGACTTCTAGTAAAGTAGAGGTCTACTTGGGTGTCCAGTTTGCATTTAAATCGAGGACTGTGAAAGGATTCTCCTAAACAGACATGAATTGTCAAATACTTTATCATGGAAGTGACATGTCTGAACTAGAAGAGCATCTTCAATTTGTCATTGCTTTTTGGCTTGTGATATAAATAAGGCAGAAATCAATGGACAGATTTGGACTGATGCCATCCACAGTCCTTTCAGACATGGAGAAAAGTATCATTTTGTGCATGCGTAACAGCTTCTGATCTTCCTAAAATGGTCCATATCTGTTCTGCATGCCAACAATAGAGTGTCAAATACTAAACACTCCATTGACTCAGAGAAGGAGGATCGATCACCTAAAAATACTCTGCCGCTGGGAACAAACTAGCTTCCTTCAATTGCAATCCTGTTCCTGCAGCAATCCTCTTACACAAGGACTAACTATAGTATTGCTTACGAATTCTGCCTGCATCTGGCCACTGCTATTAAAGCATCACAAATAAAAATGATCAATGAGTCTGAGCTGACACTGTAAGGTACTGGTTTTCAGCCTAAAACTCAGTTCTACGCTTACTTGGCTATGAGATTTCACAGGTCAGCATTTACAGACATGTCCTCTATAGCAGTCGTCTTTAGCCAGAGCTGCCAGAAATTTATTATCACTCCTTATACACTTCCTACCCAAAGAAGATGAAATCTTGACAATAAAAGACACCATGACTGTTTGAATTTCTCATGCGAGTTGGAAGATGAAGGTGGGATGGGAGCTGAAAGAAGCAACTCTGTTATATGGTATTGGTGTATGGGTTAGGGCAACCTTTTTTACAGGCATGGTCTTATGAAACTACAGCTAAGAATGTGCTGTCCCACATACGCTTGCTCACAGGACTGACAGGGAATGATGGCCTACCTCCTTGCTTTGAAAGTAAGTAGGAGACAATGAGACGTCTAAGCCTGAAAAGTGGGGTTTTTCTCCAGGAAATTCGCACATGGCCTCAGCAAACATGCTTAAAACATCATCTAAATATATGACTTCTTGGATAAGATGCCAATTAGGTCTCCACTCAGGTTGCAGGAGTGAAATGAACTGAGAAATGAATGACAGCATCATCTAACGCTGATGGATGGTCTCATCATCCCTGGTTGCAGGGGTCAACGATAAGTCTACATGGAGCCATTTTGATCTACTGGCAAGGACAGACAATCAGGGGTTGTAATCTGAGGTGTACTGGATGTGAGTATCAGCATATGAACCGGTATCAATATCTCACTGTGCAAGTGGCCATGTATGACTGCAAAGATGAAACCTTCCTCCTAAACTGTCTGAGACAATAGGTAGTTAGGCATTTCACTTTTTAATCCTAAGCATGCAAGAGATGAGACCCATCACAATCTCTTACAGATCAGAGTAAGCCAATGTTGTTACCCACTAGGATTCAGACGTGGCTGTACTGCTACTACACAAAAGGTATCCTTCACAGAAACCACACATTTCTGCAATCATAAATTTCATCACTTAAAACAATAGAAAAATCCACAATAAAATTGAACACCCAATTTGCTTCAATGACTTGTGTGTGGTATCTAAGTGCTCTGTACCATAAAGCTACCTGTGGCCTTCAACAAAGATACTTTACATACAGATTATCAACATGTTTTTCCAGACCAAAAGAACAGGAATTTAGGTTAATTTAATAGAAAAAATAAAATATGGAATAACATTGATTTTGGCCAATATCAATTACAACAGAGCTACCCTATTTTACAAATAACAACTGAACATTTTACACATGTACAGTATTTTTTCAGTAAAAGTGAATTTGGATATAACAATGTGTCAGTTTTTTTAAAGAAAACAAAGATATTAATTTCTTCTCTATAATAGTGTTAGAGACATTTGTAAGTATCCAGACAAATTCTTTACAATCCATTACATAATTAAATCTCAATTATGAATATATATTTATATATAACATATATATAATATTAACTTAAACTTTGAAAGCATTATGTTCTAGTTAAACATGTTATACTGAGAAATGAGGCAGTAACAGACTAGTAGTTAAACTAGCACAAATTGAACTCTCTTAAATTTGAATGTTTATCAGGAAATTTCTAATGGGCACCAAAGGAGCTTAACTAGCCCCCTGTCATACCGAACCAGGTTCTAATAATTTATCTGCTCTCTGCTAAAGGTGGCACATTACCTCTATAGGTTTGTATCCATTCGTTTGTAAAACTTCCACAATCATTTCTGATCCTCTTTGTTTTCTAACATTTACATGCTTAAACACCTGCAATGCATTTTCCATTTGTGTGTCCTGGAAAATAACTGAGAGAGACACTTTGCACTTTTTACGTATTATCCCCTTGAAAGCAGTATATTTGAAGTTCAATTTTCTGTTTTCTGCTAAATGACTGTCTTTTGAACAGTATGCTGAGTGAAGCTCATGAAGATATACTAAATGGAAATTTGTACTGGCAGCCACGTGCATGGGTGAAGAGAGAGAAAGGCAGGGGCCACTCCTCTCACTACCCAGGATGGTTTTACAGTGAGCTAACTCCATTGGCCTCAGCTGAACTATTCCTGCTGAAATTTTCGTTGTGAGCAGTTAAAAGCAGATTCAGGCCCATCATGACACAATTGTTACACCAAGACAACCATTGCTTTATTGCCCTGTATGTAATTATTCCTGGAGATGTATTTGGCACAATTATAAATCCAGTCCTGTAAACACATCCTGTCGCATATAGTCACACTGGCATTTACATATGGGCACTATGAAATAGCTCCACATATCTGTATGATAATATCCCCTTTTTTCGTGAACGTTACAAGACAACAATAATTTATGAATACTTCTTACATGTTAGCAATGTTTTCTGACTTCTGAGCGTATACATTACTCTCGCTTATGCAAACCAAGAGAAGTAGTATGTTTTGACTTTGTTCACTACAGGAACAATTTTTTTTAAAGTTTATTTGAAATAGCTTTGACAATTTAAAAAAATAAAATAAAAATCCTAGCATATCTGTTAATAAGCTAGCTGTCTAAAAATGAAATCTATATGACCAAAACCACATTTTGGGCAAACATATATACATACTGCATGTGATACAAAAAACAGCACACAGCAGCGGAAGTAAGAAAGAAATGTGTGCAGAAATGTTCACTTTTTTTTTTTTTTTTTAAATACTGTTACAAAAGGGGCAGAACTTAGTCCTGCAATTAATGATGTTTCTGATCCCCTCAGGAACTCAAGTTCCCCCTGTCAATACACATAGCACAAAAAAGACTAATGCAAACATTTTTGTATTACTTAGTTTTAATCCATGTAAACTTGTGTTGTATTCTTAAACACTCTTTAAACATCTTGAAGGGGAAAGAAGCAGGAAAAAAAGGGAAGAAAAAGGACCTTCAAAAAAACAGGAATAATCCTAAGGTTGACAGGAAATCAAATCATGAGTTAAACGTTAATTTTGGCATCAAATGCTTTGGTCACACAATACTGACTCTGCAATTCTGGATGCTCAGCTCTAGACATCCAGTTATGAAAGGTAGGCGTGTTGTAGTTTTTCCATTTAAGTTCCAACAAACAGTTCACCATCTCCCCAGACAAAGAGAGGGGAGAAACAGAGAGGTGGCTTTCTTTTTTTTTTTTTTTTTTTTTTTTTTCCTTTTTTCCTTTTTCAATAATACAGATTAATCTATAAGTCTACAGGAGCAGGAAGACGCTGGGAGGTGTCAGTTCACCCCTTGTGCGTACATGTTCTGCAACACAATTGCTGAAGCACTTTCCGCTGGCAGAGATTGTTCTTTTTCACCAGCATACAGAATCCTCCTTCGGCCCAGGACTCTTCCGTGGCTTCCGGAGGGCAGCAGCAAGAGAAGAAGGGGAGGTTGAAGGTTTGGAGAGCATGGCGTGTACAATGGAGGAAGGTTTAATTGGTCAGATAGGCAGATTTGGTTGAAGAGACCATTCAGGAGCAGGTAGTAAGTAGGAAATTTGGTCCATCAAAAGGAATTTCAGTCAACAGCATTTTTAAATTTTTTTTTTTCAGGAAGAGATATTGTGTGGTCCGACAGGGAATGATTGGTATCCATTTGTGAAAAGGAAAAAAAAAGATTAGAGAGAGAATAATTAGAAAACAGTGATATTTACAGCAAGGGAATTTGTTCTTAATTTTTATGAATCAAAAGAAAAAAACAGTCAAACCACAGAAGAAGAATAAAACATTCTCAAAAGAAATACAATTCCTATAGAGTGAGTTAGACTAGTAACCAATGCTTGATTGTCAGGCAATGAAACAAGACCCTCTATGCTTAGTAAATTAACAGAAACACACCCCCTCCCCCCAAACTTCTGGATTTCCTTTGGCTACCCTGGACTGCCGAGAACACATCCTGTGTGGTGGGACCCAGCATGGTGCATTGCAGTTGCCTGAAGGCCCACACACTAGTCTGCTTGTTGCCCTTTCATGGCAGCTGCACTTGGAAGAATGGGGCAGACACTAGTGAGATGGGGTGTTCCCAGTCTTGGGGAACTACATGTGTATCTGACTGAAGTTGCATGCGTACCAATGAAGACAGGTTTATCTAACCACATTAAGGACCAAACCGCTATGTCAAATGTTCGCATTGCAGAATTATAACGACACTTCTAATGTCTTGATGTGAAAAGGTCTCATGAGTGGTTTACCAGTACCTGTAATGTAACTTTGTGATGGACAGGATACTTTTCAAAGTTTGAAGGCTTACGTTACAAGAGAAGCTGTAAAAGTTCACAGAAACAAGGCTCAACCCTGCACCCTTTCTTTTTTCTTATTTTTAAGTCTTTGATAAAACTCTTACTAAATCTATCAGAAAAATCATTGTCAGCTTGAAGTACATCTGATGTCAGGTATCTTCCACATGGCTTAACACTGGGCTTTGTTCTGGTATAATTTTCCTGTTGAATTTCACTTGTTGGGCTGTATCTACAATTTATAACATAATGTTTTTAAGGAAGCATGATGTTATCTAAGTGTCTGTGATTGTGACATTGAAAGGAAAGAGTATCACTGAATAATTAATCCAATCATATGCAATAAGAATGCTATCTTCATTGCCACAGAAAACTTGGAGGAAGTTCAAATCTAACCATGAACTGGGTGCTCCCTTTTTCAGAATTCTTTTGTTCTCATTACCCTTTCACATAATTCAAGCAATACTACAGGCACTTAAAATTCTTTTTACTTACCAGCATTTACACATTTAAAGTGGTGAAATAGATAAATGTGACTCTATTGGTAATACACTAGCGTCATCATACAAAAATCTGTTGAAAGCAATGGCCTTTGAAGAAGAGATAAGTAAGGAAATGCAGGTGGTTGGCAGGGGTGAAACTCTCATAGGAAACTCAGGTAAAGTGGATGTGACTAATCTCGTTAATACATACAAATGTAGTTTTCTCCTTTTCATAAGCCTGAGAAAATTAATAAGTAGTGTAGACTCGAAATCAAGAAGAAAAGAAACAGATCAAACCAACCCAATACATGTAAAAGAAGCAGCTGGCAGGGGTAAAACCATCTTTTCAGAGAATTGCACTCACCATCCTTGCAGACTGTTCCCACCACACAGACACCAGTGTCTAGGTTATAGCCACTTGGACAGCTCGTACAGTTTCTGTCTCCTTGACCACTGCAATCCAAACAGCTGGCGTCACATCTGAAAGACAATGGCAGGAGTTGGCCTCACCAAATACAAGAGTTCCTAGGAGACGTCTTCTGTATTGCAAAGGGCTTATTTGCTGTTCCTAGAGGCATCAGCTGCTCTAATGACAGTAATATTAACAAATAGTTAACTTCCTTTCAACTCAGTCCTGCTTCTTTCCTCCAACCACTTTCTATTCATAATTTTTTACTAAATAGCTGCATTATTCCAGTATTTTGGAACTATGCAGATGTAAGCAACAAAATTATTAAACTGATTGTGTATACATGTGCCAGCAAGGCATGAGCTAAAGCCATAGGATGGAGAAGACTGACTTGCTGCCCAGTCCTTTAATCATCCTTCTGCCTCCATTGTATTTTCATTGTGTATTGATTTTTTGTGTGTGTGTGTGTAAAACACATAGTGATTCCCTTCCTTTCCCTGAACTCAAAGTGAGTCAATAATAAATGATTGCAAAGGGCAACAAATGGTATTTGTTTAACAAAGAACATAATAGAAAAAAACGTCCCGCTCTTGCACAGCACAGCCTTGTCCAAGATTTACCCACCCATTTGTATACTGAGTCAGGTGAGCTATTCTGGACAGCAGTCTGGTAATACACTTATGCCAAGTTTGTGAAAATGCAGCTGAAGAACTGAAATGGCCCTTATGAATAGTAATTAACTTGCAAGTAAAAAAGCTAGTTTGAGTATTTTAGTTTGTTACTGAGAAATGGGGATCCCCTGCCAGATTTGTAAATTCTACATTTCTGTGCATATCTACTTAGATTCTCACTACAGGCTTTTTAAAAGTAAAGGACAGATACATGTACAAGAAAAAAACACTTTTCTAAAAGACCTTCTAAAAGAAGGTCTTCTAAGACCTTCATGAATATAAATCAGATTAAAATAACAAAACCACACTTTTCCTTCATTTGCTTATCATGCAATATATTTTTTCCATTTTTTGAAGTCAGCAGTGTTTTATGTTCTCATAAGTATTATCTTTTTCAACACTAGCTAATAGCTAATAAACTGCCAAACATCAGGCACATATATCAGCGACTGATCGTACCTTTTGCAGCTTTTGTATCCACTTTCAGTAGAGTGATCAAGGTAATAACCACTACTACAGGACTGCACACATCTTCCATCTTCCATAAAATAACCTTGTGTGCAGTTAATACAGGCATCTACTCCAGCACCTTAAACCAGAGAGAAAATATACTGTATTACTGGCTAGTTCCTCTTATTGCCTAACACACACCACCTCTAACTGCAGCAAAATCTTATCATTTTAGAGAGGATGGTTTACCTGCCTTACTTCCTTTCAAACAGTGACATCAAGCAATAAAGGTACATGGCTAGAATAAACAACATTACATAATTTCGGTACATCTTTTTCTGAAAGAAATTACTGTTGGTGGTTCTAAAGCTTGCACAAAATCTATTAGTCATTATTCCACCCCAGAAAGAAAATGAAGGGCATTACTGGAAATCAGAATGAACTTTGAGGGGAAAAAAAAAAGAAAAAAAAAAAAGAGGAAAGGAAAGAAAAGAAAGTATCCACACTTTCAATTAGAAAACTTACACTTTCATGTTAGCTGAAAGAAGTGTGCTGTGTTTAAAATATACTAAAGCACTATCAAGAGAATTAAGTTTTTACATGTAAACAATCATATTATGCTGGAACTGTGATATAGTAGAACAAAATCAGAGCTAAAAACAGAGAGGAAAGGAAATGATGCAGATAAATGTCAGTGAGGTACCTGCACATGCTGCACAGGAACGATGACATGGTTCACATTCTCTACCATTATGGTATTTTCCTTCTTCACAGCGGATAGCACATTTAGTGCCATGCAAACTATTGTAAAAAGGAAAAGAGCACAATGTTTGTGCAGATAACAGCAACAGAGGACAACAAGGTCATGCACAAAACAGTAGTTCTCTATTAATAGAAGAACGACCCATATATTAGGATGCACATACTTCCTTCATTGGTCATTATCTTATACATTTAGAGACAGAAATCACTCCAAGTGGGAATGAAATACAGCCTTGCCCATGGTGAAATACAGAAGCTGTTTACAAACTCATTGTAAACACTACCAAGTAGTAAGGGACAGAAAAAAATGAACAATGCCAAAGAGTACTAAAAATTCAGACATGTAAAATGCAATTACCCACAAGGAATTTGGCACAGGGTCAGCACACCACTATACAAAAAAAAAAAATGCTAAGGGACTTGTTAACAACATCTCATGCTTCTCTTGAAAGACCAGCAGCATCTCCTGATACTATGCTACAGCACAGGTTAAGAATAGATTCACAGTGAAGGAAATCACCAGCTCTTTCTGCAACAGCAGTTTCTTTTGAAACCTCCTAACTGAATGCCATTCTGAGTGTCTGGGGAGATTTGTCAAGATTACAACCAGAGGTATTCTGCCTGCAGGCACTTTTGCGAGAGAGCACAAAAGAGTAACAGACTAAACTGAAATAGCATAAAAAGTCACATTTCCATGCTTCCCTCTAAGTAGCTGATTCTGCTTTCATATTATAAGGTGCTTAGAGCAGTGTGTTTGGTTTTGGTTTCGTTTTTTTTTTTAAGCTGGAACCTTCCTGCCATGTTTGCCATCTTCTGTGGAACATCAGTTTTCATCCAATTTAACTCTTTCTCTAAAAATGTTCTTTGACTCTGGGGATTACCACCCTGAGTGAGTGCTAACCCTGTTTTACAGATTGGATTGAGCAAAAGTCATGTGTGCTCAGCACCACTGGAAATTTTCAAGAGTGTATATGGTCCTGGTTTAGGGAAAAACAAACAAAAAAAAAGCACTATTCAACAAACCTAACCTGTTTTCTTATTATTCTTCCTCAGTTACACACCTCAAAGTGCTTTATAAGGCAGGTAGCATTATGTTTTTACCAATGGGAAAACTAATAATTTGTCCAAGTTTATTTAATGGGCCAGTAACAGGATCAGAACTGGAATCCAGGTCTCCCAAGTCCCACCCAGGGCCCTGCCCATCGATAACTTTGCCAAGAAAAAGCAGCAAGTTTTGAACAACTGGGGAATAAGAAATGCATGCCCTGCAAGGCTGCGTTTCATCTGTCCCACCCACACAGATGGTGTTTTTTCAGAATGTTACCAAAAATCAGTCCCAGTTTGCTAATATTGCCCAAGAAAACATGAAGTTTAGGGTTTTCTGATTTATTTATATTTCAATTTCTCTTCTCACACTGAATGCACTTGTCTACTTTATTCAGTGGTGCTACAAGCTGCCTTTTATGTTAATGGACAGGGAAATTCAGTTCCTGAGAAATAAAGAAAATGTGGGCATAATTTTTCTAGAGCAATTGTGCCCTATAAGGTCCCAAATCTATGTAATCGTTGGTCTCCTGTAGGGAATCCCATTCGGAAGATCTCGCGTTGTACGGTTAGCTTAGACACACCCCTATGGCTTGCACAGAGCCCCACAGTGGCCACATCCCATAAAGGGAGTATATAAACCTGTGACTCAGTTTAATAAACGCCATTTTGCTCATCCATCATATTGATGTCGTGATCACTTGGCCCCGAGGTGAGAGTCCTCATGGGTGAGGTGTTTGTCCTCAGACTCCAGAACCAGTAGTTGAAGTCCCCCGCTGCAGCTCCAAGAACACGGAAAGCAACAGTCTCCTGACATACTTGCCCACTGTAGGAACTTCTAAAACACTAACTTACTACTTTGATTTTGCAGATACACAGAAGGGCATGCTGAGTCTGTTAAAATTCTCCAAAATCTTAACATGGACTGCAAATTTAATAATATTTTAAAAGGGAAGCAAATACTCATGTTTCACAGAGAGAGTAAATAGACCAGTGTTCTGATCCAGTCCCATGCTTTTCTTCCCATTAGATCACACTTCCTTTTCAAAGGGTCACTTTTAAAAAATAGAGATATTCATAATGAAAATTGTGTGGGGACTTGGAGAATCTAGAAGCCACATAAATACAGAGAAATGAGAATTCCTTTATGAAGGAATCCAGCTATTTATGTCCTAGAAGCAAACAACATTCAGCTTTTACAAACTAAGAGATGAAAATCCACTTTGATGAAGGTAAAACCTCAGTGTTAAAACATTCACAGAATACTTATATTCTGTAAGAAGAACCCCTACAGATACTGAATACTGACTTCATATTTTTTGTGGCATAAAGCCAGCATACATTTCATCATGAATTTTATAAGATTTTTGACCTTTGCTGTTTGGATCCAAAGGTCATTCATTCATAAAGGAGCTTGAAATGCATACTGCTGCTTTGTAGGTTTTACCTATCAATTTCAAGAATTATTAAGTTTTCCTATAAAGAAAAAATGCCCACTGCTATTTAAAATATGTGCACACTGTATTGTAATAGAATTGAGCCTGAGGTACTTGAGATAAGTGAATGACTGGATGTATGAAGAAATACAATAAAGATAAGAAAATAGTTTCTAACTATCACAGAAATGAATCAGAAAGATTAATATGATTCATCAGCTCTACCTCTAAAATAATCCTTGACTGCCACACTGTAGGTCGAAAAAGTGAAGAAGCCAGCTTTCCACATTACTGTGGCTTTTATTTTACCTGAAATGAGGCCTTCTACAAATCCGTCGTTAGCGAAACTGGCACACAGTAGCACAAGAATATACTATACAACAAACTAAACAGTGATGAAACACATGAAATGAGGGCCACTCAAGGTTAAATAGCTATCTGATGTTCTTCATTGTATATCCACAGCCTCGTAAGTCTCTTCAGGTATTGTGTTTAGCCACATCCATCATTTCCTTACCTTAGGCCATGTTTGCATTCTGTGCAGATTTGGAATTCAATACATGTCTTACAGTTTTCACTACATTTTCGGCAAACAATCTTATCTACGAAGGAATAAAGAAAACAGCCCAGAAAACCTTGATCAGTTATGTTTAATGAAATTATATGGATATATTATTACATGACTTATTGCTTTCTAGCTTGACATAAGGAAGGGAAGCAGCAGGCTAGACTAAAATAGCTAAATTCTGCCTATCATTAGCGCTTTCCCTCAAACATCAAACGGTTTAATCTATTCCTAAACATTTGAAGTTATAGTTGTACCCTGAGAAAAATGCTTTGAGGTCATTAAAAAAATCTTCATAAACATTTTAAATTTATATTAACTATTTATAATATGGACTTAAATAATCTTTTCATGTAGCAGTGATATGCAGTAATGATTGCCATATGTTCCAGAGACTGTCCTGTAATTCACCTCTTACACTTTCCATGCAAGCAGTCTGTCCTGTCTTCCTGAATTCGTGCTTAAAGACACACCTGCATGAACAGGTCTGATCTTAACAAAGTCAACACATAAATTACTTAACACATGCCTTTTCATCTCAAGATCTCCCTGCTTTAAGAGATATGTCTCTCTCTTCAGACCTGCTGTCTATTGAGATGCAGTGCCATGCAGTACCCTTCTGAGAAGAAAAACCCAACGCTCCAATTTAATCCTAAATTTTAATCTATCCATCTTAATTGGGTGGAAAGAAATTCCCTTCACTGTAGTTCTCACACAGTGAAAAATGGAAGAATTAAAGTAGTACGTGTTTTTACTGATTCTCAAAAATGAACACACAGCTTCATGATGCAGGAAGCAAAAGGTTAGTTACCTAGATGAACAAAGCTCCTGAGCACATATTTCTCTTCTAAGGATATGTCTAGAGATAACTGCAGTCACTGCAGTTGTAGGCACATGTTTAAATATGTGTCTAGGTATTTTTGCTAGCCAAAGCTTGAAATTAAAACATGGGCAGTCTACTTGGCAATCACAGGAGGAAACTAAAGGCAGGCGTCTCACATAGCAGAGAATTACTGCTCTAGGGCCATCACATCACTGCAGGTACTTAGGTCTGTCAGCAACATTAATTGCAACCATGTTTTACACCTGAGGAGCCTATTTTTCTTAGAACTCCAGGTCAGTGGCCATGTCAGTTCCTCAGCTCTCTGTTCTATTTGGTGCCATATCGTTTGAATTTAGGGGAACGCCTCATTTTCAGAATGTGGGTGCTGCCTGTCCCTTTTTGGAGTAGTGATAACCTGCTCTGTCTAGCACCTGACTTGCTCTTGAACTGCCCTCGTTCTGCTACTGTTACTCCCAGCCACAAGCAGACAACATCCTGCCACTGAGCATGGTTTTTAAAATAAAGTATCCCATTTTTGAGATTATTGATCACACTTGGCAACAATTTAATAAGAGGAATAGGATAAAAGATAGATGCATCAACATACACTTTTCCTGCTCGTAAGTATTCCAGCAACCTCCCCAGATCAAATTCTGTAGCCCACAATAAAGAAACAATAAGATATACTAACTCTTATCCAGGTAAAAACCATCAGGGCAGTTGGTAATACAGCTATTGGTTACTTCATTCAGGTAGTAGCCAGATTTACAGGTCATGCACTGGTCACTATGGCCTCCAACACAGGTTTCACAATTGGGTGAGCATTTTTTACAGCGTTTCTTGTCTGCATTGTAGTGACCAGGTGGGCAGGTTGAAACACAGATCCTGCAGACAGCAGGGAAGAGAAGGCAGAGTCGTTAATGAAATAACCTGCCACCACATTCCTGGACCATGACTGCAAAGCAGAAGTATTTCTCAGCATTGCTGCTTTTCTAATGATTGCATGTTTACTAAGATGTAACCCTCCAAAGCATTGCATCGAGACGCCTCTTCTCTTCCAATTATTTCCCTACAGCATATGCTATCTCACTGGCAAATACCTTGTCAGACCGTATCATTTTTGACCATCTACATTTCTTCCTATCTTGATTAAACTCAAACACAAAAACTGTAGTAGCTATCACAGTAATATATATATATATATCCTCTTATGAAAAAATAATCAAGGGATGGGGAAATAATCAGAGAAGGGTGTTCGAAGGCTCTACTTTAAATTCTAATCAGCTAAGTTTTTGGTTTTCTTTTCAGCTCCGAAGAAAATTTGTCAAATGCAGTGGAAAACGAATTAGCCATGACTGCAGCAAAGAGAAGAGGAAAAGAACTTAAGATGTACACTAAGATACCTATGAAGTAAAGATTTTTTTCTCTGGTCTTACCGTGTGTTGTTCTTAGATTTGTAGTAGTAGTGCAGACAGTCAGTACAATGATCTGGTCCTGGACCATCACACCCTACTTTACTGCACTCTGCGTTGCAGGGACCTGTAATAAAACCACAATACAGGAGAAGGAAAGGATTTAGACTTCTCATTTAGTATTTAACACCCCTTAAAACACAGCATTTTACCAGAGAATGCAATTACTCTGTTTCCCTGTTTGATCTGAACTCCAAATAGTAATTTGACTCTACCAAAAAGAGACACTTGCTAGCACCTGAAGACCTTGCAAATCCTGGCCTCAGTATTTATTCACTGTGATTTTTTGATTTTTAGCAAGTGTGGCATCCTCTATAGAATTTATCAAAGAGAAACTATTTCTGGATCCAAACAGGTGCTTTCACAATAAGTAACAAATCATTCTGAATTTTATTTAGAAATGTATAAAGGCTTCTGTAATTCATAATAAGGAATTATTAGCAAAATCACTTATAACATAAATGATGAACAACATGATCAGTGGTTACTACAGTTACCAACTGGGTAACAACTTGTCCAGTTGGCTACCACATCCCAACTGACCAGGGCCCAGATACGCTTCCTCCTGCGCTGTTACATGCTGCCAAAGCCTTGGCTAATACTTGTTGATCAGTAAGTCTTTCTTGCTACTCTCATGTTGGACTCTATGATCCTTCCAGGTACCTTCCAACCCAAGGCAGTCTATGATTCTATGTTTACAGTTTTCAAATATGTCCTTCCTGCTACTGGAGGAGAGAACCATCAACTCCTGCCTTTATGCAGGCAGTCTAAGCCTGTGCATGAAGTTATAATTTTCAGGATCACTGCTCTCTCATGAATGAAATGCGTTGAGTTTGCCAGCCACCTTGAAATTTCACCTAACATCAGGTAAATCTAAAGTAAAGTGAGTTTGCTTCATACAAAACCTCAAGAAGTTAGTGATCTTTACGGCAGAGACAGTAATGTTTCATCACCTCCCAAATCAAGGAGTTCAGCAACTCATGATCTAAAATAGGGACTGTGGGTCTGACATGCTGTGGCAGAACACTGTAATAACAGAAACTTCTAAACTGAACTTTGTCCTGCTGTTTGCTTGCTGGAGCTATACTTAAGATTCGTCCGACCTAACTGTCTACATGATGCTCTTAATGTTGGATTACATGTAGGAAACTGCCAACTTGACCTATTTTGCAGTGCCAGAAATGTAACTCCAATAAAGTCTAATGATAAGGTTGAAAAACTTCTATAGGGATCAGTGAGAAACAACAGAGATGTAGAAGATAATGTTCTTTGTATACATATGTGGGCGCGTACATATATATATATTTTATATACTTATGTGAAAAGCAGTATATTATTCATCGTACGTTAAATGTAGCTTAAAAATATACAACTGTGCTTACAAACTCATAAGGATGAAATGAAAATATCTAACTTTAAATTACAAAACAATTAGTTCTGATCTTAAATTAAGACTCCACTAAACATTTTATATATGCAGTGTCTCAGGTCACTCCTTCAACCTATTATGTGTTCAGTAAAGGCACAATCGGAGTAAATGAATTTACACACCTGAATAGTCATCTGTTCCATAATCTTCTGTAGGGTCTTCAGCTGGACTAGAGCGCACTCTTTCCACTTTTGGAAAATCATTTCTTGGTGAGTAAGGCTGGATGGATGTTCCATACAGTACTAAGGACCACTCTTTCAATTTGCCTAGAATTTAAGTGTTTAAAATCTAGTTTTAGAAACCATTTTTATTTTCTATGTGTTACAAAAACATACCACGTGTAAACATGACTTTGTGAGTAGGTATGGAAAATGTTGCTTTTCAAATAAGTGTCTTCAGTTTAATATAGATAGTGCAATCACTGCTTCACTATAAACTGTGAAATTATATTTTCTTCAATCAGATTTTTACACGGTATTTTCATTGCACTTCAGCCTCTTCTAGGTCTAATAAAAGTTTGTACCACAGGCTGAACTCAATAGAAACAATAAGCAACAAAACCTTTGACCTTACAGTTATTTGGACAATGTATACGGTACTTAACAAGGAATTTTTTGCTCTGGATTTCACTTTCCCTCAGAACAGTAATTATTATTTGAAATCTTTTAGGTAACTAGTTGTATTCAGAATTCTGACTTAAGAAAGGGGTTACATCTTGTTTATTGCTCAAGAGTACTTTTCATTGGCTTACAGGACACATCTTGATGAACAGGAGAGAACTTCTTTTTCAAAATCTCCATGGTAAAACATAAGTGTCCCCTCCCAAATCAGAATAATTTCTTATTTATTTGCCTGATTTATTTGGCAGATACATCACTGCATTGTCAGTGATATATTTTGTCCTCTCAGTACCCGGTGAAGAAAGAAAGTAGTGGTTTTTATTTTTTATTTTTTTTAAATAAAAATACATGTATATCTCTCTCTCAAGTCACCAGTTCAGGCTCTCAGGACATAAAGCGTGAACTTCCAGTTTCCATCTTTCTGTCTACCTGGTGAATTAATTCTGTAAAAGAGGAAAAGGACTGAGGCCTTGAAATAATGACAAGTAACGACGCATAAAAACCACATCCCTCCTTGAAACAATGGCATGTAAGTTTGGTCTTTTGCTATTCTCTTGATTGTATTTAACTATGTTGGAGTAGCTAGTTGTAAATGTTAAATTCTCATCAGAAGAGAAAGGAAACAGAGAGGCAGGGAGTATTTATTTTCTGAATTTAAAAGATCCTTTTTTGGAGACTGTTCTGTGGTTAAAGTACTCTTCCCTTAGATCTATTATTTAAAAAGGAATGTAATCCAGATATGCCTCTTCTCAAGGAAATCACTTAGTATACTTCACAAAGAATTAAATTCAAGCAATCTCCCTCTTCTTTCGCTTTGATGATACTCAATAATTTGAGCTTTCATATTGTTCCCTCGGACTGTTTCAAACTGTGCAAGCAAATTACTCTGACCTTTACAAGTGATTTTCTGTATTTTTCCCAATGCAACCTGGTATCCTCCATTGACAAGACCAAGACAATACATTATCTCACTGCTTTTACATTCATCCTTCACGTAGTAAGTGACAATAAGCAAAACCACTAGCTGACAGATGACAGCCCACTTCTTTTAAATGGTTTATGCTGATGTTAAAGATGGGAATCTCTGTTAGCTCTCTGGCTCTTGCCAACCCAATTCAATCTTTCTGGGATGGAAATTTCTACACTCCATATGAAAACTTCTCTGCTCTATACTCAGTTTTTGAGAAGAAACTATAGACAAGTGACTTCCACCTTTTCACAGCTAAAACAAAGCATTACTTTTAACCAGATACACAGTCATCTCTACAGCCTTTTCAAAGTTACAGCTTCTCCATGTACAGTCTCTGTCCTTTTTGTGTTTTAACCTGCTTCTACAGCATATGGACTATAATATATTGGATGCAATCAAAAAATGCGTGTTTTGCTAAGTTACTCAGATCTTTTCATCCTCATCATTATTATGCTCCAAAGATCCGTAAACTTTCCAAGGGTTTATTTTACACTTCTTCCAGAACACTGGTAAAAATGCCGAATACTAGAAAAAAATATTTGCAAGGACTCACTAAAAATAACCACAGGCAAAGGTGCTCCTCAGGTGCTGTATATTGTGTCTGGACTTTATGTACACGGAAGGGCTCATATTATCGTTACTGCAGGAAGGACTGGTGCTTTGAATGTACACATAATGCAAAAGGGCAGGGTGGGGAATAATGCAGGGTCTCTAAGGAGATTAGTTGCCTTTTAAGAATGGTTCAGTAAATAAAGAGGGGAAAAATTCATGTGACTTGCCAGCAAATAAATGAAATCTGCCTCAAGGCAGGTTTAATTTGCACAATGAAAATATTTCAATAACTAAGTATATATACTTAACCACACACTTTTATGATAAATAAACAAAGTGTGCATATTTAAGCCAAAATCTTTCTTTCCCCATTTTTGCCTGATTCCATCATTTAGTTTGGCTAGAATAATCCTTTACCCTGCTTGTTAGTATGTAGCAGAGGTCCCACACTGTATGTATAGGAGAAAGGGTATATCACAGTGTTTCACAGCAAGCACATGTCCACCTCCATAAACTCCACAGAATTAAATGCAGAAATCACATGTACTACTTTTATGAACTGGACCCTGCATTTCTTTACGCGTAACAGATGTGGCATTACCTTGCCAATGGAGGGATATGATGACATGTTGGCTCTTTGTTCTCAATTTGATTACAGGAAAACTGCAGCTCTTAATTATAAGACCTTTCATCAGCTAAACAAACACATGCACACAACAGAAACAAGAAACAGGCTTGACGGTGATATCACTGTGATAAACTCCAGGCTATAGTGATAAATTGGAGAGGCACCATAAATTGTGTTTAAGCACCTTTTGTTTACTTCACAGCCTGTTCAGTGCAGAAGCTAACCCCAACATGCCCAAACAGCTGAGTTTATCCACACTAATATGTGGCAGCACTTTCAAATCTTTCTAAACAGAACTCTTACCGTACAGCTTCCACCACAAGGCAACCACTGCTCTAGAAAGATGAGAGATGTATACTAGACAGTATACAATGAACAAGAATCCAAATTCACAATCAGACTGTGTCTTGTGAAATCCAAATACATGTAAAAACCTAACTGGTCAAAAGAAAGTAAAGAGTAAGCTCTCCAGCAGGATTCCTTCAGTGTATTAGCTTCCTCCACAACCCTTGGTTGGGCAGGACTACCTTCTCCATACCCCCTGGCCTTAGTGCCCCTTTTCTTCCAGAACTGGGTCTAGGCTTTAGTCCTCATGGAGCAAAAGAAATCAGGTGTCATGAGATTAGCCACTGTAGCACTGAGAAGAGTATATATGAAGTACTGAAATCAATAAATCAGTAAGACTTATACAACTACGTATGTAAAACAAGAGTGTGGAACAGGAACACACTTTAAAGTGTAAAGCTGGAAATGTAGCTGGCTGCTTTTAGACTGTCCTGGTGACATAAAAGGGCTGTAAAAGATGTCTGGAGAACAGTCCTGATTAGCAGTTGGCACAGTGGCTCCATGCTACCTCTTTTCTGGGCTTTTCTAGGAGCGTGCCAGGGAGAAGAGAAGAGAAGAGGGGAAGAGCTGAAATGTGTTGCACTGTGGCTCTCCTTCACGCCAGCTGAATGAACCACTGGGTTCTGGTACACGCAAAGGTGAAGAGCTACCCTAACGTGTCCTTCAAGCCAGAGACATTCCTAGCTGCATAAGGAATAACGAGTGCAAGACAGAGTTTAAAATCATTGATTTGTGTCTCTTCACAGTAATCTGATTAAAATTAAATTACTTGGTTGTTGTTTGATGCATCCTCTTTATAAAATTCTAAAGTATTCTGAACATTAAAAAAAAAACCACCACCACCCCCCGCCCCCCGCCCAAAACCCTAATCAGTTCTGCTCATACTCTATGGCTGCTTTTCCAAATATACTTAATGAATACCCCTTTTTAGTGTACTGGAAACTTTGTTCTGCATTTCTGGTGCAATTAACATCACTTTAGCTAAGAACATTTCAGCACTGCAAAACCGTGGTAAGAAGTGTCAGTGCAGACAAAATGAAGTGAAAATTGAAACACTGGCAATGCTGGTTTTTTCTTTCAGAGCTCTGGAGGATGATAATAAAGATTTTCAAAATGCTGTGCTTAAAGTTAACCACTTAAGTATATAGCTGACATTTAAATGACGCTGGACACCCTAGAGTTACCAGATTTTAATAAAAAGTAGTTTACTGCTCAGCAATTTTGGAAATCACACTGATTATCCTGGTCTTCAATAAGGACTTATTGACCTCACATGACAGGCTGTAAAAATTTTCGTTTGTGACTGCTGGTTTAGCATCTAAAAAAAAATTCACGTTGTGCAGACAACTGAGACAGACAATAAGAGAATATGATTTGATGACCAGACAGGCAAAGAAGCTTTTTTAAAAAGTGGAGAGATTGGCTATCGGGCCATCTAATGCATTAAAAAGAACTTTAACTCAGCTAATGAAGAATAGAAATAAAGAATTACAATTCTTATTCAATTCCATTAATTGAATTAACTACAGTAAGCATAAGTGTAAGTATATATACTTAGTTATTGAAATATTTTCATTAATTACAGGCTGGGCAGAGAATGGATCGAGAGCAGCCCTGAGGAGAAGGACTTGGGGGTGCTGGTTGATGCCAAACTCAACATGAGCCGGTAGTGTGCGCTGGCAGCCCAGAAAGCCAACCGTGTCCTGGGCTGCATCAAAATCAGTGTGGCCAGCAGGTCGAGGGAGGTGATTCTGCTCCTCTACTCTGCTCTTGTGAGACCCCACCTGCAGTATTGCGTCCAGCTCTGGGGCCCTCAGTACAGGAAAGACGTGGAGCTGCTGGAGCAAGTTCAGAGGAGGGCCACGAAGGTGATCAGAGGGCTGGAGCACCCCTCCTATGAGGACAGGCTGAGAGAGTTGGCCTTGTTCAGCCTGGAGAAGAGAAGGCTCCGGGGAGACATAATCGCAGCCTTCCAGTACCTAAAGGGGACCTGCAGGAAAGCTGGAGAGGGGCTGTTTATCAGAGAGTGTAGCGGTAGGACAAGGGGTAATGGCTTTAAACTAAAAGAGGGGAGATTTAGATTGGACATTAGAAAGAAATTATTTACTGTGAGAGTGGTGAGGCACTGGAACAGGTTGACCAGAGGAGCTGTGGAGGCCCCCTCTCTGGAAGTGTTCAAGGCCAGGCTGGATGGGGCTTTGGGCAACCTGTCTACTGGAGGGTGTCACTGCCCATGGCAGGGGGGGTGGAACTAGATGATCCTTGTGGGCCCTTCCAACCCTAACCATTCTATGATTCTAATTTAAACAGCAGTTGAGTGAGGCTGATCTGTGAGTTAGATTTTTTAGACAGAAATTTATCTAAGTAGTATAAAATAATTCCATAATTTTGAAACGAGAGGGCTCATTTTTGTCCAAAGTTGAGTTTGGCCTATGCACCACTTGGAAAAAGAAGGAGATGGGACAACTCCATGTTCATACGTTAGAATTCCTCTCGTGCCCTGGCTTGCTCTAAAGATGGAAATAGTTCTGCTGAGTTAGTAGGCTGCAGGAGTGATTGGACCAGGTGACCTTCCAGAAAGGCATGTTTACCTTGAACAGGTGAACTGCACATACCCTTCATTCCAATCTGAATAATTTAACAAACCAAATTTCAACCAAGAGAAAGACAAAGTACTCCATCTCCTTATCTGGTGGCAGGAACATTAATAGCCCTTTCGTGGAAAAAGTAGAATTGAAACAATTAATGTTTTTCTAGAACAGTAAACTATAGGCACGTGCCCTATCAAGTTAGCCTTTTGTATTTTAAACTCAAAGCTTTTAAGCATTTCAGTTCACATTTTAGTCAACGTTTCTTTATGTGTGCTTTTTCATGTAGTAGAAACAACAGAAGTACTTATACTCAGCAAGGCTCATTTGAATAGTTTTAATGACTTCAAATAGCCTACTAATTAGGGAACAAACATACTTAAGAATCCTCTGTTGTTAAATTTACAAAGATAGATTTTTATAGCTTGAAGTACTTTATGTTAACATCTATGTCTTAAAATTCAGAATTGATTTTTAGCAAATCAATGAGAAAATTCTTACTGCTTTATTTTACTTAGCTGCCTGAAATGGAATATATGTTTTATTTCACTGAACTACAAGCTAATTCTATTACTAACGTCATTGTAATCCTAAATATATTTCATAGCAGAATTCTTATAATTAATTTTTTTCTATCAGAAAGCACTAATCAACTAGATTTGCCACTTCCAATGTAATATGACTGCATTCTGACATGCTACCCAACCAGAGTGTTAATTTAGATTTAGTGATATATGCTTTTCTAAACATCAGTAGTATTGATGTCTCTAACATGTTTTAATCTTGATTATTTGTTTAAGTGATATTTCACCATTGATGATTTTTATTAAAGGGTTTCCATCTGCTTTGATGTGGGGCTCAGAAGGAAGGGCGTTATTCAGAATTCATGCATAATTAGTGGTATTTTTGTCTGTATATAATGTATGTATTTAAAAATGTTTTAAGGTTTAAATTTTCAGTGAGTCTAATGGCAAGTATATACTCATCTTTCATAACCACCAAACAGAATTAAGAATGTACAGGCAGTTTCGTAAAGTTTTGTATCTTTTTCCTTGAAAACTGCACCTAAAAATTTGGCTTTGTTTAAAGCACTGACTCTTGGTAACCTCTAAGATGGTACAGTGGTCTGTCTGTGCTTGAAGAATTCATGTCTGGTGTGATGTAGCTTTAAACAGCCTTTGAGGCAATACATGTGACTGCATTAAAAAGGGCAGTTTATCATAGAATCATAGAATGGTTTGGGTTGGAAGGGACCTCAAAGATCACCTAGCTCCAAGCCCCCTGCCATGGGCAGGGACACCCTACACTAGACCAGGTTGTCCAAAGTCCCATCCAACCTGGCCTTGAACACTTCCAGGGATGGGGCCTCCACAGCTTCTCTGGTCAACATGTTCCAGTGCTTCACCGCCATTACAAAGAAGAACTTCTTCCTAACATCTAACTTAAATCTCCCCTCTTTTAGTTTAAAGCCATTACCCCTTGTCCTACCACTACACTTCTGATAAACAATCCCTCTCCAGCTTTCCTGTAGGCCCCCTTAGGTATTGGAAGGCCGCAATTAGGTCTCCCTGGAGCCTTCTCTTCTCCAGGCTGAACAAGGCCAACTCCTTCAGCCTGTCCTCATTGGAGAGGTGCTCCAGCCCTCTGATCACCTTCGTGGTCCTCCTCTGGATTTGCTCCAGCAGTTCCACGTCTTCCCTGTACTGAGGACCTCAGAGCTGGACACAGCACTCCAGGTGAGGCCTCACAAGAGCAGAGTAGAGGAGCAGAATCACCTCCCTCGACCTGCTGGCCACACTGTTTGCGATACAGCCCAGGACACGGTTGGCTTTCTGGGCTGCCAGCGCACACTGCCGGCTCATGTTGAGTTTTTCATCAATCAGCACCGCAAGTACTTCTCGGGGATGCTCTCGATCCATTCTCTGCCCAGCCTGTAGTTGTGCTCAGGTTTACCCCTGAAAAGATGAAATTCTCCATCAAAACCAGAAGTAAGGTCAGAATAAAAGAGAACCATATGTCTTAAATGGCAAATAACAGCAACATAAAAATGAAGATTGCATTGATAACTGAAATTAGGAATAATGCTCAGCACAGCTGTGCCTTCACATTAAAGCTGGTGAGATGTTTCAGTTGTAAACAAAAGGTGGAAAACATTCAAAGCTGTATTAGCAATTGCAAGCATTCTTCTGAATTCACTGAGCCCCAGTAAAAGTTAGAGTCATACCTGGAGTCTTGAAATTTCTCAGCTGAGATGGAGTGTCACAGATTTCCAAGATCCAGTCACCTGCTGCTTTTTCACTCCAGCAGTGAGTAGTCATAAATTCCCAGTTTTTGAATCCTTCCATGGAATGATCAAATAGCCTAAAATTAAATCATACATTATTTAAAGTGAACCATTTTATTTGGGGAGCAAATCTGCAAACTCTTAAATGATATACTAATTAGCCAGTTCATTCATCTGTGCCTTTAAGTAACATTATCCATGATGGTCTTCCCACATACATTTCAAGTACATTGAACAGTTTTGTGTTGTTTTGATGGAAGAGATTCTGTACATGCCATCATTTGCTATAAAGTGAAAGAGAATTCATTGGAAAAAAAAAATTGCTAATACTATGTCACAGGATTCATGTGTCTTAGGAAAACTGCATACAACACAGCATATCTCTTGTTTTAACATCATGATGTAAATACAAACAACTTGTGAGTTGGAAAATTTCAGTAACATTTATTTCTGGCTTTGGATTGGAATAATTAAAAGAGGTTTAAAACCAATAAAAAGTATTAAGTGATTGAAGCAATATTAGCAATTCAATATATGTGACTTCTTGTGAGGAAATAAAATGGAACGGAGACATTGGTCTCAATCCTCAAATGACCAAGGTACCACTCTCTTCAAACACTCGACAGAATTGAGTTTGGGTAAAACTGAGAGACTAACTGATGCTTTCATCCAACCAACACAATTACTGTAATTTGATTACCGAGGTTGTGAGTGAAGAGATTGTGAGTGAAGAGGTTGGAGTTTAGGCCTGGATTACACTAGTTTCTAGTATGGGGCCCCCGTTTAGAGGCTGCAATGTAATGTGGGAAGGGGAAGGAGGACTGACCAAGGATTTTATTACCTAAAATTGGAATTTATTAATGAGATTTTGGAAAAACACAAGAAAATCTGCACTTCTATTCAGCACTCACAGCGTGTTGCCTGGTACCCCAAAGCTATTGGTGGGAGGTGTACTCTAGTCAAGACTGTTGCCTCCAATAAAATGGCCCAGCTTTAAAAAAGATATATATACACAACCGTATACGTATAGTATCTCTATTTCTATACAGATACATGCATATATGTACATATGTTTGTATTTTTATATACATATGTCTGTATACGTATTTATCACTATTTAAATAGATTTAAAACCCTTTTCCATAAAATAGAGAAAAATCTAGTATTAGAGTACAAAAATACTGTATTTTTCACTCACTTGATTCTTTACTGTTATTTTCTAAGGTAATTTCTAGCTTTATTCTTAAAAGGTTGTAAAGGTCAGCAAATATTGGGAAAGCAGGATACTTTGGTAGCAATGTGAGTATGTGTCAGTTTCTGGTAAAAATCACCACACAGGATGCAAATAAAATTCCATACTAATTGCTGAAAACGTGGGTCAGTCGGAGGCATGGGGTCAGGTACTGCGTATCCACACTCACTGCAATAGGACCAGTACGGACCTGCACGCCTGGTGCACTTTACAGCACTCAGCCCAAAGCTGATTTTCATGCTTTCATTTGTGCAACCTTTTTCCATTTTAAAGGAATGTCTATAACAGTACTCTTTAGTAGTGTTGATAACATTAATTAAAATATAGATGTATATTTAGAATTAGGCTTCATTTTCACTGATAATTAGGTGATGCTTTCTTCTGATGCAGTTCTGTGCCCGTGTGTGTGTGCATCTGTATTTGTATATCTATCTATCTATCCACATTCTGCCAGCAGAATTGGTCTGTTTAATGTCCCTGTTAAATCAGTTGTTTGAATACGGCAAATCTCACAAACACATTGCACACGCCATTTACTGGAACGGGAGAAATTATTAGGCAGTTATTAACCAGTGTTTGCATGTGGCTATGTTCAATTTAAGTTATTATGTAGGTTATTTCCAACAGTTAGTCAAATTGTCATGCTGTGTTTTGCTGATAAATTATGTATTAATTTCTGAACACCCTGTCAATCCATCAAGGTAGCAATATTCCTCTTTGCCATTGTGGCAACTAAATTATATAGCATTATGTAAATACTGCATAACTATAATGTAAATTCTGTATTCACTGGGCTTCCATCCACATACATAGAAACACAAGTTGCTGTTCATTTTTATAGTAATTAGTCCAACATTTCCCACAGTATTTTTTGTTTAAGGGTGTTTATTCATCATGTTTTGGAATTTTAAACTGTTGCCAGATATGCATTTTAGTATTGCATCACTCTTTTAAGTAAGTTTGGGAGGCAGAGAAAAAGATCCCTTATGACTTTAGGATAAATATATAAATCCACCTTTACCTAAAATATGCTATGGCTGAAACTGTAAGCTTTCATATATTCATCCATGGAAATGGGGAAAATACAGTAATATTCTTTCATAGAAAATTGATTAGTTTTTGGAAAGAACTCTTCCTTGGGAAAGATATGAATCTTATAAAGTAAAGTGTTTCTACAAAAGATTCTACAAATGAGTCAAAAAGTTACAGACAGATCCAAAGGACAGTTAAAAAAAAAAAAAGATACTGACTCCAAGGCTGTTTGTAAGTCTAAGTTGTACACACCCAATGGTCCAAGTATTTTTGTGTTCCTCTGTTTATCCACTAAACTCTCAGATCAAAGAACCTGTGAAGCAGTACATGGATTTCCCTTTCAGTGGTGTTAAATGAATGAATGAAGTGATCAAATGTTCAGGTGTACTTTTCCTTATTTGGAAAGACTTACATATGGAATAGGATCTTTTAAGGACCATGGAACCACTCCAGATAGTTAACTGATTTTGTTATTTGTCAGATTGATACCAAGTCAAAATCCACATCAAGGACACACACACATTTTATCATGGACTAGTAAATTATTAGTACATGGTCTGATGAACTGTTAGTTGACTATTACAGGTTATTACAGATTAAAATAGTAGAACGAGATTATTAGAATAATCTGATAATTTTATGACTATGACCATATACATCTGCAGTATCTGTAGCCATGCATGCAACATGCTTTTAAGTAGCAAAGTGAGTAACGGCAATTGACTCTTTATAACTTATTTGTTAACATAACCACAACAGAACATCAGGACATGCAAGTTAGAGAAAGAAATTATGGGCTGCTGCTCACAATGAATATCATTACATGTAGAAATAATGACTCCTCTCTCTGACAAATTTCATGACATAATCATCATATGCCATGCATAGGTATAAATAAGAATACATATGTTACAGAGTGTAGAGTAAAATAATTATTTTCCTTAAAACAAATTCAAGAGTCTTGGCCTCTTCCACTGCCACCACGTCAGCCTAGAATTTGTATCACCTTTCTATTTCAGGATATAACTTCAAGCAAAAGTATTCACCTGTAATCAAATTTCACATCCAGAGAAGAGAATTAACCACTTTCTTGGAATTCCACAAATGGGTACATAAGGCTAGTCTCACACAGTTAAATCTACTAGTGTTAAAAAACCAAACACACACAAGTGTCAGGATCTTAGCAAAGAAACTCTAAGTTCCTAAATGCTCAGAAGAATTTGTTTTAATTAGTTTTAATTTTTAATTTGATGTGAGAAAAGGCAGTGAGGGTAGAGGATCCATTTGGTAACACCACCATCACCTATCATGAACAATAAAAGGCAAATGCATAAAAGGAGCATTTTTTTATCAGTATCTCTTTTTCATGTCAGAAGGTGCAGCTGCACCTGACTGATAGCCATGGTTGTACATTGCACTGACCACATCGAGAGCCAGGAACCCGGCACGGGCTGATGGCTGGGGCTGCAGTGGACTAGCTGGCAAGAGAAGGCTATTCTCACCTCTGTGGCAGCAGTCTTTGTTTATGATGTCCTCCAGCCTACTAAATGGGCAGCCTGACAGGCAAGTGGTCCTTGCCCACTAGTCTAATTGGCCACAAGACTTCAAGTGAGCTTACGGTTTAAAAAGAGTACAGAGTGCCTTCCTGAGCTGTGCACCTGAAAATGTTTTGATCAACTGTTCTCCTTAGAGCAGCTCTTTTCTGCAGGGTTCAATCACCAGCTCGCTGTGATTAGCAGCCCCTGAGAAACTGCAGACAGCTCAAACTGACTTAATCAAAGCTTCAGTCAGACCCTACTCCCTACCTGCACTGAAGTATTCAGGAGAAAAAGAAGTGGTCAGAGAGCACACAGGCACTTCAGAAGCCTTCTCACCTACATAGAATCATTAAGGTTGGAATAGACCTCCAGGATCATCTAGTCCAGCTGTCCCCCCACCATCTATTATCCACTAAACCATGTTCTTAAGTACCAGATCCAACCTTTCTTTAAACACATCCAGGGATGGTGACTCTACCACCTCCCTGAGCAACCTGTTCCAATGCCAGACCTCACATGTGCCAGAGAAGATCACTTAAAACTTCTGGATGTGGATCTAAAGAAGTATTTAAAATGGATGCATACAATTTTTAAATTTTATTTTTTTAATTTCCATTTTACACCTGGTTTTCACAATTTTATGAAGCAATGGGGATCTCTGAGCTGTCATGATGAAGCTGTTTGGAGAAGAGTAGCATAAACAACAGGGTACAGTGACTTCCAGCCTGAAGTACTGGATAGTAGTGCAATCACCGTCTTTAAATATGGAGAGCTTGTCCCCAGGGACTACACATACCTGCATGAAATGCTCCATCATGACCTACAGACATGTATGTCAGGCTGCTGAGCTCCACACACCATATTGGTCAGCCAGCTGCGTGGCTGATACTTACAGCTGAATTCTTCAAAACTGCATGTGCTTTCCTATTGAATTTGCAGGAAATCTTCACAAACCTCATGCTAAACAGGCAGAAATCCTAATGCAAGAGCATGAATGAACCTGGTGCCACATATATAGACTTTTTCTACTCTATCCTGGGCTTGAAAGGGGACATCTGATTAGGGTTAGGGCAGTAAGGCACAGTGACTGTCCATCACACAATCCAGTTTATTCCAAGTGAAACTCCATACAGTAATAATAATGTTACAATAAGACTGCGGTGGGGCTAGTTTTCATGAGCCTGGAAAAAGATCAAATCATTCTCACTAGAGTAGTTGGGGGAAACCTATCTGCAGGAAGCAGAAATCCTGGGCACTCTTCCTTCAGCTTGTCTTGAACAGCTCCTCTCTTTTCTATTTGGTTCAATACAAACCTCAGGAAGCTAAGACATTTAGGTAGATCCTAAGTATGTCCTTAGCCACTTGTCTTTACTCCTGCTTCAACTACGGAAAATTAAGTCAAATTTTTAATTGATCGGTACTAACATTCCACTAAAACTGCAGCTGAGGTATTGAATTCTAAAAGCCAATACATGCCTACTGTGCAGATCCCTGATTAACTCTTCAATAGTCTCAATCATCAAAGAAAGGCATGTGTCACTCTAAATTTCAGATATATTGCATTTCATTCTTCTTTCACGTTCTTCGTTGAGCAAGTTCCAGGATCAATTTTAGAGTTACATGGAGGATAGTGTCACTTACATGCATTCATTTGCTCTTTTGTACATAAACCCTGTTAGTGTTTTCTGCAGAGCTGAGCAAATCAACAGTATTTTTTCCCTTATTTGATTTAAAAAAAGAATTACTTTTTTTTAATTGATGTTGTGTCTGTAGTATTCCCAGAGTGCCCCACCCTATCTTCTGATAATACTGCTAGAGTATACCAAGAAAAAAAGAAAAAGAAAAAAGATTTTTAGAGGTATTGATATTGCAATTGCAGCTCAAAGAATGGTTGGTAAAAGGGTAGTGGGATGACTGTTTATATCCCCCTCCCACCCCAAAGAAAGAAAAAAAAGAAAAGAAAATATATAGACAGTCTGAATTAGATAAAACTTAGGAAGTATGAGTTGGGAGAAATAGCCTTCTGAGAACTGCTTCATCCTGTAAACATAGTAGAAGCAGAGGATTATTGTTTGCTCATCCTGGAGTTAGTAATACCACCACAGAGTCCTTTTCAGTTACTGTAACAGTGAGACTCAGCATGAAGGTTAGCCCTATCCTTTTCATCATATTTGGATACATAAAATGCTGGTTTTGTTATTAGGGAATAATGTGTAAAATGCAATAAAGATGTGAGATGGAGTAGGCCAGAAATCAAAATGTGATCCTATAAAGAAAACGTTTCCTATACTTCTGATCACCGAGACTTTATATGAAGCAAACTAGCAAGTAAGAGTAGATGAGAATAACTTGGTTTTGATCTAAGAGCTTCCCACAGAGTAGGGTACTATTAAAATTTACTGATTATCTAAAGGTTTCATGATAGGAAAAAGATGGTCATGAAAATACTTCCCTTTGTTACTGAACAGAGGTATTATTAATATCAGTGCCAAATAAGCATAGGAAGCTAGTGGCCTGGAAACTTGCCACCACGTGGTTAAAAAATTTCAGTTACGCAGTTCAAATGGCAGCAGCTGCTTTAAATTTAAAAGGCAAGAATTAAACAAGCCATGACTTCAGTGGGAGACAAACGAGCCCTAAGTTTGCTTCTTCTATCCTCTTTGTATTTAGCTTTTCCTCCATAGCCCCCCTGTACTGAATGTTTGTTAGAACTGACCTTCATATGTCTCAAAAATGCTCAGAAACCCATGCTGCCAAATCCAATGGCCAATTGCTTTTAAAAGGGGGATACTGTTCCCCTTTGGGCTTAACTGTAGCCTCATCCTCACACCAGCCAGCACTTTCCAAGCCTGTATTTTCCTCTGCTGCAGTACATCCAATGTAATCATGTTTAGTACTTTCCAAACAACAAAGCAGATGTTCCCTGTAATGCAGTTTTTGAAGAATGCACATGAGGCTCAAGCCAGTGACAGTGTAATCCACCAAATGCCTGCAAAGGAATCCACATCGCCTCTGACTAACAAGTTTTCTCACTGAAGTCATTTTAGGGCATGCCAACATTAAGGATAAAATATGCAGAAAAAAGGCCAGATACTGCCTTGAGGGACCTACTCGTCAATGCACCAGCAACTACACAATGACACTTCTTCCAGAATTGGTGGAGAAGTGCACATGTGTAAAATATACCTTTTGCACTTTAAGACATTTTACCAGCAAATTGTTTCAAATTAAACCCAGATGAGTAATGGTAAAGCAATGAGGTTTTCCCTGAGTTCAGTAAAAACAGCTGGTATTGCTGCTATTAATCATGTACGTGTGCATTAAAAGGTCTTGTATGTCTGAGAAAAGCATCTCAGTCAGGTAGTCACAATGTACAACAGCCTCTGGGACCTTCGCCTACAGGAAAAAAACACCCAGACCACTTGCTGCCAATGGATCCCCACATACTACTTGTACTTGATCCCATTTATTTTGATGCTCTCATCAATGATACTTTAAAAATAAAATGCCTCAGAACTAAATTCTCATGTTAGTTAATAGCAACACTCCCACTCCGATTTTTATTTTATCTTATAAAAACATATACACTCAACAACACTCAGTATACTACTAACTGCAAGACCACTAAGCTCTAAGTCTTCTTCCAGCAAGACCAAATAAAATAAGACTTAGAATACCATTTTGAAAAGTACTGTGCCCATATCCATCACTTTACCCTAAGAAAGGGCTTGTGAAGACTTTAGGTATTTGAGATCTAGAGTTTGCAAAATACAGTTATTAACATTAGTAGCCCAGAGTTGTTTGGTTCAGCCAAATGTGACAAGTCAGTGTATCTCTGACACTTGCATAGGAAGGGAATTTCTGGTGTGACTGCATGAGTACTTGCTCTGTCATGAATAACTTGTTTTTTGGAAAGTGGCAAAACATTCAAATGCCTTTCAGGTTTCTTTGTTTTCAGGTTAGTCTTCTGATAGTATAGGATAAGAAACAGCTGAACATCACCTTATTTTAATACACACATTTGTATGTGTCTCTCTACCACAGGTACAGAAAATAATTACTTTCTAAGGTGCAGGGGTTACAAAGAGACTGGTTGAAATAAACTTTGTTCCTATTCCACATACCAGTCATCACCAGAGGTGAACTGTGAATACTGGAATGTCTTTATCTCCCACTTGCTGTGAGTCAGCTGCAAGACATGAAAGCCTAGAGCCAAAAGTTAGCTGTGTTAAGACCACTGGGTTTACACGAGATTGTTTTGTTTGGATGCCTAGTTGAAGGACTTTTTTTTTTCATTTTGAAGCATGGAAGAACTGCTGCGTAGAACTGAAATAGAAAACTAAAGGAGGATTGCTTCAAGCAGAAAAACAAGAGCCTGTTTCATAACTGCTTAGAGGGCAGAAATCTGCCTCTGCTCTGGTTAGCAGAGGACAAATTCTTTGTCAGTGCACAGGGGGATACGCAGATGTGTGTGTCCATTCACTTTATAAGCCAGGCACTTAACAACACTCGGAATGGAACATAAGAGAGATTCTAGAGGGTCCCAACATTTCAGGACCACTGTTCTCTCCATTTGATCAATTAACATCTACAGCTTGAAGAGTATTTTCAGTACACCTTTTCTTTTAAATTAACCTAATCTCTAATGAAAATGTGGGTTCACACTTCAGTCAGAACCAAGTCCATTGGAGCTCCACCTGTGTCCAAACCAGTTCCTTCCTTTCAAAAGGAAAGATAAGTCCTTCCGCCACTCAGAGCCAGGAAGACATGCCAGTCTCCAGGATTAGATAGTCACTATATCAGCAAATCTGTCTGAGAGAAGGTCAATGACAAGACAGTCCAGAAAGGAATTCATTAAAACTCTGAAGAGTAAGACTAGAGATATAAAATTTGTGAAGACTTGAGTGTGATGGCAGAAGAGTTCTCACAACATAGGTTTGACACATGGCAGCTTTTGCTGTTTCTGAGATATATAGCATCAGTTAACATCAACTTTTGTGTGGGACCCACACTCTGCATCCAGCATAATGGCAGTCATCTAAATCTCCTAGCCACCAAAAAAAAAAATTTCCCTCTTGCACAATGATCCCATCATGAAGATGATTTTCTATCCAGTTGGTGAAGTATAGAAGCTTTTCTTATTGTAACAGTAACTTATTTGAACATTTGAGTTTAGAGTAGAGTTTGAGAAGCTTTCTGGGATTTCATAGTGCTTTAACCACCTCTGGTAGGAGACAGTGCCCTTAATCACTGATTTAGCAATATTTATCTGGGAAGCACTGCCAATGTTTTCTTCAAGAAAATTTCTGCTAGTAGACCAGAGAAATAGAAATATCACTGAGAAGTCTTTCAATTTGTTGAAGACATACACTAAGAATGCACCTCATCTCCATAGACTGAAATCGCACTAGTGTTAGAAATGCTGCATTGGATAAAGCAATACTTGTTTGAGTCCAGTCTGGGGCAAAAAACCAATTTGATGCAGTGTCACAACTTCTCCAAGAATGTAACACAGAGGTGACAGGATGAGAAAAAGGACTGATCTTTCTTAGCAGTTGTTGTTAGAGTGGGCAGACATTCAAATGTAAGTATCCATCACAGATCTGTGGGATGAATGAAATGGCTGACTTTTAAAAATTTTAATATGCTGTTTACAAATGGGCCCATTAATTTCAAAATACTAGTGCAACTTCTCAGCATTGTCCTGCTAGACTTTCATGGGTTGAGCATACTACTTCAACACGCAAGAGGAAAAAAGGGATATGGAAGTTGCTAACATCAAGAGTCATAATCACATTCACAAAGCTTAAAGAAAATAGTTGTAGAGAACGAAAATTGTCTGATTTTTATTACTAGTGAATGAAGGATAAGAAAGGAGAAAAATGAAAAATAAGTGCCAATACTATGTAGAAACAAACTTCCACTCAGCTTCTTTTTGTAACACTGAGCCTACTACTAATTTCTTCACATTTTCCAGCCATCTAATGATAGGTGAGTCACACAAGATTACTGAAATTGACTAATCTTTTTTTTTGGAGATGATGTCCTTCAACGGCTTTACAGCCTACTCTTATACTAATAAAAACAGAGATTGCCATCCTTGCATTCATTTGCACTTCACTCTCCCCATTTCTCTCAGAAAAAATAATTAGTCTATGTCTGCCAGCAAACCTACTTCAATGCCTTGGCTGTTGTTTGCAGATGCTGCAGTCTCAGTGCAGGCTCTGTACGCTGACTGAAATTGTGTTGTCATACGATACCTGTTGGCCAAAAGCTGTGACCTAGTTCCAGAAGGAGAGGTTAGGTAAATTGCCAAGTCTCCACGTCGCGGGTGAGTAATAGTGATGCGCACAACAACATGCTCCAGGTAGATCACATGGTGGTTAGGATTATCTGAACATCCAGTGGCTTTGTAAATTGAACGGACAATGCTGTCAGGTCGTATTGTTCTATAATACAAGCATATGAAACAACCTCAGCATTTCTTGCTTGTTCTGTAAAAGAAGACAACCACATCTTTTTTTTTGTTTAGTAGTGAATGACAGTGTTGGACAATTGTTTCTGAGAAGCCAGTAGCCTATAATTGTTAGTTTTAACACTTACTTCCTAGCTGAAGGTACCACCACAGGGTAATTATTTTACTGCAGCTAATGGCAACTATCTGGCTTTCTGTTAAGCATGTACACATGCTAAGAGTGGACAGTGAAAAACCTGTAATAGGAATAAGCCTTTAGGACAGAACATTTTTGTGGATTAGTGGCCAGCTGAGAATTGTTGGGATTGTCATGGGATCACAGCTGGTTGTTAAGCCCCAGGAAATTCCTGGCATAGCCATAGTCCTTGCTTACGTAATAGCAAGTATTACATGTTAACTGTACCAAACGCCATCTGACTCAGCTGGTTTAAATTGGCACGACACCCTTGCAGACTATACCAGTTATGGATCAAGCCTGTCAAGCATATTTATCGAACAATATTCTTAATGCTTCAGAAGCATGTCTTACGACTGATGCTGTCTCTGTATCCACAGAGCGCATGTACAGAATTTTGCTCTTAAGCTTGGTTCTATAGAGACCCTATCCTGTCAAGTGGAAATCAGTTTAGCCTTAGCCTCTGAGCTAGAGACTCTCCTGACATGGTTTGAGAGAGACAGTATGACGCAGTATTTTAATGAAAAGAGCATTTGCTTGTTAGATCTTGGACTGATACATTTGTACTCATCTTACAAAGGTGACTGCAGTGCACTCAATCATTCTTCTTTGGTGCATCATCTATACCAGTATCAATCATTATCCAGCCTGGCTTGTTTTACACCTTCAACTTCTGGGGTGTTTAAATTACGGCCTTTTCCCAAGCATTAGAGGGAACAACGTTTACAAGGAAATGACCTGACATTTGTGAAGGTGACAGAGATCCCCAGCATAGCTTTCAAAATGACACATTATGTACAATGCAAGAGAGGGGTAAATTATACCCAAATTATTTCCACAAGTTTATGCCAGCGAGAGTTTTGGCAGCGGGTATTACTTGATTTGCCGATCTGTGTTCTCCACACACACATGCTGTGGAGGGACCGTTGTCCATTTTTCTGCTTCTATCACCATTGCTTCAGCATCCATCAGTCCAAATCCATAGAGGTGGCTCACTGTAAGGTACAAACAGAATGGTTGCAATTATATCATAAAACCTTGTTTTTCACCATAAACTAATTCCAGAGTCACATCCTAACAGGAGCTGCTTCTTTTCTACTTCTTCCTTGCTTTCATGCGAAGTTCAAGAATTTCATTGCCAGAAATAGTAACGACTGTATCTAATTTGTTCACTGAATCTGTTCACTGCTTTATTACAGAAGTGGCAAATGACCACCACAAATAACATTGCCTTACCATGAGGCGCGTGGACCAGAACTGCAGAACACCAGGAGTGCAACTGCCTCTGATCACTGTTTGTCCATGTGTCTTAATTCAGCCCAGTCCTCTTATATGAGATAATGTTAAAAGGTGTAAAGAACCAGAGGAGGGTTATTTTCACTACTCAAATATCAAACATCTGCATGTACATAAATATTGAAGGTAACTGAGACAATAAATTTAAAAAGGAGCAGACTCTCTTTTGTAACTGCTGTATGCTCTTAACCTCCCTAAGTGTAAGCAGCATGTGGATGCTCTCCTCCTGCTTTCTCTATGCAGTATGGTTGCCACTGGCCACCTGACCAGGTGGATCCAACATCTCCCTAAAGATGTCTGCATGATGAGGGTGAAAAGCAGTAGTATTTGAAGTCCAGGGTCCTAAAGGTAATCCAGTTCTCACGCAGAGTCTGTGTCAGAAAGGCTCCTTCCTCTACCTCCTCAGCAGATCTGCAGATGAAGTTAGTGCTGCAGAGGGCTGTTAACATTGCTGTTGACCTCTGTTATCACCTACTGCATGCACTGCACATGCAGTGGTATTAAGCATCCATGCCTGGAGGTTAGCACTCTGTTAATGCTCATTCCTGGATGTTTAAGCTTCACCTCTATCTACCTTTCATGCCACGGAGAGTCAATAATCATCACCTTGCAATAAACTCAGAGCCCAGTAATTTAACTTTAATGCCTGAATGCCTTCTTCTCAAAGAAGCATAAGGCTTTAACACATCGTCATTCTCAGGATACAAAAAATTGAACTTTCAAATGCCCAACATCTAAACAAAATGAACTACTTCCAACAGACTTGTGACAATTCTGCATTTTTCACTTTTTTGTAATTTTAAGAGTACTTAACCTGATGTAATTATTTCAAGAGTTCCAGCAGTTCACAGAGGCTAATAGTTTCACTTACTGAATCAGCTGTCTACTTTTGGTTGCTGTTACAATCAAAACAGAAGCTTGCAAATGGATTTTGACGAATTAGAAGAGCTGCTAGCCATGTTGTTTTACTGGGACAAATTGGTGCTCTTGGTAAAGTTCTGTCAGGGGAAGGTGAAAGAAAAAAGCTTCCAGAGGGAGGAGTTTAGACGAAAAATGTTAATAAGTCAGTTTTGCGTTCTACCACAGACAGTGCTACCAGAAAACTTTCAGAAAAACATAAGTGCTATTTTAATCAGTAATGCAACAAGGCATGGTGTAAATCTTTCCAACTGCACTTTGCAGAGGGTTTGTGAAAGCAGCCTCTATTCATTGCCAAACCAGATTCAAAGGACTCCATCCAAAAAAACCCCAACCTTGTCAAACAAATAACAGTTCAAAGCCTAAAAACAATCAGTAAATACTGTCTGAAACTGCCAACTGAAGAGGGTTCCTCAATGGAAAATACTGCAAAGCATAACGACTGTGTAATGAACTGGTTTTCTTCCCATCTCCTTCCCCTTCAGCCCCCAAAACTGAAGTGCATATATCATGGAAATGTTCATTTAGAGAGAACCAATCACAGTTCTTCTGCCAAATGAGGCAGGTACTGTTTTCAGAAATGAAACATAATGACTAAAATATATGAAAATAATGAAATTCCACCCTCCTTCAGCATTCTTAATTCTTTTTAATGTATTCCACAAATAAATGGAGAGGGAAAGAGACATCCTATTTTTACATGTGGGTGGAGGCAGCCAGAAAAACAGTATGGAAAGCTCAGATGGGGAAACTTTGCACTGTGAAGATGGTTCCTGTGATGGAAATCTTCTTGGTCATAGATATGATCTTGCAAAAACTGCATCTGCTGAAAGCATATTTATTTGTGAAGTCATTTGTCTGGTCTTATACCGCATGCATTGCTCTGATAGCTATCTTAATTAATAATAATTTTGTCTGCTCTGAAGAACAGTGGGAGGAACAAGAGTGCTAACTCACATGGCCTGTAACTGTACACAGTTACTCTGTATAGTACTACATTTAAACAGTGAAGGATTAAATTTTCATGAATGAAAAAATCTTTTGAGCTAACCCATGCATTTTCGACTCCTGACTGGTAGCAACTTGCATTGGGTTAGCACTCAGGATGTCCAATTGTAAGCTGCTGCATGCTCAACCCAACTACTGAGCTCAAAGAGCCAAGTTTCTCTTCAACTCACCTTTTCTCACCCAGAAATAAGGGCAGAAGAGCACCTAACATTGTCACCATAAGGCAGTGACTTCCTGATGGAAACTTTTAAGCCACATCACCCTAGAAATTTTTTGCCCTAATATGCATATGAAAAATGCAAATAAAGTCTAGAGTGAACTTCCTATCTTTTCTACCCTAAAAATTACTTGGAAGATAGATTTGTATTCATTTTTTATCCAGGAGAAAAAATTACCACTCAAGGTTATGTGGTTGTGTTAACTGTCCGTGATTCAATGCTTGAACTCTATTGCATGAGAGCAGAGGCAGGAGTGAGTAGTTCTGCACCAGCTGGCTTTTTTTTTTTTTTATAGCTGAAACAGAAGTACATTTTTCCCTTGAAAGGCCTTCCCATAGAAATAAAAACTTCCTGACAGTCGGGGGTGCTTCTGAATCCTCCCACGTGGGAAGCTTCCAGGCAGCTGATATTTGGCTGTCTGCAACGTTTGCACTTCAAAGCCCTTGATCCAGTGGGTTGGTTAGCAACTGCAGGTATCAGCAGAGGCCCATAATTTTCAAAGGCTAAATAACAGCAATTTGGGAAAGAATCACAGAGTTAACTGAAGTAGTTGATCCCCCTCGTCTTAGAGAAGAAAGCAGATTTTGTTTCCTGCTGCCTTTAAATTGCACCCCTTCATCTGTGTATGTGCTAGTACTGCTGTGAACTCCATGCCAGGGTGCCTCTCCCAGCGGTTAAAATGGCCCCACAAGGGGCCATGTATGTCTTCTGGGAACCATCTGGAGCTGCTAGTGATTTGTATGTGAATGATACTGAGCTCACTTCTGCTAACCCAGATAGAAAAACAATACTTGAAAAGTACTGATGATTGCAGAGTGAGATAAGCTGACTGCAAGTGCAAAATGCCCCAGGACCTTGCAGATAGCCACTTATGCGCTCTACATTATCACTGCTGTAAATTGTTATTGAGGCTTGGTTGTTGCTAGGAGTCATGAAACATGTCTGTTTTGTGAGAAGATATTTGCTTTTCAGAGACTGAATAGGAAATGTGAGGTTGGTGCAATCTAAGTTGGTGACTAAAGAGCAGACTTTTGTTCTTGTTGAGATGTAGGCTGAAAACTGTGATCTTATGATTAAGGTGTCCATGGGCAGAAATGTCCTTGAATCCTCTCTCTACTCCTGCAGTAATACAAACTGATCCATTCCCGTTTCTGCAAAATCACAGGCATACAGAGCTTTAGAGATGCAGGACAAGTTTCAGAGAAAAACTAATCTCCTGCAACACAAAGTAAATATTGAGTTTTAGCTGATCTCTTTACTCTTCTTATCATTAAAGAAAATAACATTTCTTGGGGCTAAAGTCCATTTATTTATCCCTGGAGCAATTCCTCTATTAGCGCACCATGAAATCAAGGCCTGCTTGGCTGCTGGATGGACTTCCCTGGCTTTTTCGTAATCCCTTTGTTTTTTGCTGAAACTGCTATTGAAAATTCAATAATTTATATACAAAGAGTATGTAAAGCTATTCCCAAATCTAAAGGCAGCATGCATATTCCACTTGACTAAGAGAAATACGAATGGCTGGTGTTGATAAATCATAACACAGAATCATAGAGACTCCAGGAAAACTGGACCCAGGCACCGAAAACACAGCATTTTCAGTGCTTCAGTATAGCTAAACTTGATTTGTTAGGCTGCAGTTTCATTGCCTGTCATCAAGATGTCTCATCAGTAACTTAGATGCTAAGCCTCCCTTGCTATTTTATTTATCTGACAAAAAACACTGCAGAATATTTTCTCCCTACTATAACTTTGGCCTTTAATTTTCTATACTGTGAAAGCAGCATTGGAAATATAAATATTTTGTATACACATATCAAATACTAAATCAGGAGAGAAATGTTAATAACTTCAGTTTGTCAAAAGAGGAATATGCATCTTTCCTAAACTAGATTCAGCTGTTGGTTATGTAAATTATTGTGACTTGTTCATTTATGTTACTTTATGATCTTGATCCAGTTTCATCCAAAATGAGACCAACAAATAGGAGTCTAAAATGTCCCTTATACTGTGTTTTTCTTAAGTGCTGTTTAGCAAAGCTAGAAGATGTGAGATTCTCAAGGTACTTTCATCCTATAAATAAATACTTTAAACTGATCTACAATAACATTTCTTTTACATTTGACATTCCATTTGAAAATATAAAGCTCTAATATAAAGCTCTAACCTGGAAAGACAACTGTCTAAAGAAAATTAATAGGCAAAAAAGGAGAAATGTTATGATGACACAGGGCTTATATTATTTTAATTTTGTTTTGTCACGTCCTAACTAAGAGAACATTGATCTTGAATGAGAATTCATTTTGTTTCATCTATATTCCCATTTTGTGTCAACCTATGACCAGTAATTTCTAACAACTGGATGTGATTTCTGAAACGTGTAATTGTTTTACAAGCCAACAGCAAAACCATGCAAGAACATTCTCTTTTTTTTTATTCTTGCTTGTAAAATCAACTCCCTCATGCTTTTTAGATTAAGCACATTATTTGTATTTTAATATTTTATACAGAACCAACCCAAAAATTTTTCTGCTTAAAGACAAAACAAACAGCAAACTCAGTCCTCCCGCCCCACATAATTCCCTTAAATCCAGGTATTTTTGAAGACTCAGTAGGGACAGTAGAAGATTCAGTTCTTTACTACCACACCAGAGAAGGATTTGAAGGACAGAAAGTTGCCCGATAGTTTTATCTTAAAAATGGCAGCTACAAAGATGAATATTGAGAAATGGTATATTATAGAATCACAGAAGCACAGACTGATTTGGATTGGAAGTGATCTCTAAAGCTCATCTAGTCTGACTTCCCTGCCATGAGCAGGGACATCTTACTAGACCAGGTTCCTCAATGTCCCATCCAACCTGGCCTTGAACACTGCCAGGGATGGGGCATCCACAGCTTCTCTGAGCAACCTGTTCCAGTGCCTCACCAAGCCTGACCATAAAAAAATTCTTCATTATGTCCAATTTTACATCTACTCGCTTTCAACTTAAAACTATTGCCCTTTGTCTGTCACTACAGGCCTTTGTAAAAGCTATCTCTCCATCTTTCTTATAAGCCTTCTTTATATACTGAAAGGTCGCAATAACGTCTCCTTTGAACCTTTTCTTCTCCAGGCTGAACAAACCCAACCCACACAGCCTTTCTTCATAGGAGAGGTATTCCAGTCCTCTGACCATTTTTGTGGTCAGAAAGGTGCTCACAGAATACTTTAAAAATTGCTTTTATCGAGCTTCCAGTGGTGTTTATGTCAATCTCTGACTTTTGTATTATTACAAATAATTGCTTCAATTATATACTAACTCTGGATTTACCTGATAAAAGATTTGACAAAAAAGATCAGCCCTCTGGATTTTACATTTTTTCTGTGAGCCAAAAAGTTCTTACTCATTGATAAAATAAAATATAGCTTGCCCAGGAACACTAGTGGGACAGCTAGTAGAAGGCAAATGTCCAGTAGCCAGTGCACCTTCACGAATAGTTTCTGTATGCAACTCTGACACTGTATCACCTGCTATAAGACTTTGCAGTCACTTAAAAAATAGCCCTAAAACACTCCATCTTAAAATGTTATGGTATTAAATCCAGGACCACATTTGCATTCACATCCTGTCAATATTTATCTACTTCAGGAATTTAAACCACATATGGTTATTAGGCATGGACACTTTGACAAAATGGACTGAATGAAATAGACTTTCGGGGTATCAGAGTCAGACTCTATGAGTAGCGACAGCAAGTACCACCCACATACTTGCCCCCCTCACGAGTGTTAGCAGCCTTTGGGCAGAGGCCATTAGTCTTGGGATTCAGCCACCCCACGGTCCAGTCAGCAGTGAACGCCCATGTGTACACAGCATGGCCATGAAAAGTTCTACCCTGCCCATAGCAAGACCTGAATAAATTCCCGATTTACTTTCACAGATTCACACAGACTCACAGAGTGGTAGAGGTTGGAAGGGACCTCTAGAGATCATCTAGTCCAACCCCACTGCCAGAGCAGGACCGCCTAGAGTAGATCACAGGAACAAGCCCAGGCGGCTTTTGAATGTGCCCGGAGAGAAAGACTCCACAGCCTCTCTGGGCAGCCTGTTCCAGTGCTCTGTTACCCTCACAGTGAAGAAGTATTTCCTCAGGTTCAGGTTGAACCTTCTGTTTTCCAGTTCATAGCCACTGCCCCTCCTCCTGTCACTGTACACCACGGAGAAGAATCTGGCCCCATCTTACTGACACCCACCCTTTAGGTATTTATAAGCACTGATAAGATCCCCCCTCAGCCTCCTCTTCAAGCTTCAACAGACCCAGCTCTCTCAGCCTTATTTCTCAGAGCTTGTCTAGGTATAAGAAAACCAGGTTAATGAAGTTGTCAGAGTACATGGTATCTACGGTGCCCTGTATATGGGGACATTTTCCCCAGAGTCAGAGGAAGTACTGGTGACCCTTTCTAAAAACCTCAGCAGAGTGCCCAGGAAGTCTGGTTTATTTCACTGCTTCTCCAGGAGCAGCGTTGTGATAGAAACGGAAAACCTGACTACTGCTGGCTGGTGATTGCTAAGACAGACAAGTTGCTGCTTCTCTGCAGCAGCATTTGGCTGTAAATCATAAAGCCTCTACTGAAGACATTCATTTATACTGCTTGAAATGAGCCAGCATATGTGAATGGAATAAATCTGAGGATTATGTGCACTTAGAAGGGAGAAAAAAGTTTGCCGAAATAAAGTTGGCTAAGGAACATCTACAGTAACAGAAGCTACAATTTTTTAACTAGTGATAGTCTTTCTATATTGGATTTTTTCTTTTCCAAAAAGCACAAAGATCCATTGAAAAACATGGCACCTTGTAAGTCTTCTTTAAACACAAAAAGCCATTTTGTGACTGCACTGGGTGGAACACCTTTTAAGAAAATGTACTAGCTTCCTCGATTAGGAGCAACTTTACCCTCAGACGTACATTTAGGATTCCCCGATAACTCAAAAGCAGCCAAATGTCATTTCACCCTGTCAAACAATAAAAACACCTTTTGGTTACAGCCTCTATGCTAGGCTTCATCTCCGAACAGATGATGATAGATGAGTCAAAGGCACTGTAAGTGGAAATGCTGACAGATTGTTAGCAGGAGACACAAAGATAATATTTGTGTGCTGTCAGGTGTATAAGACACATAGGATCATAGCATCACAGAATGATTTGGGTTGGAAAGGACCTTAAAGATCATATAGTTCCACCCCACCTGCCATGGGCAGGGACACCTTCCACTAGGCCAGGTTTCCCAAAGCCCCATCCAGCCTGGCCTTGAACACTGACAGGGAGGGGGCAGCCACAGCTTCTCTGGGTAATCTGTTTCAGTTCCTCATGACCCCCAAGTCCCTCTCCAGCTTTCCTGTAGGCCCCTTTCAGGTACTAGAAGACTGCTGTAAGGTCTCCCCGGAGCCTTTTCTTCTCCAGGCTGAACAAGTCCAACTCTCTGAGCCTGTCTTCACAGGAGACGTGCTCCAGCCCTCTGATCTTTGTGCCCCTCCTCTGGACTCTCTGCAATGGGTCCATGTCTTTCCTGCACTGGGGACCTCAGAGCTGGATGCAGTACTCCAGGCGTGGTCTCACAAGAGCGCAGTAGAGGGGGAGAATCACCTCCCTCAACCTGCTGGTCACACAGAATATCCTTCTTGTTCTGTCTTGCACAGTGGCTGTGTCTATTCAGAAGTGTTGGTGCTCCAAAGAGATATTTACACTCAAATGAATTTCTGAGTGAGCGTAGGGCTGCAGCAGATTTCGGCATAACAAAGTGTTTTGCAAATTACTTGATAATGATGGTGATTTTTAGAACTAAAACTATACCAACCTCACCCCAAGGTAAAGAAATTATTAATTAACTAGAAGGAGTTCACACTATCCCTGTAGAGATATGTATAGCAGATTCTGATCAGTAACCCGAAGAAAAACAAGTTAAATAGAAAGCCAGGTCTTCACAGATAGCTGGACCAGTAATGCTGGTAATAGACCTTGTGGATGAGTTTCTGCATCCTCTGACTTAAAAGCAATTCCCCCAATAGCTGATTTTTCTGGAGGGAAAAAGTGGTACAGTTATAAACAACTTCAGACATTTAACTCATCTGAGTTGTCCTGTGTAGGCCCTTATCTTTTCCTATTATTACCAGATGTTCTACATCCTGACAGGATGCTCTAAGTGCTTAAAATTCAGTATAGTAGATGGTGTGATCTGCTTCCTAACTGGCCTGAATCCTATTTTCACTAAAGTGGACACACTCTGATAAAACAACTGCCAGTTTTGTAATTACTGAAATGCACTATAGCGATGCAACAGCAATGAAGAGCTTTGGTGTTCTCAAAAGGAGATGCTTGTTGGTTTTTTTTTTTTAAAAAGAACTATGCTCTGCACAAGATGTTCACCATCGCCATCGATGTATACAAGTATGGCGAGATATTTGCCTAGAACATTCTTACAAGCATACTGCTTCAGTAGTTGTATAAAGAGGTCACACAAATACATATATAACTGTTAAGGACTTTTAAAATGTAGTCTTCAATGTCTACAATTAAAGCATTCTGCTTTGCAGAATTGTATCAGTTCATCATTCACTTTTTAAATCTGTTGATCCTGGTTCTTCTACCTTAATACCTCAAAATGGAAATCTGCATTTCACATTAAGTGGCAGACTCTTATGAGTCCATAGGGAAAGACTTCTATCCCTCCCCTTCCTCTCTGCGCCCAGTCCTTTGCAGAGCTTTGCTAAAGGTCTGAGTTGGTCTTGTTGAAAGAAAATAATGTCAAAGGTTATCATTCCCATGGTGTGCATACTGTTAGTCTGTCAGTTCACTTGGCAATGTTTGGAATACTAGGAGCTGCACAGCATAGTAATTGTGCATAGCTATATATCTAGGACAGACGGACATCAAGTCTGTCAGTTGTTGAGCAGAGGTACCATCTTTTTTAATTCTTTGCTAAGCTGATCGTGGTTTGGTGACAATTTTGAGTGCTATTATAACAGAAATTTAAAGCCTAATTTTGCCTTTTCTCTGCTGTTACTCCTGCTATAGAGACTTTTAATGTACATTTTAAAACATATGTAGGTATGACTCACAATATATGACCCCAGGAAAGCAACCAACTGTAACACAAAATGTCAATCTACTTTTCTTTATGTATCCCAGCACTGGCCTGAAGATTCTTCTTAGTCTCCATGTTACATTCAGAGCTCCATGCCTTCAGAGGCAGCAGAAAACAGAATGCTGCAGAGCCAATGAGTAACGAGAAGCTTTGGTAAAGAAGACTTTGAAGCTGAGAGAAGTAATGACACCTCCCTGGCTTCTCTGAGAGATTCCCTCTCTTGCTTTGCACACCTCCATCTCTGGAACTATACAGATACATTCCCGATCTCACACGTCTTTCAACTGGAAGCAACATTGTGTATATCTCAATTTGTGCTGGGGGGAAAAGAAAGATCCAATAACCATGATCTAGGCTGCAGAATTCAATATATTTTCTAGCTACCTTCCCCAAATCTCAAAGAGGTTTTTTAAGTCTTGCTCAAGGCTAGCAGAGTTCAGACACTTGGCAATTTGTTTGGATTTAACATATGAAACACTAAAAAATTCTTAATGCAATTTTAATATTACATTTAAGAAAATGTTACTTATAGCTGTGAGTGGAATTGCTGCACGTGGGAAGGAAACAAGAGCCACCTAGAAAGGTTGCAATGATCATACAATAAAAATCACTTTAAACTAGCTGCTAAAAAATGCATGTTTTTACTCCATTTCTCCCCAACTGTATTAATTTCCAAATCCCACTTCAAACATTTTCTCTAACTGCAGCAATGCTTTCTGTAGGAAGCAATTATAAAGGTTATGGTATTGACACTGTGATTCCTATGATACTTAAACATGGTTTGAGATTTCTGAGGACACAGACCTTCTCCTATCCCATGTGTTCTGTCAATGCTGGCGGACACACTTGTGCTGGGGAACACCGCTTGTGACTGGCCACCAGCTAGATTTAACTCCATTCACCACAACTCTTTGGGCCCAGCCATCCAGACAGCTTTTTACCCACTAAAGAGTACGCCCATCCAAGCCACAAGCAGCCACGGGAGAATGTTGAGGGAAACTGTGTCAAAGGCTTTATTAATGTCCAGGTAGACAACATCCACAGCCTTTCCTTCATCCACCAAGTGGGTCACCTTGTCATAAAAGGAGATCAGGTTAGTCAAGCAGCACCCGTCTTTCATAAGCCCCTGTTGACTGCGCCTGATCAGCTGGCTGTCATGTATGTGCCATGTGATGGCTCTCAAAATGATCTGCTTCATAACTTTTCCCAGCACTGAGATCAGATGGACAGGCCTGTAGTTCCCTGGATTCTTGTTCTGGCCCTTCCTGTAGATCGGTGTCTCGTTTACAGATTCACAGATTGGTAAGACTTGGAAGGGACCTATAGAGATCATCTAGTCCAATCCCCCTGCTACAGCAGGATCACCTAGACCACGTAGCACAGGAATGCATCCAGGTGGGTTTTGAATGTCTCCAGAGAAGGAGACTCCACAGCCTCTCTGGGCAGCCTGTTACGGTGCTCCATCACCTTCACAGTGAAGAAGTTTTTTCTCATATTGAGACGAAACTTCCTGTGTTCCAGTCTGTGTCCATTGCCCCTTGTCCTGTCACTGGGCACCACTGAGAAGAGTCTGGCCTCTTCCTCTAGGCACCCACCCTTTACATATTTAGAAGTGTTGATGAGATCCCGTCTCAGTCTTCTCTTCTCCATGCTAAACAGACCCAGCTCTCTCAGCATTTCCTCATATGAGAGATACTCCAGCCCCCTAATCACCTTGGTAGCCCTTAGCTGGACTTTCTCCAGTAGTTCCCTGTCTTTCTTCAGGTGGAGAGCCAAGAACCGGACACAATATTCCAGATGTGGCCTCACCAGCACAGAGTAGAGGGGGAGGATAACCTCCCTCGACCTGCTGGCCACACTCTTCTTGATGCACCCCAGGATACCATTGACCTTCTTGTCCATGAGGGCACACTGCTGGCTCATGGTGAGCCTGCTGACCACCAAGACTCCCAGGTCCTTCTCAGCAGTGCTGCTTCCCAGCAGGTCAACCTCTAACCTGTACTGGTGGTGTATTTGTTAACTTCCATTCAACTGGGACCTCCTCAGTTAGCCAGGAATGCTGACAAATGAAAGTAACTTGATGAGAACTTCCACCAGCTTCCTCAGTACCCTTGGGTGAGTCCCATCCAGCCCCATAGATTTGTGTGTCTCTAAGTGGTGTAGCAGGTTGCTAACCATTTCCCCTTGGATTATGGGAGCTTCATTCTGCTCTTCATCCCTGTCTTCCAGCTCAGGGGGCTGGGTACCTGGAGCACAACTCATCTTACTATTAAGAACTGAGGCAAGGAAGGCATTAAGTACCTCATACTCTTCCTGGTCCTTTGCCACTATGCTTCCCCCTGCATCCAACAAAGGATGCCCTCCTTTTGTAGTGAACGTATTTATAGTAACATTTGTTACTGTCTTTCACTGCAGTAGCCAGATTAAGTTCTAACTAGATTTTGGCCCTTCTAATTTTCTTCCTGCACAACCTCACGACATCTTTGTAGTCCTCCTGAGTTGCCTGCTCCCTTTTCCAAAGGTGATTATTATTTTTTAAAAGTCTTATGTCAGGTTCTAACAATGATTTAAAAATATGATTTTAGAGTTCTTGAAGGTATGCATCAGGGTGTTCATGAATAGTTTATTCATATTGTCTGAAATGTACACATTGTTGTGAAGACTCCTGCTGGTCTCTGAATTTGTGCCTGGTTACTGGTCACCCTAAATCTGGCCAATCTAGGTCTCCTGTCTAGGAGCATATGTAGGCTCATCTCTTTCTCACTCCCACACTGGTAATGCTTTGCTCACACCAAGAATAATCACCAGTTTTATTAAAGACTGAAATTGAGCAATTTTATTAAAGGGCTGTAACACATTAAGTGATCAACTCTCTCCAATGGTCACACTCCAGTGGAAGCAGCAGATACTTTGGCTAATGTACATAGTTGGGACATAACTCTGATAGTCTGTTACTCCCCAGTAAATGAAACGACTCAGTTTCTGTAGAAGAATACCTCCACTGGGCCTAGAAATGGCCCGAAAATGAAAAAATAAAGTGGCTAAAATTTTGTTTGCTTTTATCTTTCAGTAGCATTTTATTTCACTGTACTGAAGTGTTATTGCCTACACTTTAAAGCCAGTTAGAGTTAAGGATGTTTTCTAAAAATGTCCCTGCAAATTAATAGCATTCCTTCACTGTGAGTGACCTGTTTCCACAGAGACAGTATTTGACAGTATTTGGAGCTTCACTTGCAGATAAAGAATTGTTCAGATTATTTGATCATTGTTCTTAAAACTGCAGTGTTTCATTCTGCATCTTTCAACCTAGACCAAGTTGGCGTTAACGCAGCATTCCCTTTTTATGAATGCAGTGGCATGCTCTGTTGTTGACCAAACAACTGACAGAACAAAAAAGTCTTTGCATACCAATCTGCCATAGCAAAACCAGATCAACTGTTTTGACATCTTCACAAAAACCAGTGTTCTCTAGTATTTTTCCATATAATCAGTTAATTAACTGCTTCAGTTATTTAAAAAAACCTCTGATTTTGAAGTGAAATTGAGCATAATGTATCTCTTTATCTACTGACAAATTATATGTGCAACTGACTACACAGAGAATATCCCAAAAGGAGTATTCAAGTCTTTCTTTCTGAGACTACCAGGTAATAAGTTCCTGAGGAATGATACATGCTGTCTGACAGCAAAACAATAATAAAAAGTTACTAGGAAAAAAATTCTTGCCCATTTCTGAGTTAATTCTATTGACATGCATTTAATGAATGCTGTGTACTTGCCAGAAAATTAAACAAATAATGGGCACTGCTTTAGCAAATCATTAGCTGGCTCAAGTGTTTTTAATGAATTAATCTTTCTTTTTATGAATGTAAGACAGAAAAAGAGATCATGCAACCAATAATGACATCTGTGAGCTCCATCTGTGTGTTCTGCAATGGCAAAACAGTGCCAGGGACTACAGTAAGGGACAGGGTTGCCATGCAGTCCAGCAAAACAGCCCCCTGAAAACCACGCTCACCCACTTTCAACTACCAGCTCTTGCTGACCCTTTGTTGAGAGAGAGGTTCTTCCAAGATTTTGGTGTTTTCACCCTTTCAGTTCTCATTTCTACAGGAGAAAGCCTGTCCCTCTCTTTCTCCTAATTTTCTACTTTCTTCCCCAATATGCATGGAGGAAAGGCAGATTGTTTCCTGTGACTGTCTTTGCTTTAGCTAATTAAAAAAAAAAAATCTTCCACCCCTTCCCTTCTTAAGAACATGCTGTGGAAGAAATATGTATCTTGCCATCAACAAAATTGTGATACGATTCCTTAAGGAACTCAGTCTGATCAGAGTAATTCATCTATGAAAATCCATACTTTAATTGTTAGTCTTGGCAACAGTGAAGGATAATAGTGTAATATTATACTAAATATTGCCACGTGCAATAGTAAAAAACCTGTTTCAGTCCTGCCAGCAGCAGTGTGCAAACCCCCTTTTGAATTCAGGTTTGGATGTTGTGATTTAATCTAAATCTTTTGCTTCTCCTTCTTCCAAAACCAACAGAGGTTTAAAGAGAGCTGCATTTTTATTGGAACCATTTGCTCAGCCTAAGTTGCCAAAATAACTTAGTTAAAACTAGTGCTTTTATTTGGGTTAAGGTTGATTCCTGAGCTCCACAAAGGTCGAGGCACTTAGTTTGTCTTCCTCCTTCTCAATTCCACCATGGAGTCTACAGCAGACCTCTGCCAGCACAAGCTGTATTTCCTGAATCCCAGTCCCCCTCGTTGAGCTTATCTATGTTCCTGACTTTGCACAAGTGGAGGAGAAGCCTTTTTTCAGCTCTTTTCATCACTCTTTATCTGCTACAATGCACAGAAAAATGTGTGGGTTCAAGGATTCAGAATAAGCAGGCTCCAGTGGTACAACAGTGCAAGTCCTGCTGCCAATGCTGCTACTGCTGGTGTGTTAGTGTGACCTCTCCTTTGATAATGAGTGACAGCTGCTGTGAAATGCCTCGCAGGGTGTTTGTGTCTCTTGGGTGACAAGTGGAAAAACATAAAAATATAGAATTTTGGAAGTGAGTTACAGGAAAAAAAGGTTCTACTCTATACTACTTGAAAAGCACTGTTTGAATTTCAGGTAGCTCAAACAAAATGATAATACAGTCACAATCTCCTGCCAAAACTTTTTAAATCCTGGAAAATATTTTGCAATAACAAATACTGTAATGTTACTGCAATTAGGGAAGTATCTATTTCTCACTCTGTATCTTTTTGTGTGTGGACATGCACTTGTAAATGGGACCAGGCTCTTGAATGTCGGAACCTTCACATGATGAGAGGGTTCAAGTCAAATACTCATTTCTAAATCTATCCTCTTGTAGTTGAAGCCTGGTTTGGATCCAAAGATGGAAGGGTTTTTTGTTTTGCTTTTTGTTCTGTTTTGTTTGGGTTCTATTCCATTGCAACAGAAATGTCATAGGTCAGAATGATATATTAAAGATGCTCTATGGTTGCAATGCCTTGATCTGAAATAGATTACAGCTAGGCTTCAGTTTTAAAGTGAAACCAGGGTAAAGATTTTATGATTCTTGTACATTACATTCTTCTCTCAGGAGATCCTAGCACAAAACAGTTTCAATCTCATCTTAAAAGAAGTATTGCAGTCTTGGGTGGAATTCTTATGAAAAGAGAACCAAAATAAGCCAATCTGGGTTTTTTTTAGATGCAATCCAAACCGAAAGCAGTAAGAATTTAGTAAAGAGGAATCAGAAGCCAATCTGTTGAAATGCAACGTTGCATGGATTCAAGGTCCAGTATTAACCCATACTGAAAATATGTATCTCATCTAATGCCACAAATGTTTATCTCTGCTAACATTACAAAAGAGAAAAAAGTTAAAAAGATGTAGCTGTGATACAGAATTACAAAACTGTACAGAATTTTAGAAACCTACATGACAGCTGACTGAATAGCATGATTTCCATCCAATTAATAGTCCTTGATTTTATCCTAAATCTGACAAAAATCTTAAATACAAATAATGTAGGGTGAATGATATATAACAGAAATTTGAAAATACTGTCAGCAATTCTGAATGACCACATGGTCTGAATCCATAAATTGCTGTATCTTCAACTCTAGACTATTTTATCAGAATACTAGCTGTATGAAGAAAATTTAAATCCACCAATTTACTTATTTTTCTGCCAGCAGTACATGAAATAAGACTGAAAGGGACTAAAAGGATCCGGTCAATGCATTTTGTAGCTGTCATTTTTTGATTTAGTCATTCTAAGAGGTTCTCCTAAAAAAGAGAAGGTAGGCCCCTTCAATTTGAGCCCGAAAGGTCTCAAAACTATGCACAATATAGGGTTAAACAAACTACTTAAGATTAATTCTTCTTCAAAAATATCAAATAACATGTTGCCTCTGATGGCAAAGAAGAAAGGAAGCTCTCACCCTTATAACCAGCAGCATTGGTTTTCCAGTCGTTAGCGTTCAGATGTCCTGCACGTGAAGTCCTGACAATAATATGCTGTATGTCTCTCCAGGTCAGAAATGGACTATGAAAAAGGGGAAAGACAAAGTCACAGATCAGACATATTATACCAGAATGTAGGGATACAAGGTTATGTAAGCTTAACAAAACCAACACAACCCTCATTTCTCTTCTTGAGGTCACTTCCAACCTTAATGATTCTATTCTATTCTATTCTATTCTATTCTATTCTATTCTATTCTATTCTATTCTATTCTATTCTATTCTATTCTCTGCTTTGCTTTGCTCATTTGAAAAGAACGTGTCCTAATTTTGCAGAATTAGTGCGTAAAGTTAATTATACAGATGGGAGGTTTGTATTAAGCAGACTGTAACAATACATGATAATATTCTACTGCATAAAGCTTAAGGGAAGATGAAGAGGCACATTTCACAGAGGCAATCTGTATGACCACCAACAACTATATGTTATCTACCTTGACCAGTGCAAACGAAAAAAAGCAAAATGTTGACTCGCTGAAAAGCACTACTAAATCTTACTAACTGCGTGCTCAACCGGGCAATTCCTTGAGACTTTCAGCTCCTACTGAAGCTATTTTAGGTGCCTCTGTTGTTATTCATTTGTCTACTACCCCATCTTTGAACTCACTGCCAGTCTATGCGTATTCTTCAAGAAGACCAAGCAGCCAGCACTGAATCTGAATAGGTACAAAGCAAGTGCCTGACTGCACAGATGTGTATTCCTTTAACGGATTCCTAATAACCTCTCCACTGGGAAGGTGAAATAAGATGCAGTTTGCATCCTCACTATGACTATGCTTATTTATCTTCTAGGACTAAAGTAAATCTTTAGAGATTATAGTTTCCTTGTTTCTCTTAGATCCACTCCAAGGAGAATTTCTTTTCTTAGAAGACGATCTAAAGATGCATGGCTATCATTGGGCTATTTTTTTGTCCCCTTCCAATTTCTCATTCTTCTACCAATTGTAAGAAAAATGAATAGTATTCCATTTAAAAATGCAGTTTAGTGGAGTGTAGGTGTGTGTGCACCATGGGTATGCTGATATAACCTAGCACTTTTCTACCTATAGCTGGGACACCACAGGAAGCAGTGTCTTTTCTTCTAAAGTCAACACTGAAAGTCCTGTCTATGCTTGTTGTTGAAACAGGAAGAGGAGATGGAATAATCTGAAAAAGGAAGACGATTTTTAAGTGACTCTCTTATTAATTATAGCCAGAGTTTTTTGTAATTTCTTCCAAGCTCTATCATGGCCATTCAATCTCTCTGGTTTTGGCTACGAGATATAAGGGTATTCCCATGTTTAAATTATTCTGTTATTTTTAAGGAGAGCAGATGCCTTTTGTCCCTGAGCATTTATTAAAGCATTAATATGGCTGTAGATACACTTTTTTTCTTAAAGTGGAATTTTTCACACTAGGCAGTTGGACTAGAATGACAGTAACTGTTTATCCAGCTGAGTTGGTAGAAATGACTGAAAAAAAAAAGAAAAAAAAAGAGTCATGGAATGTAAGGAGCATTAGGGGTTTGTAAGATAGGGTATGCTTGGACAGTCACGTAACATGCTTCAAGAAAAAAAAAATCAATATGATTTTATATCGGCTCAGGAATTTCACTGGGAGCCTGTGTAAAATCTTAGAAAAACATGTTTCAAGCCTTCAGGAAGACCTCCAGGAATCCCAAGAGCTGCATTCTTTATAATCTGGAATCTAAACAATCTGTTATTCTATAAAGCAAGTTGTACATGCTACTGGTGAAAAATAAGGCACTAAAATACTCCTCGCAACATCTAAAGGAGAGATTCAAGATAGGGCAGAGTCAACATTATTTAAAGAGGAATGGTGATCTAATGCTGGATCTAACTATGCCTAAGTAAAGGATCTAAAGATACAGAAGTCTTCACTTGATAATACTAACCTCTCATAAACTGGACATAGTTGCTCAGTCAGCAAATGAGATTATGTTTCAGAATAACGTCACACTTCTAAAAACAAAAATCATGGTGTATCTGGAAAACAGCCGTTCACTGTTGTATCTATCATCCTTATCTAATCATAAAAAATAATATCTGAATTTCTGGGGCAGAAAACCTTGATCAAAGGTCTGATTTCCAGGACATGACACGATATATAGTTATATCAGTCTGTCTCTTATGCAACCTCCAAATCTGTTTGCTTACTGTATAATTTATAAGATTTTAATGTTTTCTTATCGAGGAATGGCAGTTTGGGCATATTTATATATTTTAAACCAATTTCTGTAGCCTACTGTTACCTGAAAAGTAAAAACTCTTGAAATCGGTCTCACTTTGGAGAGAAGACACTGTTCTATTCAGCGTCGGGTGCTAGGTGGCAGTCCACAAATCTAGCATGCCATGAAACGCTTTTGTGCATAATTTATACACATGGACATGTAAAATCCTGCCTATCTGATTATATAACCATTATAACAACTTGTTATCCTGATCTAGTCAAGCGCTTCCATCCTTGTTGCATAAGCAGTTTGCTTGTACACATGTGTGGGAGGCTTCGGTGGTCTCTGGTGGTTGTGGGCAGCAGAATACCCCTCCTCACTTTATCCTTTTATGGTTCCCGGATGCTAATTGTTGATCAAATGTTCACCAGGTATTTTAGGAGGATAACGATGATGCCAGAGGAAATTAGTGTCCTTGCAAAGCACGTACACAGAGGCCTTGATGTGTCCTGGAACTAGATATGCTCTCTTTTTACCAGGAAGTGAAGCACCTGCTCAAGGATTGTTAATCATTCTAAAAAATTTTAGCCTTCTACCTAAGGCAAATAATGAATAGTTCCTCACCATGCACAACACAAGCAGACTGTTATTCTAACAACTGTTTAGCCCCCTACTCAAAGCAAATAATGAATAGTTTCTCACCATGCATAATACCAGCAGGCCTCCATTGCAGCCTATTCCTTTTGGTTACACTACTACAGGACCTTTACTATACTTGGAACTGACCTATTGCCAGACTTTAATTTTCTCTCCACAGTAGACACTTCATTTAATACAAAATAGGTCTGCAATTGTTTGCCCATAATTTTTTTCAGAAACGTTAACCCCGCCCCC
>VWZZ01000941.1:66962-81661 GCA_013399095.1 Psophia crepitans | reverse complement strand
AAAAAAAAAAAAAGAAAGCAGAATGATGTCAAAATAGTTCATTTGGAGAAAGAAGAGGGATTCTAGTTTTTTTAAACAAAATAGTCTAGCAGACAATTTTAAAGCATCTGGAAAAATCACAGAATTGGTCAAATATTTGTAAAACATGTCAAAATTGGATCCTAAGTGAGTAGACAGTTGTTTGCTAGCCATGTGGCCCCCAGATCTAGACAAGATGTCACTGATGTTAATTGATTTACCACTTGATTAATCTCAGAAGAATTAATGGTTAACATCTTGAAATGAACAAATGCATTAACAAGAACAGTACTAGCTCTGCTTGATAATGGACTGATTTCAAAAAAAGGGCAATTTCCTTCCAAAAATTTTTTTTTCAGTGTCTCATCTGAAATTGCCTTGGGATTATACATACCAGACAATACTCAAAATCAAACCAGAATAAGCAGAAGTGAGAACAATTACATACTAAAGTGCTTATACAGCAGCCAAAAAATAATGATTGTTGTGTCCTCAACCAACAGTTACACTCTAAGGTACAGCCCTTTTCTTTCAGACTTCTCAAAATGTTTATGAAATAAGGTAAAACAGAAAAAATGAAATATGAAAAATACATTCAATTATATTACAGTAACATTCATTTGTGATTTAACTGTATCTTTAAGCAGGCTGCTTAGAAATAGTAGGTCATAATTTTTGGCCAAATTTGATTTCTTCATTCCACAAGTAGTCTCCCTAGTGACAACTGGGTTAATCCTGGAAATAGTAAAGAATTCAGGCTCTATCCTTTTGCATAATGATACTGTGCCAAAAATAACTGTTCAGAATAAATAATTGGTGCAAGAGAGACAATTAGCAAAAATACCACTCAATGCAATAAACACGTAGGGTGAAACTTTTGGGTTTTGTTTTGGGGCTTTTTTTTTTTTTAGTTATATGATTAGCAATATGAATAATGATTGCTACATTATCTTCATAATCAGCAATTTAAATGTTACAAAGGTGGCCTATTGGAAAAAAATATTTCTTGCCAAAATAGCAGAGTCTGATGAGAACTGCTGGAAGAACACAATAAACTTTTCTCCAAAGAATCGAGGAAAAACACAGCATCACAGGGTGGATTAAGAAGAGGATCACCATTCAATTTGGAAGTATCAAATAACCTTCTTCTGAAATCTTGGCTATGAGAGAACAGATATGGATAATTATTGCTTTAAGAAGGAGTCTCTGTGCCCTAGACATCTTGTAGAGCCGTAGGAGACCGTTTTTATCTCCTTACGCCATGCTTAAGGGCTTTATGATAGATTTATAAAAAAAAACGTAAGAAATAGTTGCCTGGCTTATTCACACATTCCTGTCACTTACAAATCAGCTGAATGGTCCCTTGGGATCTACAACCCTACTACCTGTCCTAATGACTCCAATATATAGCCCATAGACAGGAATATTAGCTATGTTAATGGGAGACAATCTTTGCCAGGTCGCATAAAGAATCAATATGAAGATGCTCGCTGCCGCACAGAATTTGAAGGGGGAACGAGACATGAAGACAGCCTCTAATTGTGGTGCTCATCCTCTGTTCAGGTGTCTAAATGGTCTACACCATAACTATTTCATTCCTAAAAATAAGAAGATACAACGGACCCTAGTGTTTAACAATCTAGTCATGCATACACATGGACATACAAAACGTGGTTTTGACACGTCTGACACCCTTATAGGTTTTAACTGTCATATATCCTGCAAATAATCCTATTCAACTAGCATATCAAACAAAACAATTTTGTCACTTCAGAATTAGCTCTCAGTTCCTTCTTTGCTCACATTTCTTTTCAATGCTTGTCATTTCTCCTGCTAATTTCTGATTTGCATTCAATTTTATCCAATCAGATCCCTTTGAATGAAACCAAAGCCCAGCTAAAGATGACAATTCTTTAAAAAAAATTAATGGCAACTGAAAATACTGTAAGTCAAAGGTCAGTTATTAGTAGTGTTAATGGCATATGCAATAGACTGCTGTCTAGTGAGATATGCAATTAACAACATTTTGAGAAAATATGTTTCTAGGATCAAAATTGCTGTCAGTAGCCTTTTGCTCTCATTTTTATATTGCTCCTCTTTTTTCCTTTAATAGCTTAATTTAGGTACTGGACAAAGAGCAGCAGTGATACAGATTTGAAAACAAATTGCTGACTAGTACTCATTAAGAACACATAATTTAAACGTAATTCTGAAATGTCCTGATATTTGCCAAGTTTCACTGTTCAAAGACACACTGGATCCATCCACTCTAATAGTCACCACGTAACTTCAGTATGTCACTCATTTTTAACATTAAACATCTCAAGCTCTACAAATTCTAGAATATCAGAAATTTCCAATCAAATCTATAGCTATTTTAACATCTTTTCAAGGTAATAGCATTTGCCTCTACAACATCATCTTTATCCGTTTATGTCTGGCTCTACTTTATGTCATTCAGTTTATACTTGTGCAGCATCTCCATCGTTTCTGCAATGCGTCCTAGTCTCTTCATGAGCCAGTGTTTGAAGGTTTTTTGCATTGGCTGCAACCATCTTTTGTGTTACCTTCATGTTGTTTTTTAGGATAGAATACAGACAAGTTGTGATATGACAGGACAGATATATTCCTTTAGAAGAAGAACAGGATAAGCAGCCACACATCTACCCATAACAGTGTTCTGGTGTCAAATATGCAGTCTGCACAGTGGTGGCAGATTCGAGAGTCTACGGAGTATTGTGTTTTTCCTGGAGACAGAAAATACTAAGTGCAAAAAGAAAACAACAATGACCCAGCTGCAGGCTGATAATGATTATTGTCTGAGGAGAAATCCCTTGAGAGAGAGGCACCTGAATCTCATCCCTTACTGTGCTTTCTCCAGAGGAAGAATGAAATGGAACCACCCAAAAGACATTGTGCACAGTCTGCTGAGGGACAACAGTGTGAAAGCAACAGCAACAAAAACCTTCGGTTGGTTGCCAGTTTTAGATCCAGCTGTGACTGTGCATGTGGGGAAGCCTTACATAATCTTAGGTTAATGCAGGCAGTTGTGATTAGCATGGTACCTAGATTAGTGATTTGACCTATCTGCCAAGTCTAATGATACTGATGACTTTTAATATAGTTGAGCTAAGACACTGTGGTGCAAGGAGTATCAAAAGAAAGACTGCGGGCAGACTGCAGTCCAGCAAACCTGCTCCTCTTCCACCTTTCTCTTCTTCCTCTCACTGCAAGAACACAGGGACAAGCAGATGGGCTCCCTGCTCTCAAGCTGAAGAGTCAGCAGCACCTCTAAGAGCAACTCAGAGACAACCCTAAGCAGCCTCCAAAAGCTGAGGCTGAGGAACACTTGGAGAGCAAAGAAACTACAGGGGATAAAGCTGCCATACTCTTAAAACTCTCAACTGAGCATATCCTAACAGATTTTTGAAAAGCTTATAAAAGTAAAAGGCATAGCTTATAAAAAGGCATTGTCCTGGCAGCAGAACAACAGCTATCCACTTGTTCTATTTCTAGCTGTTGCTCCAAAGCGCAGACACAGTAAAACTCAACAAAAAAGTTAAAAATTATCATAGTCAAACTTTTTTTTTTTTTTAAACTCAGACACAGTTTAAGAAATGTCTGGATGGAATTTTCTTAAAACCTTTTTAAAGCAAGTTACATGGAAAATCTCAGACTGAATGATTATTCTTTGGCAAAGTTATATGTAACTGAAAACAGGACCTTAACATGGGAAACACTGGGCAGCATGAATTCAGGGAAGTACTTCTGAGTCAATCTCAATATAATAACCGAAATTGCGTAAGTGGTGCAGGTGGTTAAAGCTCAAGAGAAACACAGGTTCTAAATCAAGCATTCATTTATGCTTCTGGTTTTCAAATACTTCACCATTAAAAGGATGATCTTAAAACTACCTAAAAATGCAAAGATTCACAAGAAAACTTCTAACTAACACACATTCTAGCATTCCTTTTTGTAATAGGCAGTCAAGCAATGGAGCACAGACCTAACTAAAGCTGATGCACTTAAATCATATCCTCTACTTCTCTTATGTTGGAAGTCTACATATAGAGGTCACTTGACAGCACTTAACAGAGTTCGCCTCAACTGTCTCATCACGTTTAGCCTCTGACTATATTTACGAATAAGCCAGCCCCTCGTAACTTTGATGACCCAGAAATATGTCCTCTGTATCCAAAACTGCTCCTTGACAGACAGCACACTGCTTTTCTCCCTTCTGCAAGAAAATCAATCAGTATGGGAAGTATTGCAAGTATCCAATCAGTTTTCAGAAATCCAAAGTATCCTTCTCTGATACTCCTGACCCCTTGCAACATGAACTTCATTTTCCTTTCGTCTCAGTGATTACACTTGGTTGTACTGCTTTTCAGAAGAATGCAGTGCATTTTCACTTTTCTGAATGGATTGTTGTTATTGGAATTTGCTGAAATTCTTTATTTCCTCGCAGCACTGCCTTGTTCTAGCCTTGATTTCATGTAATGAAAGACAATTCAAGTATATAGCTCATGTGAAGAGAATCACGGAAGAAAACAGACTCTCTTCAAAGCTGTACCACTGAGTATACCACACAGTGGAAACATAGCAGATTAATACTTCCAGTTCAGGTACTACTTCTTACCCATGTAACTGCAGTTTATATCACATGTGTTGTAAAATACGCATCAGCTTAGGCATAGTAGGAAATGCAGTTCACTTGGGGATGTATAATGTATTCTTTCACCAGCAGCATAAGTTGGTGGTTGTTTTTTTTGTTTGTTTGTTCTTGTTTTGTTTTGTTTTAATTTGACTTCTCCAAAGGAACATGGCACAATGCCCACTGGAAGAAATGTGGCCATACTGTCTCTCCAGACTTTGAGTCACCAAAATTCCACATTCAAAACTTTCATCAATGAGAAAGGGTATTTCTGGTATCAACAGTAGATGGTACTATGCAATGCAAATGGTTTATTTTTAGTAAGAACATTGCTGCGTCCACTCACTGAATCCAGCATACTTTATATCCATAACTGCTGATTTACAATTAGCAAAATTCAACATTATGCAATGACTAAGAAGTACAATATACAAGCAGGCATTTATTCACAGAGCCTGAAGAGGATACTAGAAACACTGGGAACCATCAGATAAAACAATTAACTACTTCAGTAACATAAGAAACCCGTAAAATATGAAGATTAAGAGACGTCTTTCTTTGTGTGACAGTTGTTGCATATCTACATTTCTGCATTATACCCCCAGGTATCCCAAACAAGCAGTCTGAAATTCAGTTACACTTTCGTTCCTGGAAGAAAACATGCCACTTGATACTAAAATACTGGATCAAAAATAAATAAATAAAAAAGACACGTTCACATTACTTGAAATTGCGGTACTAAGCAGACCACTGTCCCAAAACAATTTGTTGCCAGGATTTCAGGAGCAGATCCCAGATGGAAAACCAAACTAAGTGGAGGGTTCAAATAAGTAGACAGGTAAGAGGTTCTCCATCAGCTATATGCCAATCCTACCATATGGGGCTTATCAAAGAAAGTGGCAGGTTGGAGTGGAAATCTGCCTTACTCATTTTCCATTGGTTTAAAGTACCTTTACGTGTGAGTTGAAGCAACATCTTGGCTGTTCTAACTCATATCCAGGCCAGACTAGTGCTCTGTTCACCTCCTGATGCCTCCCAGGAACAGAACTTGGCTACTGGGGAAAAACTGACCTCACAGGCTCAAAGTCCTTCCACAGTATCATTTGTTGTGCTTTCCAGCACACAGTGGAATGAAACTATACAATAATACAGACATATTCAAGAAGTGTTCAGGACTTTTTTTTATGCAGCTCTATGAAGAGCATAATTAACCTTGCAAAATCCCTTTCCAACTAGTCTTTTTAAAAAATCTCGTATAAACACTAGTGTTATTAGCACAGGCACTAATATGGAACACAAGGAAGAATCTATGGAAATACAAACTCTGAATACAAACTAGTTCCAGTAAGCCCTTATGCTAAGTCACAATGTCATGTATCCTTTACACGCCATGTATTTTAGAAGCATTGGAGAAATACTTCAGAAAAACCTGAACTTTCAAATTGGATGAATAAATAAGAACTACCATTCAGAAACTGCCTAAAATCATCTCAATTATTTCATACAAACAAATCCCAGACATCAAAACTGAATATATTATGATACGAACTCCTTGTAATTATGAAAGGCCTTACTTCATAATCTGTAACTTCACAAGACCAAAGATTTCTCCAACTCTAGAACTGCATTAATTTATGGGAAAAACCAGCATGGGAAACCTGGAAATATTTCTCTCCCTAGTTTCTTTTTTTTTTTTCATGTTTGCATTCAGAAAATTAGCTCTATTGGAGAGAAAAGTTAGCAAATGGAAAACAAATTAATAAAAACACATTTATGATATTATTAATATAATTCCTTTGTGTCTATTGAAATACAGAGGCTAAGATTTGGAAATAAGCAAGAACCCCTCATAAACTGAAACAGAGCAGAATCTGGAAGGAGGCAGTATCAATACATTTTCACTCAGAATCCCTTGTTAGCACCATGTCACAGAGCACTACAAATACAAAAACGTGACTAGGATGTTCAGTCACTGGTACATTTTATCTCCATCACTGCATGTGAAGCTTTAATACAGTCTTGTCTTTGTTCCTATCATAGCAACTATTAATTTGGAAAAAAACCCCAAGCTAGTCCATAGGCACCAATGTCAATTTCCCATTGGTATTGTCACCAAAATTCACAGGGAAAAAAGGTCATGTAAAGTGTAAGTTGAATGTGTTTTAAGATGTCACCATCAGCAATAGCTTGGTTGTAGGCATTTTGAGCTTTCTATTACAACAATCATTTTTTAGAAAAAGCACAAAAAGTATCATATCAAATACAAACAATAAATTGCAAGCAACCTCCATTCATTAAGAAATAATTAGAAAAACTTTAGAGCAGAATGAAATATACACACGTGCACATGTACAGATTGTTCAGAATGAATTTAAGGATTTTTAAAACTGAGATTAAGAAGAGATGAAAAAGATTTTCTAAAAAAGAACAATACCATTATATTGACTTTTCAAAAGACCTTTGTTTCTAATGATTGCATTAAGAAAATCTGATTATAATGATACAAACGTTACACTACTTAGGATTATGTCAGCTCTTCAATTACTAACTCTTATTGGCAGTCCTGGTCGACAGCAAACTGAATGTGTGCCAACAGTGTGCCCAGGCTGCCAGAAGGGCCAACCGTGTCCTGGGGTGCATCAAGCACAGCATTGCCATCCGCTCTAGGGAAGTGACTGTCCCACTCTACACTGCGCTGGTGTGGCCTCACCTCAAGTACTGTGTGCAGTTTTGGGCACCACAGTACAAAAAGGACATAAAACTATTGGAGAGTGTCCAGAGGCAGGCTACAAAGATGGTGAAGGGTCTAGAGGGGAAGACGTATGAGGAGAGGTTGAAGTCCCTTGGTTTGTTCAGCCTGGAGAAGAGGAGACTGAGGGGAGACCTCCTGATGGCCTACAGCTTCCTCACAAGGGGGAGCACAGGAGCAGGTACTGATCTCCTCCCTCTGGTGACCAGGGATAGAACCCGAGGAAACGGCATGAAGCTGCAACAGGGGAGGTTTAGGTTAGATATCAGGAAAAGGTTCTTCATTGAGAGGGTGGCTGGGCACTGGAACAGGCTCCCCAGGGAAGTGGTCATCCCACCGAGTTTGGCTGAATTCAAGAAGCATCTGGCCAACGCTCTCAGTCATCTGCTCTGATTGGGCTGGTCCTGTGTGGAGCCAGGAGTTGGACTCGATGATCCCTGTGGGTCCCTTCCAACTCGGGATATTATATGATTCTATGATTATTCTTATGACTATAACTCGACAGTAAAAAATACCCTGTGTTGAATACTGGCCTATGGTTTCTTCAAAAAAGCAACATTAAAGATGGAAACATAATTCTGCTGTTATGAATTACCTGCAATATGAAACTACTATTGTGTGCAAATTTTTTACTTCCTTCAAAGGAACTGGCTGCCCTCAGAGGAAACTGGTTTTCTTCAGAATTTAACAGAATCAATCTCCTAGCACTTAGAAACATCTAATTTCAAGCAGGATTTGGGGTGGAGCATTCCACTTTAGACCTGCAAATATTCTCCAATACAGTGCAAAGTAATGCAAAAGATTTTGAAATACAGATTTACCTGACAAATCTCCAGTAGTTCTGCTGCTCCATTAAACACATTAAAGATATATATTAAACACAAAGAATAAAATCCTGCAGTTGAGAAAATGCTTGTAAGATGGAAACTTTGCTGAGCTAAAGACAAAAGGACTATGGAACTACAGCACCCATGTTTTTTACAGCTGAGGAACTTAACTCATTAAAAAAAACCAAACTTGTGTCAGCATGCAGGAATTGAGAATTTTTAATTTTCATGTTATATTAATTTCTATTTATGGTAGCCTAAGATGGTCCTAAAACCTTCCTCAGTGTTCAAGAATGGACACTGCTAGGAGAAACCTGATGAATGCAAGAGGTGACTTACAGTAGCCTGCAGAGTACAGCAGATCAGGGCAGCATTGTGAGGGTACCATAAGACATTGCAGGGATGCTGCACATCATTTAGTGGAAACTACCTGTGCTCAAAACCGTTTCAAGTAATTGCAACCCTGCGTACTCTGTTGTCATTTCCATATTGTCAGCTTTCCTGCATGTGAAATAAGCATGCAGATCTTTCCTGCCCTTGGAAGGGTACTGTGATTACTATAACAAAGTTTCCAAAGCACTTTGAGATCCCTGGATAAAGATGCTGCATGAGTGAGATAGATCTTTCCATTTAGGTTTTTTTTTTTCAGAGTATAACCCAGATCTTACTTTGCTTCCAGTGCCAGGGCAATGATGCCTGCAGCCATAGGTGCAGAGGCTGAGGTTCCAGTATGGCTGTCTGTGCAACGCTGCCTCAGGTCTGTGGTGATCTGGAAGAAATCGAATGTGTGAAATTTAGAACACAGCTTCAGAAATCGTAACAGGTTTCCTTTGCTTAAATGAGTCACATGTATGTGGACAGTTATTTCCTTCTTTCATTGAAAGGAGAGGAAAAAAAGGTGTCTGAGTACATGACGTTAGATGTTTGGAGCTTGAGTCACTTGTGAACTTGGAAAAGTGTTCTCTATTTTGCACTGAAATCATAAGTTAGTCTCCATTTTGTTGTTTTTTTTCATGGTATGACCAACACAAAGATTTGTAAATTAGAAAAACATGCAGAGGGTTTTAAAACTGCACCATTAGAACTCCAACCTTGTATTTGCATTTATAGAGCACTTTCTAACAAAGAATCTCAAAGTGCTTTACAAACAGAATTGGATTAAATCTTATGGCGCTCCCTACATACGGACTGATTATGCCCATTTTAGAGACTATGAAAGAGTTATGAAGGGGTTAATTAGGGTGTCTGAAATCACACTGGAAGTATGTAACAGAATAGAATACAGTTGGGCTTATGCTGAGTCCCGTAAACATGTATCTTCCTTCATGTCTTATGCAATAATTCACGTGAAATTAAGCAACAATTCCCTGGAAAATCCTGGTGTAATCAGAAATTTGGCCTAGACACCAACCAATTAGTTATTTGCAGCTTTAAACTGTTGCACTGTAATGCGCAACACCAACTAGAGGCACATTCTTCCACTTAGTGTTAGGATGTTCCTATCTCATAATGAATTTTAGGCAGCTTCTTTCTGTAAGACAGTAAATCAAACAAAAAAGGGTGTTTATTCTAAATTCTGCTTCTTTTAGGTAATGTTAATCTAAAGTGATTCTAATCTATGTCCAGTACAGGAAAGACAAGGAACTGCCTAGGCAAGTCCAGAACAGTCCAGAGGAGGGCCACAAAGTCGATCAGAGTACTGGAGCACCACTCCTGTGAACATAGGCTGAAGGAGTTGGTCTTGTTCAGTCTGGAGAAGAGAAGGCTTCAGGGAGACCTAACTGCAGCCTTCCAGTACCTAAAGGGGCCTTACAGGAAAGCTGGAGAGGGGCTGTTTGTTTACAAGGGCAGGGAGGGATAGGACAAGGGGGAATGTGTTTAAACTAAAAGAGGGGAGATTTGGATTAGATATTAGGAAGAAATTCTTGACTGTGAGAGTGGTGAGGCACTGGAACAGGCTGCCCAGAGAGGCTGTGGATGCCCCATCCCTGGAAGTGTTCAAGGCCAGGTTGGATGGGGCTTTGGGCAACCTGGTGTAATGTAGGGTGTCCCTGCCCATTGCAGGGGGGTTGGAACTAGATGATCTTTGAAGTCCTTCTAACCCAAACCATTCTATGATTTATGATTCCATGCTATTCTTCCCTAAGAGGTAGTTCCTAGCAAGAGCAAGGCAGTAGAGACAAGAAGTCACTACTAACAGAAGCTCAAGCAAAACCCACATGGACTTGAGAATAGATACTAGCAGACAGCAGTTCACAGCATGGAACCTTCCATGAAGGTGGCAGAGTGAATGACCTGTGACACTGAACCTTACTCTCAGCATTTCAGCTGATCTCTGAGATTCAGTCACTATGAGGGTGTCACGGTCCATGGCAGAGAGCTTGGAACTAGATCACCTTTGGGGTCCCTTCCAACCCAAACCATTCTATGATTCTATGACATTTGGGAGACACGCAAAATATGATCTGAAAAAACAGCCACAAGCAAACGCATGTAGGAGGTATAGGTTTCACATATTTGCATTAACCATATTCAGTAGCAGACGTATTAGATAACATGTGTAAAGTTCCTGAAAATTCTTAGGACATGTAAGCATATGCATGCTAACACAAAGACTTCTAGTAGAGAAGGAGCTAACGGCACTCAGGAAATAATAATTGAAACCAAATAGTGAGCAAGTGAAACAAAATGGAAGCTTTTAGAAGCTGAAAAAGATGGATTAAAGCATTTATAATGTATTCTTAAATCACTGAACTCACCAAAGGCCAGATTTCTTGAATAATTAAGTCTAGAAAGAACCTTTTTCCCCCCTATTATTTAATATCCTTTATAAATGCACATCTTGTTAAATAATTTATCTGTCATCAGGTAAAAGTTGAACCCCATAAATAAAATGTTCATATAATTTCTTTATCTCTAGCCTTCTTTCCTATTGTCGGTGTATTAATTTAGAAAATTAAAATTAACTGTGTTGGAAAAATCTTTATGTGTGCAAATTCCGTAAATGCCTTGACAATATTAAGAGATGAACCTGCAGCAGGAACAGCCCTTACACTACATTGCCTACATGTGCAAATGCAGGTCGTGATTCTGCAGGTGGGATTAACATATCCACGGACTACAGGATGACATGCACACAAATAGAGACATACAAGATTCAGGTATCCCATCTGGAAAATAAATGGTCAGTGCTGTGGCGAGGAGTGGAAAGAAGGCCAGGAAAGAGAGCAGAAAAAGGGACTAACGCTTGCTTGTCTCTTTTGTAGCCTGGTACTGTGTCCCCTGAAAAAACGTGGCGCAGCAGATGCTTTCCTCAGAGGACCAAAGGACAACAAAGTCTACAGGAGCTAAGGCAAGGAGAAACACTCTCACAGCAGCTTCTCGTTCAGAGACAGCGTCTCTTCCACACTGTGGAAAAGCACACTGCTTTTCTGTGCTATCTGTGTTTCTCATCCTCTGGAACATGCTTCCAGAGTGTTTTTATTGTCCTGTAGCTACAGATATCAAGCACAATAAATGATTGATACCTCTTTATTTGGCAACGTTCTCTCTCATGTTCTAAGCGGATGTTGTGGCAGCAGTTTGAACTACAGACCCTTATCTCTCTCTCACTCAGCAAATACTTCAGCTGAAAATGTGTAGGGAAAGCTTCTTAAGTGGAAATCCCATTTGAGCTATTTCAAAGGAAAGTTACTGACAGGAGCTGAGATGTTTAGGTGAAATTACCTCCAAAATCTGAGGCATGTTTTTCAGCACTATGGATTCGTTGTCAGAGAAGTGTCACATCTACCCTGAGAAAAAAAAAGCAGTACAGGACTACCGACAGGCAAGCAAGTTTCAAGAAGAAAAGTTGTGCCAGAAACTCCTGAAGTACATGAGGGCAACATCATTAATACCAATAAAGGGATGTGGCATTTGACAGCTCCATGAAGCTGTCATTAGTGTATATTAGCTGTAATTCTGATCAATAGGGTGGAGAGAAGGAGAAATTTTTTACTCTTTCGTTGAGTACAACACGTTCATATGCTTGAAATACCTTTGTAACAACTGCTTACCTATGAAAATGCTGATCAGACTGTCCACACAGTATTTCTAGGGCCATGAGTTATATCCACTTCTAAATCTTTTGAATCCACTAGATTTGACTGAAGCCCAACAGCTTTCAGAAAATCCACACATTTATTACAGAAAAAACTCTAGAACACTGTAAGAGTTTTATAGAAGCAACTTGCTAGGAAGAATTAAGGAAATGCCATTTCTGTACAGTCATTATCTTTCCATAGTTTCACTGACTGGGAGGTTAATGACTAAGGTCAAATTGGGATTTCCCTTAGCAGAGAACATGCACTCTTCCTCTCCCAAGCCTCTCAATTTCTGCTATTTCATATTTCACGGCAAGAGCTTTCAGAACTGATTGAATAATTTTTTACCTTCTGCTACAGTTCTTCAAGATATGTTGATTTCTATGTACCTGTGTGCCTAGAAATGACAAAGGTTTAAGAAAAATCAACAGTTCCTTCTCGCATCCTTTGTGTATCTGTATCTACTCAAAATTGAAGGTGGCACGTTGTGTGGAACTTGATAGTCTGAAAGATTTTCTGAACAACAGTAGGTTTTCATTTGTATTTTAAGAACTGGCAGGAGATGGTGGGGTTTTTTTGTTGTTTTTGTTTTAAGTTGCACCGAGAAGAGAAGCTAGTCAGCAATGCAGAAATGTATCTTAGAATAGAAACTCAGCAGATGAATTGACTTTTTCTCAGAAAAAAAATAAATAGGTGGAACAATAAGAAGAGAGGTTATTTTCAGAAGGTAAGAAGGTTAAAAATTATATCCGTGAGGGACTTTCATATATAAATTCCTTAATGCTTTAAGAAATAATTTGAAAAAGGAATTCAAAGGAAGTGTGATGCATTCGGGCTACACATTTGATAAATGAAAGGCCTATATATATGTAACTGTACGAAGCGGTGCTTAACCTATCCTAGTCGCATGGTCTGGAGTGGGGGAGCTATCTTCCAGCATTGTCCCATAGTATTCAAAATAGCAGGGAAGAGAATAATAGGAAAAAATACCTTAACAACTGTATATTATCAGCCAATACTTTTGCACTCACTCTGTTATGAGAGATAACCTCTATAAAGAAGTATATTTTTATGTTCTTCACCTACTGTTGATTTGTGTTTGTCCCAGAGTGTAAGTTTCTATGCCTATACATGTGCTGGCACTGCAGCTGCTCTTGAAAACACTTGAAAGTAATTCTAGTTCTTTTCTCTAAGCGTCTATGTAAAAGGCATACATCCAGCTGCATCTGTGAAACGTTTGTACGCTTTGGGCATGTTAAATACATCCAAAGGTTGGAAAGTCAGTCCTTAATAGGCTAACGATTACTACAGTACAATTTGGTACAGCGTGAAACAATTGAAGTACCTTTCTTCCCTGAGCAACAAGGAACTCATGGACTATGGTAACATCAGTGTGTGTTTAACTGAGCAATTGTTAGCTCAAATTATTTCAGGCCAGAATTCGCTTCCATTTACTTTTGTTCAAAGTAAAAAAGGTGAATGTAAAAAAGCTCCACATGGAAAACAGGGCTGTACGGATGAAAATACGTTCTAAAGCTATCAGTGTACAAGACTGAAAAAAACCTCGAGACTAGAAAAACTTCTAAAATTATGTTACAACCTACATTTGTAACAAGCAATTATAAAAACATGCAGTAATGAAAAGATAAAAAGTCTTCTGTGTAGTTATAAAAGTGTGTGTGCTTCTATTAGTAGATATTGAAACCAAAACGTTTTTATAAGAAATTTTAGTCCACACAGTGAGTGCCTAACATTTGGTTACTCTTTGTTCATCTACCTTATAGAATAGAATAGAATAGAATAGAATAGAATAGAATAGAATAGAATCATTAAGGTTGGAAGTGACCTCAAGGATCATCTAGACATTCTGAACATATTGAATAGAAAAACAGAAAAGAAAAAATATTAAACTGAAGAACTGCAAGGAAAAATACAAAGGAACTGAGGAACAAACTTAGCAAGTTTGCTGATGACACTAAACTGGGAGGAGTGGCTGACACACCAGAGGGATGTGCTGCCATTCAGCGGGACCTAGATAGGCTGGAGAGCTGGGCGGGGAGGAACCTAATGAGATTTAACAAGGACAAGTGTAGGGTCTTGCACCTGGGAAAGAAGAATCCCATGTGCCAGTACAGGTTGGCGACTGACCTGCTGGAGAGCAGTGTAGGGGAAAGGGACCTGGGGGTCCTGGTGGATGGAGGGATGATCATGAGCCAGCAATGTGCCCTGGTGGCCAGGAAGGCCAATGGCATCCTGGGGTGCATTAGAAGGGCTGTGGTCAGTAGGTCGAGGGAGGTCCTCCTCTCCCTCTATTCTGCATTGGTGAGGCTGCATCTGGAGTATTGCATCCAGTTCTGGGCCCCTCAGCT
>VWZZ01000941.1:43230-66814 GCA_013399095.1 Psophia crepitans | reverse complement strand
GCTGCCCAGAGAGGTTGTGGAGTCTCCTTCTCTGGTGACATTCAAAGCCCGACTGGACACGTTCCTGAGTGATGTGCTCTAGGAGGCCCTGCCTTGGCAGGGGGGGTTGAAGCAGATGATCTTTCGAGGTCCCTTCCAACCGCTAGGATTCTGTGATTCTGTGATTCTGTAACATGACACCATAAAGTTGTAACCATTCACTGTCCCTTAACTGTGGATAGGTTTTTCTGCACTACAACACTGCAGAATCTCACATGATGTCAGACTTTGTTCTGAGTTACATGACAAAAAATAAGAATGAGTTCATTTGATTTTGATTGTAAATCCCACGCCAGGTTCCTGATTTACTGCAGCAGCATTTTCGTTTCCTCTTTTGAATATAGGAGTCTCACTCCAACAAACCACATCACCACATACTTTGCTCAAACACTGTTACTCTTTTCATGTTATGGCATGACGCCATAGCTACATAGCTAATTTGTATATTACATATAAATTTACATGCATAATCAAATTTGGAGAATTTAAATTTAATAATAATATTTCTACTCTTCTTCTATTGTTATTTTTCCTTTCAAACTTACCGCAAGCTCTAAGGTTTTGTGGAAAGACAATCTCTAACTCGAAAGGAGCAGCACTTTAACCAAAAAGGTGAGATATGATGTAGTGAAAAGGATGTGTGGTACAACAATGAAAACAAATACACCTATTCTTTATTCTAGATTCTTTTAGCATTTTATAGCAGTTGAAAAACTCTGTCCTCAAAATTTTCAGTTCTGCCTTTAGTTCAGTTCTTGTTTCAAACAAGTCTTCTTTCCAGGGTAAATGAGGTTTGATAGGTCCCTAGGAGGACTGGATTTTAGTAGACAAGTTGGAGAAGAAAATAGCAATACTATCATTAGTGCTCTCAAAATCAAGCTATGAGCAAAGCCTTTAGACGCCAAGTACCAGTGGTAAAACACTCTCAGACAGGTTATGTGTTTCAGAAGTGAATTGATAATATAGTACAGGAAAAGAGTCTTGGAGGGAATATTTATGATCCGATACTCGAGCATGTGAGATCAGTGAATCTTATGGCACACACAACATCAAAGTTGCTTGGCACAACAGTAGTCAAGGGTAAATTAAATTGTGGTAAACAAAGGATCAACAGATTTCAGTTAATACTTATGGCTCCTCAGTACCTTAGGCTTTTACCATTCACTCTTCAAAATTACGCACTCTGTAGGAATAATCTAAAATTGGCATATGCAGCCAGATTACTCCCATAAGAATGGAGGATCTGATTAATAAAAGCAATCAGTGCTTATGAAATTGATGCATTTAAATTAGAAGTTATTTTTACTTATCTCTGATAGCCTGTGTGAGATCTCCAGTGGCGACTCTACATTCTGAACATTTTTAAAGAGGCATACCTTTAAATCTTTTCAATAATATTTATATAAAATCTTGTCATTATTTCCCTAATTATGAGATAATGTGTATTCATTCTATATATAATAATTAACATCTCCTTTGTAAAGTATAGCTTTTGAAAATCTTACAATGAAATATAAAACTGGAAGTATTAGTACAATGAATAAATTCTAAAAGTGATGGGTACTACGGTAAACCAGAACATTATTCTCTTGGTTCATAAGAAAGCCTTTAACAATAAAATGAGATCACCTCCACGTGTTTTTCACACTGGTGTAAGTCATAAGGGAGTGACACGTGAGAAATAAGCAGTGGTCTCTTATTGAAATAGTAATTCCGTAAAAACAGAAAGTCCATGCTAATTAAAAATGGAAGACAACCATCAAGCAAACTACAGCTATTAAATCAGCTAAGTAGAAAACTACAAACAAGGACTGAAAAACATACAGATATTTTACTAGATTTTTTTTTAAATGAGCAAGGATATTGTTCTGTCAACAGAACAAGTATTGACAGGTGTAAGAAGTGATTAGTAAATGTAAGTGAATAAAAGCCAAAGTGGATAGCAATGGATAAAAATTAGAAGATAGAAAGTGCATAGAGGTAGTTAGGACCGACAAAGGTCAAATGGTGAAACCTAAAAGAACAGAATAAAGTATAAGGATGTTTTATTTTCAAACATATTAGAAGCAAAAGAACTCCCAAACCGATATTGTTTTCATTGTCTAGAAATAATAGAATAATTAATAGCAGTGTATAGTAATAAATGTTCCTTTTCGGGAAAAAAAAAAGTCTAAATGAAGTTTTCAGGGCATACAAAGATGATAAATCATCTTCCTATTTATAGTTATTTTAAATAGCAAGTTTAAATCATAAAGTTTGGAAGCACCAAAGACATTTACAAGAGCTGGAAAGGGAACATGTTAGACTGTACTGTTGATTTTAGCAAGTCTTTGAATACTGGAAAAGTTCCAGAAGATGGAAAGAAAACCCACACATTGTTAATATTTTGAAAGGGTAAGCAGTATTTTCCTAATAATTTCATCTATTTGCCAAGTTTTTATCTAGTGTAAAACAGCTGATACAGGATTTAAGCTAATTATTAATAAATTAATTATCTAGTAGTATATTTAATTGTGGATAACATAAGCTGTTGGAAAAGAGAGCTTGCCAAAATGCTGCAGTAATTTTTTTCTGGCCACTACTTTGGTTGAAAGTAGTATGGTCAGGATTCTACAGAACATGTTATGTGATGCTGCATGTTAAAAAAAATAATATTAAAATTAAGAGATTAAAAATGGACATGACACACAATAAAAATGGGATTTAAAATGAGATAATTACAAGATCTCAAAATGTAGGCATTATAAGAAATCAGATACATACTTAGAAGCAGAGAAATTATTTATATGTTTATAGCACATATAAGAGGTGACCCTTGTTTCTAATCAGGTCTTCTACAATTTGGTTCTTGGCCTTAATATGCCCTAAAGGTTTTTATAAGGACCTGGAAGAAAACACCAGCTTTTGCTGATGAATGTTGCACTTGGAGAAACTTTGGAGAAAGAGAAAGTGATAATGAGGGCTGGTCTGGATTGAGTACTAAACCAGTATAGGCAGTGGTAAGCAGTGCAACAGAGACTATAACTACCCTCATATCTGTCCTTGGACCACCAACTCCGAAAAAGAGAAGCAGCAGATCTGAAAGTGGGTTGAGTGTAACACAAAGATAAAACCATAACATGATAATGAAGCTAACAAATCTCAGTCAGGCTTAATGTATAAAGAGAAGGGAACTGAGCTGGGACTCAGTGATACACATTTGTCTGTACATTTGGAACTGATACTGCTACTACCTGACTGGTGTGTCCAGTCTGGGTGCTCAAAGCTCATAAAATAAGAGAGCGTTTATATGGAAACATGCTCTATACAGAGTGACGCAACCTTACCTTCATTTGTCAAAAGGGATTAAGTGATCAGGCTACACAGATAGAGAGGAAGACTTCAGACAATTAGAGTGCTCTTCATACTAGCAATAAAATCTGTAACACAACCAAATGCCTAGAAATTGAAGCTAGAGGAGCTCAGATAGCAAAGAGAATTTTTTTATGGCAATGGGTAATTAAAATAATTGGCCCTAAATTTAAGTGGATTTTCTGTCACTGGAAACTCTGAAAGCAAGATTGATTGTATTATAAAAAATATTGTGGAGTTGACTGTTGGATTTGAAGGACTCAGGGAAGTCCTACAGAATTGGCTAAGCAAGAAGTCAGGCTGGGGAACTGCAACCGTTTCTGCTCACCGTGCATTGTATTGGTCTCACTCAAACATGAAGAAGTTTAGTGAAGGTCTTTTAAAGGGCAGTAGAGGGAATTTAATCACAGAAGTGAGGACTGCTCTGAGATGGAGTAATTTCTTTTCTTTATTATTATTTATCAGGAAGAACAAGAAACATGCCAGGAAGAGAGATAAGGTTTCAGTGGAGAGAAGCAAGTTAAGAACAGAAAAATTACTGGAACGAAGAAGTACCTCAGAACAAGTTTGAAACAAAAATTAGATCATCTGAAAATAAGGAAGAATCCAAGAAAGGATGGCCAGCATCCCAGAATCCCGAAAGACAAGGCAGACAGTATTAAAAAAACCATAGCTGCAAGAATTTTTAACTCCTCACTGACACCAACAGACCTATCTGCTAAGGACAAGAAAGAAGGTAATGTTACGTGTGTGCTTAAGAAAACAACCTGATTAATCCTAGTACAAGGGGTTAAATGGTTAAAAGGAGTAGTATATTGATTACTGGAAAGTATATTGAATGCACTCAATTTGAAAGAACAGATACAGTGTACAAATACTGATGGCATCAAACAGCATTAAAAAAATTTATCGGTTTCCAGCCAAGATGAAAACATAATGGAAAATGGATGCTGGCTGTTTAGGAATGAGATGAGAAACAATACAGGAAAGTTTAGCACTGATCTTAGTCTTGCTTACAATGTATCAGCTAGCCAGAATAGGCAGCAATGTCAGTAATAACTGACCATCACTCAATGTAAAAGAGAAATTATGCTGGACCAAAATAAATCAGAGAAAATAGAAAGGTATGTAGGAAAACTGCTAATATTGTGTTTAAAATATGAAAACTACAGATAACTGGATTAAAACCAAAAAGAGGGTATGTTCTCAGGCCTATTGATAGGCTTCAAGATATTGGTAATGAAAAAACTCTGTTTCGGTGACAGTGGCAATAGGATCTTTGAAAGCATCACTCAGAGATGGCAGCAACTAGGTGAATGGAAACACCAGCTATGAATTGGGCATACCTGCACTGCATCAGGCTGCAATATGCAGAGATACCCACGCTCATTTCAAAGGCAGAATGGTGACTCCAACCAAGTAAAACGCTGCCCCGACACCATTCTTTTGTAAAGCGGTCCATTAATTAGTAAAAATAAGCTCTCTTTCCCCCACTCCCCCCAAAGTAACTATGCAAAACACAAACCCATATACATAAAAAAAAAAATTTAAAAACCATACTATTTTCCTGTCGTAGGATTCCCCACTGCTGTATGTTGTAGCTAGCGTGGATGCACATTCTTCCAGATACCATGGCTTCTTCCCACTTTCAGCTGTGCTGCTTATGGAGATAGTGTAGATGCTATTAGTGTAGCCATCACAGGAGCAGTGGTCTCGACTTCTTCCACCATTTCCAGATGCCCAAACAAAGACTGAACCTAAGCCTCTTCGTCCCTGTTTGGAAACAGCACAAAAGGTTTGACTAATAATTCTTATTTTCTCCCTCAGCTGCTCAACAGGTCTTTTCCCCCCAAAAGATAACTGAAGTGAGAAAGACGATAAAAAAAACTAGCTCATTGAGAAGAATCTGAAATAAAAACATGATTTAGCAGAATTCAGAATCAGACATTAGAAAAATTCCAAGAATGAGTGGTAGGAACACAGCTTTAGAAACAACTTTTATACTGTGTCTGCTTGTTGTTCTGCAGCTGTACCAAAAGAGAGGTGTTGAAGACTCAGGGGAAGCATTATAACATCATAATATGTTGGACAAGGAAAAGAAATGCCATACTTGAAACTAAAACCCTTTGTAACGCATGATACCTTTCACTTATTAGGGTTCTCACAGCTGTCTCTCCTTGGATTGCTTGGTGGCACGAGGTATTGTTTGGGTAAGATTATGTACTGTGAACCAAAGCATCATTGTTTCACAGACACTATAAATCACGGAATCACAGAATACTTGAGGTGGGAAGGGACCTATGCACAACACAAACATAAACAAAAATGGACAAAAATAAAATATTCTTATCAATCTGTTCTAGTGAAGTACTAAAGCATTAGTTCATCATGATATTCTAAATATATGACTAGTCGGGCAAGTTACTTATGAATATTCATAATTTCAGATGAAGACTTAAGATAAGTAACCTCACACTGCTATTTTCTTAATGCACCAAAGTTATGTAGGGTCCAAATGAATCAAAATATTTTTGGACATGCTGGAACTCTTAAATAGGCATTGATATGAAAAGTGAAGATGACCAGTAACCTGTATTGTTGACATATGGGAATTGAGAATTACCAATATATGTGTAATTGGGCTTTTCCTTATATATATTTATATATTTCATTCCAGTGAATGAATTCAGATTCATGCAACTGTATGATCTGCATTAATTATCAGCACTTTACCATTCAGATAGGCTCACCCAAGGATTAAATTTATCTTTCATTACGTTAAATTGTGTCACCTTTTCTTACATGTCATCTTCTCAATGCACAGAACATCCTTCTCAGTTACAGTTATGTGAACAGTCTCATTTATACCTCATCTGCTTGCAATCATTGTGTAGTATCTGTGCGTGTTTTGGGTAGGATCATACACGCCTGTGTATGATAAATTAATGTTATAAGGCATAAACCACCATTTTCTGTGCATGAATTAAGTTCTTGGTCATGGGGGGAGTTTGGTTGTTTGGGGTTTTTTTTTTCCCCCAAACAGTGCAAATAAAAGTCCTAGAAAAAAGCATAAAGACAGCTGTTGGACATCTACCAGGTCAACCTTAAACAGTTAGCAATTCAAAGATTCATTTAATCCAGATGCTCAGAGGAGTTTCATCAGGGCTTTTTGTGCTGAGCATAACTCAACCTACATCAATGTAAGACAAAAACCCTCACAGTACACAATCCAGGCTTGACTTCTCAAACATTGATGAATTTCATTTTGTGAGTTTAATAAAAGTATACTACCTGGAGAGACTCTTCTCTCCAGCAAAATACGTTAAGTATCAAATTCTCCTGGCTAGTGTTTACATAAGGTTATGTCTCTAAAATGCAACTTCTCATTAAAAAAACATTTCAAGCAGAGAAATAAAATCCCAGAGTGCCAAGTCAAATGTATTATGAAATCCACATTCTCCAGACAAGATCAGTCTGACCAGTCTGGAAGTGTAACTATTCCAACTTCTTTCACTTCCTTTAGTTGATCTTAGCTACTACACTAACAAAAGGATGTAAAATAGCGACATTTTTTGTTGTTTTAAAGACAAACTTTATGAAATGTTACAGCTTTCCTTCTCCACATTACGAACTCCTGCCAAATCAAAACCCCCTTTACGCCTGGCATTCTTGTTCTGCCTGCTTTTCCCAGCCAGCAGGATCTGATTCACAGACTCCCTAAGCCAGTGGGGTATGTTTTGCAACTTCATGGGGCTGGGACTGGTTTATGAACCACTTCTCCTCCATTCCATCATCTGGTCATCTCCCTTTGTGTATCATTACTTCTTACCCCTCCGTTCTGAAAGCATTTGATGAGAGAAATAAAAGTAAGGGTAAATAGAAAGATTATTTAATGCATATTCACTGATTTATTATCCCAGCAGAGAAGGGAGACAGGAATTAGGGCCTTCTGTACGTTTGTGGGGAATGGGATGGAGGATTACACTAAAGATATGCTGGTTCTCTACTTTTTGATGCCTCTGCTTGATTTCTGCTGGTTTTGTTTTGGTTTCATCCCATCATCTCTTGCAATTAGATCATGCTTCCCAGCAGTATTCTATTATTTGCTTTCATCTTCTGTCTCCTCAACAGTAATTTTTGGCTTGTCTGTCAATTCTGACATCTGTTTCAGAATCATGTGCAGACTCCTGTCTGGCTCTACACTGCCCTTAAAAAACAACTTCATTCTCCTCCATACACATACACCTCAACAATGTTCATATATGCTGTTAATAGACAGGTAAAACACAGAGAAAAAAAGCATATCATACAGACACACTTCTACCTCCAGAACATGTAAAAATATTCAGTCAAAACCTTTTTTTGATTAATTTTCACAAGTATCTGCTATCTGGAGAATTCTACATTTTTCTTCTTCACATGCATTTCTGAAAAGCACAGTATTATGTAACTACATTTGGCCAAAGTGACAGCCCCATGGGAAATTTGGAGTAACCCACCAATACAACCAAGACAGAAGAAATGAGAATTCAGGGTAATCAAGCCACAGATCCAAGGAGGAGAAAAACGGAACCAAACGATTTTAATATTGCATTTAAAAGTCTGTCTTCCACTTTTAAACAAAAAAGTTTTGGAAAAAGATTTCTCAAAAACATATGCATACAGGAAAATATCATATCAAAACCAGTCCATCTGTCATTTTTCTGCTGTCATCATCAGCTGGTTTTGTCTGCAAACAGCAGTATAACATGATTTGTCCCATTCATGCAATGAAAACCTTTTCACAGCAGGCCAGGACTGTACTTTCTGTAAATTTTGCAGGAGTAACCCTTGAATTATTAGCTTCTCTGCACAGAGAAAGTGTCTATATTTCTTTACATGCATGCTTATGCTACTGTACTGTAATGAAAAATGAGCTGCAGAAAGAGATATGTGAATACATTTTTGGGGCACAAAACGTAGTCCTCATGAAAAAACGCCAATGGATGTTAGAAATTCTGCAGTGCAGTGTTTAAAATAATAAACAACAATTTAGATTTTAACAGTAATGACATGGCTTTAAAAATAACAGCCATTTGCACCCAAATTTACCTTTCCGTGCTAAGTTTTTTATAAACAAATAATAACAAATATTTCTTCTAAACTAATGTCTCCTGCAAATACATGAAGGATCAACATCTCTGTTATTGCAATAAAAAAGTAAGTACCAAGTGCACTGACTAATGGAGAAGAGTATTTTCTAATACTTACAAAGAAATAATTCCCATTCCTCTAACACATTGCAGTACTACACATTTAACAACTCAGCATTTCACAGAAAACAACCGCATTACCTTCAGTCTAGAAAACATGCTAAAGATTTTGTTCCTAGAAGCTATTTGGCAAAGCAAATGGCAGCCTTAAAAAAACACAAAACAAAACAAAACCCCAAAGTCCCCCAAACTTCCAACCAAATTCAACCTGACTAAAATAATGTGTCAAGTAAATAAGTTCTGGTTTACATTTACTGTCTATTGATAAACTACTATTTGGTTTCCTCTTTCTCCTGGTTTCCAAACACCCGGCTTTAATTCAATGGACCCAGTCATGCTCAGGAAATTATAAACCTGCTAGTAACTACACCAAACAAGTAATTAGAGCAACAGCATCAGCTGTCCTACTGTATATGAATGCCATTCCCAATTGGTCTCCTTAAATACATGAAGTTAAATCACATTTGGACCGTGTTACAAAGTTAAGATAAACACACATGCAAGGCACTCTGTAGCTTTTACTGTTTGTCTAAATCTATCATCTGTCATCTGCCAGATGCCCAAGGGTGTCAAGATGAAAAGTCAAGCCTTGAGCTGCCAAAGAAGCCATGTGTCATTTATTACTCATAACCAAAGGTGCATTTACAAACCATATGGGTACAACTTGAGCAAAACTAAAAGAGTTAGTGAACTACATAGCAGAGGTGTCGACCAGGGCAGAATGGGCACACAGCAAAGTACGCTCAACGCTTGTCCCATGGTGCTAAAAATGCATTACCTCTCTCTCTAGGCACAGTGCTGTTCCTGCTCTTTGGTTTGCAATGATAGTTTAGAAATTCCGAAAGGTGTCCATAACAGCACTTGCGCTTGTCAGTGCATGTGTCAGACCACTATGAAATGTTCTCCTTTTGTTTTGTCTACTTTCTTAAATTGCATAAAATGTCAGATAATTAAAAAAATAATCAAGCGTTCCATTATGGAAAAGAAAAAGTCTTTTACTGACAACTAAGACTTGCTATTGACCTAGTCACAGTCCAATTTTCTAGCACATTTTCTGGGCAAAGTCAGTGTGCTCAACAGACAGCTGACTTTGAATGAAATGGATTCATGTCATTGACAAAAAGGCCCCAGGGCAGAAATCGCACCTGTAAAAGCATGGCACAAGAATCTTGGGGCATTCCCACTTTTTTTCCTGCTAGTGCCTCCTTTTCCTTGGTCAGCAAGTTGCAAGCAGGGTAAGTGATACGAAAGCTCTTTTTTTTTTCCAGTTCAACAGCACGGAAGGGTTAGTCTGCCAAGAACCAGAGCCAGTATGAACATGTTCGTAATGACATCTGCAGAATTTCCTAACACTATTAAAAGAACATTGCCCACTCCAAGTGTGTCCATTTGTGTATGTGTGTGTGTATACATATAAACCACATCTTTATGAATGCCTTAGTGGTACTGGCAGGAACAATTATAAGGTAGAGGTCTTCACACACCCATCTTAAGGACAAGCAGCAGTCCCACATACTTTCAAGTTGCTTCCAACACACTTCCATCTAATAAAAACAGTTTCCATCTACGAGGTGTAGTTTGAGCCAGTGGAGCAAGATTTATTCACACTATTTTACAAAGTTTAGACTGGACATTCATTCACTGCATTACAAGTCAAGCTGCCTTAATCCAGCTTGTGAATCCTGGTGTTTTCCTGTCCAGGAATGAAATGCTCAATAACCCTCCTTGCCTACTGGGGTGAGTCGCTGTCTCTATAATTTGCCAAGGGACAGGGAAGAAAACCTGAAGGAGCTGGAAAGGCAGAGGACAGAACCACTGATCTGGAGTAGAGGTACAGGGGTTGCAGCCAGGGAGAGGTAATTTGGCACCAGTATGCTAGAAAGCCCACATTCACGAGCAGAAAACAAATCATGAAAATATAAAATGGAGAGAGAAGGAACACTCTATCCACACCTAGAGCCTAAACATTTAATTTCCTCTATTCTCACCAATACTGTTCTAAAATTACTTAATGCTTCCAAGAACAAAAACAACTGCTGGGAAGTGAAATTGATCCTGATGTGGAAGCTGGAAAAGTAGCCCATGGTATGACCTCTTCCTTAAATATAAATTCTATAGAAGAAATGTTCATAACTGAATGTGCAGAATAGAGGTCAGTACTCTGGAGATCTAAAAAACCCGACTATGCAGGCATGACTTTGAGTGCAGCACAGTACAGCAACTGCAGGGCCAGGCACCAAGGATCACAGCATCCTGAGAGATGCACCTGTGAGAGGCAGCATGTCCTTGCTTCCAGCTTCCACTGATTTCTGTGCTCCCCGGGAGCTGGATGCTACTGCCCCGTGTAGTAGCACAGTGCTGCCAATCTGCTGACTGGTAGCATTTTGCTTTTGAAAAGCAGCATCTCTCAGCTCCTGCTGAGTTTCCACCACGCCACTTAACCTCTAATCTAGGAATGAAAATTAGTCTGGCACACTACCCTTAAAAGACTCTTCTATAGACTGCAAAACACTCTCACTTGAATGTAGGCATGTCTCCAAAACAGATAATGGTAAGCTGAGAGTCCAAGCCAGTAACTCTGAAGTTACTATCAGAAGATAGCCAAACAGATTATTTTTCATAAAAACAGCCTCCTTGGGTATTAAAAGCAAAAAATCATGAACAAATGGAGAAATGTCTGAGGTCATTAATTCTGTTGAGATATCCATGCTCTCAGAAAAATTCACATTTGTGCAACAATTCATTAAAAATGTGCACCTATGATATATATGACGAAATGAGTAATAAACCTAACGTGTACGTAAATTAAGAGACGTATTTGAGGGAATGTCTAAAAATTGAGTCCTGTGTTTTTATACTAACAGTTATGTTTTTACTCTTAGGAAAAATGAGGAAGTCAAGAAAATACTTCCTAGTGCTGGAACAGGCATACACACAATACATATACAATGCAAAAATCTGTCACTGCTTACAGAAAGAAATGATCACCTTATATTGTTGAAATGGCAAGTTGTTGCTAGTAAAATTAAAGTTTTTGGCTACTTCTGAACCAGCTCCTTAATTAAGATAAAATAATAAATCGTGATGAAAAAGAAGAAAAAAATATATTTTATTAGCTCATAGGATAGGATATCTTTAAAATACTGAAGCGTGAAAATACTTTAATGTGTGCATAAAAAAAAATAATATATTGAATAACCACAAGCACCCGTGCATTAACACAGTAATTACTGGGATATATCAGTGGAATATTTCAACATGCATCCTTGCATGTGGTGTATTTTTTATTTTACTCTTCACAAGAACAACAGCTTAAACAGCTCCAAGATATTCCCCACAGAGCTATAATTAGTGCTTAAAGTGCAACCAAAATAAGTGTTGGCTGAAACCTGAAATCTGAACCTGTGGAATGCTGGAATGAATTTCTCATTTTCCTAAACAAAATAGAGCCAGCTACAGGGCTGCGTGAATTACAGTTCTGGTTCAGGCTATCTCTCGATATTATCATTACTAGTGGTGGTGTTGCTTATATAGTTACCGGGATAAAACAAGCTGCATATTGTAAACACTTGTGATAAAACAAGAGCTGGGTTTTCCAAAATTTCTGTTGCACAAAGAGTTTCTAGTTAATGATAGGTGAAATTGTCTCTGTGTGCAAAGCCAAAGTATACAGGTAGCGCACCAGGAAGATATCTGTGTTAGGAATGGATACAGGATGGACTTCACACAAAAACCCCCATGATATGGAACAGGTTCAGGCAGTTCTCGTCATCTTTAGATGAACGTCTGATTAAACACTCTAGACAGGAGTCCATGGCCACCAGATCTATACAGTTGTTTCACTACTTAGGTGGTTGTTTTCCTTATGGAAAATTTCAGGTTTTCAGATCTCTGTTGAACTTCTGAGGTTCAACAAAGAATCTCAAATTTTCTGCAAATTTAGCTCTTTTAGTAGACGAGCAGAAAAATAAGGCTGCTTTTCTTTTACCTCTGCAGACTGAGGACTGCAGTAATTGCAGTAATTGCTTTGTGCAGTTTGTCTTGCATGGCATTCATTTAGGAAGAAACAATGCACTTATGCTGTGTGCGAAATCACTGCCCTCGTGTGCCTTAAACTATGTTAAATTCTATGCACAGAAAATTTGATGCCAGACTGCCAGCAATTTGCCTTTCAGATATCTATTTTTCCCACATGACACGTAGAGATACATAGATTCTGCTGCCGTTCAAGTATATGAGTAAAAGGGATATATGATTTGCCCATACAAAGTAATCAGATTCATGTTTCAAAAATGTACTCTCTGAAACGTATACACTTAAGCATATGGAAAGAGACATATTTGCCAAAGCTGCTTTTCAGTCTTGGCTTTCCAAGTTAAGATTTACCCCACAACAAGACTGGCGTTTTTTTATGTTCAAATATATCACCTGTTTCAGGCTAGGCACCCAAAGCCAGAGGCCACTTTTGAAAACAAGTCCAAAAGCAGTAATGCTATTCTGGCTTGTAACAACAGTTTCCATGTATGTGTGAGATGGGATGAGGTAACTATACAGTTTTGGTTTCCAGTACACTCTGTGACATTGTAAGGAAACTGGACATTTTGAGGTATATTTTCTTGTAACTCTCATTCCAAATTTTCCTGCATTTTAGTATTTGTATATTCCATTGAATGTAATGTAAGAACACTATTTCTTTTTCTGCCTTTTTTTTTTTGTACTACACAATGACTGTGAAAAAGCTCACTTTTCACAGAAAGCAAAGGAGAGAAATTTTAAGATTAGCTTGGTTTATATATTTCCAAAAGAAAATAAACTGCATAGTGTCAAAGTTCATCCAGGTATCACTGAGCCTAAACTCTATTTCATTTATTGGAAGGCACAATATCCTTAATTCTACTTTGGCTGAATACTGCAAGTTGCTAACCATGTGCAAATGGTAAAGCAAAGAATTATTATTAGCTTAATGATGTGTTAAGCTTGTCACCTGACCTGTATTTCGCTGGGCAATCTCAGTTTGGAGAAAACGAATTCATATCAAATATAAACCACACCTGCAAAGCCAGTAAGGCATCCTGAAATATGTCTATCAGACAAATGCAAAGTAATAAGGCTTAGAAATGAAGCTTGTTGGTAAGACATACAGGAGGGTGGACAAACTCTTGGAAAGTGGTGACTCTGAAAGGGAGTTTAGGGTCACAGAAGATAACCACCTGGCAGTGAGCTGCCCTAAAATTTAGTCTGCTCCTTGGATCAGTAAGCAGGGTGAATACAAACATGTATGGGAATAGGGAAACGCTACTACGCATGCACAGAGAAGGCTACAACTTCCATGCCCCATTCTGGCATCCACATTTGAAAAAACAGTCCTAGGAAATAGAAGGTGTTTCAGAAAGAACTACAGGAATGAACTGTGGTTTGGAAATTTTGACTAACAGAAGGAAACTGAATATACAAAACATTACCGTTAAGGCTGTAGAAAAGATTTTAAAAGACAGAGGAAGAGGCACCAGCATTAATGGAAACATGCAACATTTACTTTAGAATTCTCGGTAAATCTGTTGAGTTTTTCTCTCACAACTTATTTTATGCAGAGAAATGTATTAGAAGCAGTTTGTTTGGTTTCTGATAAACATGTGATGAGTCCTCCAAGAAATCAGTAATGAAATAAATGAAAATGGAGGTTAACCTAACAGTGAGGTGTAAATGGTTGCACCGGAGACAATGTGGGCTATGCTGGAGAAACATGGGGGCTAAGGGAGTTATGGGTAGGGTATTTTAAGGATAAGCCAGTGAAACAAAGTTATTAGGTGATTTTGAAATAAAAAGAAATAACATGTTCGTGAGCCTAGTAATTATGACTACTTGTATTCGAGAAAAGAATTCAGGCTGGAAGATGTGGAGGGAAGCAGCACTCTAATGAGTAAGGAGATGGACAGCCTAGTTTTTAAGCAACTAATGAGTGTGGCTTGTTTATCACATCAAAATGAAGTCTGAGAGGGGACTGTGTTCTATGAATATGTCAGAAACAAAAATGGAAGGAGAAAAGGCATTTAAGCTGAAGTACAATTTTGGCTCGGGAACAAATGGGCAAAAAACAGCGTGTGAGTAAACCTGGCTATAACACAGAAGAAAGTTTCTGACCAACAGATTAGTGATGGCTGAGAAAAGGTCTCCCAACAGAAATAGAGGGAAAATAACTTCTAATTCATTATAGAATAGAAACTGATGAGTGCATTTACAGGACATGATGCCTGTGATAGCAGAAAACTGTACTGGATGACCTACGTGGTCATTTCCTGTCTTATGTCCCTGTGTTCCAATTTAATTTATCCAAAGGATCACTTGGCCAAAATCTGTAATTACTTACATGTGGGGATTTCCAACACCATAAGATGCACCATAAATATAGCAAAAGAAGCACTTTACAGTGGAACAGAAATAAGAAATTTAGATGAGTAACAAGCTGTGTAATTTTAACAGTGAAGGTTAGTGAATTGCAAAGCCATGGACATAACAGGTTTCAGTCAAGGCTGGCTTTTCGCAAATGGTGTAGAGAAAACAGAAAATAATACACAGATCAAGAAAACAGGGATATTGATGCAGTAACAATTGGATAAAATTTTGCTGATCTGGCTTATGATGAAGAGCATTGGAACAGGCTGCCCAGAGAGGTTGTGGAGTCTCGTTCTCTGGAGACGTTCAAAAACCAACTGGACACGTTCCTCTGTGATGTGCTCTAGGTGGTCCTGCCCTGGCAGGGCGGTGGGACTAGATGATCTTTCGAGGTCCCTTCCAACCTCTAATATTCTGTGATTCTGCAATATTCTGTGAAGGCCAGGATTAGACGATAATATCATTTTCTGACAAATATTATTTCAAGCCAGTGGTGTTATGCCTTGTGATGTCATGAGGAAGAACTACCATGTTAAAAAGCTGTATGACTTTTCCAGTTCTGACACATAGTCAGCACCCACCTGTAGTACAGAGCCACCGAAAGTTTAACTTGGGATGCTGAAGTAACATCACATGTTATGTCACAGATGCAATAGGGATGCACAGTATAAATGCAAATCATATAACAGATAAATGCCAGGACCTAATATTAGGCTACATCAGCATAGTGGAGGTCATGTCTTCTGAGACCTTCCCCAAGCACAGCACTAGTTCTTCTGATTGATCTCCAACAAGTAGTCTTTAACTAACTAATTAGAAATGTACAGGAGGCCTTTGTCTGCAAAATGTATCTATATATGATCTGAGATATGCATACTCATAAGATATGTGTTAGTCTCAAATGGCAGCTGTACAAGGTGAACAAACACAGTACACAGTTCAAAAAATCTGGTCTTAACCTCTGGGCATAACAATATTTCCATGTATAAAATGACAACCATTTTTAAAGTTATTTGGACACATTTGACTGGAAGTCTTCTTGCAGTAACTTCTGTCTTTGATTTTTATAGTGCAATTCTCTGGCAAAGCAGAACATGGTAACTCCTCAGAATGATACTGAGAAGGGATGACAAAAAAAGTTCAGAGAAATATCTGTGGTATAGCACAGGCAGCAAACCTTTGCCTGGACACTTGCAAATTATGAACAACCTCTTCAACTTCCAAGAATGTAGTAGTAGTAGTGGTGGTGGTGGTGGTGGTGGTGGTGGTAGTAGTAGTAGTAGTAGTAGTAGTAATAATAATAATAATAATAATAATAATAATAATGTGAAATCCTTTCTTTTCTCCTTTATCTTTTCTTCCCTTCCCTTTTTTTCCCTTCTCTTGCCTTCCCTTGCCTTCCTCTCTCTTGCATGTGGGTATGAAGCTTGTTTAGTGATTGCAAGAGAGCCTTCTGCTCCCAGCAAACACTTTGAACACAAAATCTGCAGCCAAAGTTGGTGAAGCGAGAGAGATGAGAAGGGGCAGTGGTGATGGGAGGAAAGGCACCAAGCCGAGTTCTCACAACAGCCACACAGCATCTGATCATTAATGTCCATCAAACATTTTGGCTTGTGTCCAGCTTGCTAAACAGAGTGGTGTCATGGCAGTAAGATGAAGGGCCCTGTGCCGATACAGGCAGAAAGCCAGAAGTTTCCATGTAGATTTCCCTGCCTCTCCACTCTTGCAGGTTATATTAAGGATGACCTGCCCTGTTGCTGATTTGGACTACCTTATGTACTGCAGAACAAACAATATAAAGCATGCAGTTGGCGAGACGTTTGGAGAGGTGAGATAACCAGCTCTTTGAAACCCCTTAACATAAAATATCAACAGGGGTCATATATCTAGAAACTTGAGTATTAGGTCTTTTCCAAACAGCAGTGAAAGAACAAGTCAGGATATCTGAAATGCATTACTCTCCAAATGATGTTGAGACCGATCCTAGTATAACAGGCTTATTTGTACGACTAAGAAATGAACTAGTCTGAACGCTGTATCACAGAGCCATGAATCAGTGAGCCTAAGTTTTACAAGTGCTTGTAGTATTGTGCTTACAGACTGTGAGACACCGACAGTCATTCTAAAATCTAATGGCACTACTTTGGGTTTATCTTTCTGAACCAAGGAAAGCCTTTTGTGTTCTCCCTTTTGTCCCAGACTCAGCATAGTCTCATTACATGACTTGGCCACAATGACGTTTTGCAATGCTAAGTCTCTTTGTTCTTGAACGTGGGGTGAAATGTGACATTGCATACCTAATCTTTTCTTGAATATGTTACTTTTGGATATATTGCCCTTTGCCTGATTTTTTTCAGGCAAGTTCTATGTGATTATAACGGAATTATTTTTGAGATTGTTAGGTCTACAATTTCTAATACACTGGCATTTAAAACACAAGCCTCTAGAATTTTCCACCCTTAGGTCTATACTATTTCCAAGAAAAGGACCTTGTCAACTGGAAGCATGATATAAAGGGAGCTTTTATATTTGCATAGAAATTGTTTGATAGCAAAGTCTCAAAGGTTTCTCTTTGAACTCAAGTATGCAAATTTAATAGAATTAAACAAAATACCCTAAAGATGACAGAAAATCATGGTACTTGAGACAGGTTTAAAAATTGTTTTCCTCTTCCTTTACCTTGATCCTGGGCAGAATCTTTAAAGCATATTTAACTTCTGGGTTAGGCTGTCATTTCATAAACTCAGTTATTACTCAGTATCCTTTCTTTAAATAGATTTGTCTATTTCAATTCATGGCATGTTCTGTCTCTGTGGGACTCTACAGAAAAACTGTACAGTCATTTATCTTTCTTATTTTCTGCAGGATTTGGAAAGAGTAATCATATTAGCTCAGCAGATTTAAAAATAATAATAATAATAGTTCTAAAACACCGTGCATGACCTGTTAATTGGAATAATATGCATTAAAGATAAACCAGGCTTTTTTTCATGGGTTCCAACCTTTCAGCTAACTGAATGAGAAACTGTGGTTCTTGCATCCGTTTCATATTTAGTTTATGCGTATAATAAAAAGTAATAATTCAGTTTAATTATACTCTAATCAAAGTTATTATTATTCCTAACTAAACAAGCAGAGCATAATTACCTTTTCAGATGTTTTTTAAAATCTTGACCTTTCCCTTTGCTGTCTCATTTTTAAAAAATAATATCCAGTTGTGTGTGCACATGCACAATAAATGAAGAATATAAATCTTAAACCTTTGTGTAGATCTGAAAGGTCTTGCCAAATTTTCCTGTACCAATGTTACTTTACTTTACATCGCAGATGCTATACCAAATGTAATACTGTTGTTCAGTTCAGTATTTCTAAAAAATGAAGGTCAAGATACGTACACAATGTAATAAGTATTTTTGTCTGCCTATTATTATTTGCACAATTACTGTGAGTGCTTGGGGAAATCTATGTTTGGCTGAGTATCTACTCATTATCTTGGACAATGATCTGATCTTAGGAATATTTTCGCACAGAGATAATTTATCTTTTCTTCTCCCATTTGCCTCATCATTTAAAATGACACATCTTATGGCAGTGTAAGGAAATGCAGAAAAAGTACCTTTATCTGAACATGGAAAAGCATGGTTTATTAAAAAGAATAAGAACAGGTTCATCTTAAAATAATTTTTGGTCTGGAAACTAAGCCTATTAAGGAAGGTGGTATTGAGATACACATTTACAATCTTTCACTCAATATTACGTCTTAAAGAATGAAAATTAGAGATTAACCTTAAACATTTTGTATTTCTTATCAGTGTGATTTTATTTAAGTTTCAAAGAGAACTTTTATTTCTATAGTAGAAATGAAAAAGCTTTCAAAGTCAGAGCTAAACAAAATTTCCAAATATATGGAAATAGTTAGGTCTATTCAACTCTGCATTGGCAACTTTGGGCAGAACAAAAAGTTGATAAAATGAAACAGAATCTAAATTGTAAAAATTATAATTTGACTTGCATCAACTATGACTTCTACTATTTCTCAAAAAAATATACCAAACCCTTTTTCTGCATTGTTGTCAGTAAAAGACCACCTCAGAATTTTAAAATTAAATACTATGTTTCCACTATATACTGGTACTCACTAAAAATACAGAACAATGTGCTGGTAAAATGAAATTCATCTGGGTTCTGTAGGGTATCCTCTCACATTACAGCGATAATAATAACAAAAGAACAATATCACCAAGATCCAAGTTCACAGTAAATTAGTCCACATTCTTAATTTATACTGGATTTATCCCTAGTTTGAGATTTCAATGCGGAAATTGCTGAGTTCTTCTGGTACAGAAATCTGGGCTGAACTTTTCATGACATGATGAAATATGACATTTAAACTACCACATAAATATGTTTAAACATGAAACTTATTTTATTCAAGATACCCTGCATCCTGCAGTGCCATTAGGTCCCCTTCATCACTTGTTTTTCTTCTCTGTGGTCACTGCCAAACAGTAGTAAACTCTAGCTGAGTGATAGGGAGTGTTGATATGCCATCTGAAAGGAGGCGTGATGACGCATGGGAAGCAATAATGGAGATGCATTTGGCCTTCTACGTATTTGTTGTATTTTTCTAAGAACACTTCAATAACTATTTTAATAACAATTACTAAGTACAGAAGAGTTCTCTGGGGCAGAACCTGTCAGTGTCCCTAAATGTGTTTAACTGCTAAGCCTCTGGAATTCCTCGCAGGGTAAAGTTAAGTACATGCTTGTGTATTTTGGCATTTTGTTGTGGTACACTTCACGTACCCCATAATGTACAACAAGCAAAAGCGTAACTCTGCAGCTCCACACTGAATGGTCATCCAACCAACTGAAAGGAAGGCAGAGGCCCATGGCTGCATGGTTAGTAAAGCATTCACAGAACTGACTTTGAGAGACATGTCTAGCATCACACAGTACCTGTTGTTAGTTTAGTGTTTCAGTAATTGCTCTTCGTAAGCTACCTGGTAGGTAGCTGAGCATGTGTTATTATCCACATTTGGGGCAGGGAGGACAGGGGTGAGACTAAGAAATTTATGTAACTTTACTGTGGAAACCGAAATCAGCCAGGGATGCAGCTGTGATTAGATGTGCATTCACACCTCCGAGGCTTGTGCTGCCAGGTAATGTTTATGGTTATATGGGGTTACCAATTCTATGACGTATTTATTTACAACTTCCAGTCAAGTATACTGTAAATCACCTGAAATGCTGCACTGTGCATACAGAGTGTCAGCTTGACCAAGCACTCTTGTAACTGTGTCTATTAACCCTCTGCACCCATTGTCCCTGTTTGCTGTTACGACTGCATTTATGGCATACCTTACATTAATATGGTCTGTCAGTGCCAGACACTGTCCTTTACACATGGCACGAATCTTCCAGGCTGAATGTTTGCTGTATTTTGCTAAAATCAGTCTTGGCATACCCGGTTAAAACACTTACTGACTTCAATAACAGCTGCACTTTCCATTCTTGCTGCACAGCGTCACCATGTTCCAGTAACTACGTTCCAGTTCCACTTTGGTCCAACAGTTTCAGTCTCTTCAAACAAATGTTTTGTATTAATCCTCTCTTTTCTGATCCTAGAGCCACCCACCACAGAACTAGCAAGTCTCCTGCTGCGTTCAAAATAATGCTCAAACCTCCACGTGCAAAGCTTTAAAATCCTTCCCATCAGTCCTGTGTAGTGGAAAGAGGTGTGAGCACTGGAAGACATGGAATTCTCTGATCTATTTAGCAGGCAGGAGGGCAAAAGGAAGACTAAAAACTGGCTTCTGATATCTGAAGTTCCTCTAACTACTCATTTCCTTCTGTAGTCTTGTTTGTTTGACAGTAAATTATTAAAGAAAATTGAAAAGGTCTTAGATTTTTTCATATAGGGGTGTTTGGGATTTTGTGTGTTGCATTATTGAAGATCTCTTTTTCACAGAGAAAATGTAATAGCACAGACTTGTAGAGAAATGTATATGTAAGTTACAAATAGGGTGTAAGTTGTCTGAGACCAGACATAAATGCTAAAAGAAACATGGGTGTAGATTTTCTTTAGCCCCCAACACCCTATTAAAATCATCAAACTTCCTTTAAGAAATCAAGCAAAACAAAGCAACAAAAGAAAGGAAGATGGAAAAACATTCAAGGCTTTCGTTTTAAAATACCATTGCAATTCAGATATGATGACTTCGTACTGTTGGGCAAAGTAACATTCTTCAGTCTTATTTTTACTTGCAGAATTGCATTATTACCTCAGAGCAGTTTTAAAGGACACTAAGGGTGATGTATTCTGGCTGACAATGAACAGAGCTGATACTTCAAGAAGGACTGATCATCAGATCACTATAGAAGGAAAATGCATTTTTAGTTTTACTCAAATGAAGCTTTTCTTCTTTCCTTCAGAATCCTTTCCACTCCCTCACGACGTGCCCTTGCATGTACCAGGCACGTGTACCCTTACATTTGCACACGAGAGCAGATCCAGGAGATGCACTTTGATGCCAACCTACCATTCTTATGCCGTTCTCAAAGGCCTGACGTGCTAAAGAAGCAGGTCCGTCCACAGTCTTGCCGTCGTCATCAGGCCCCCAGCTGGCACTGTAGATGTGGATGTGCTGGGGATTGAGGCTTAGAGACTTTGCTTCTACCATGTCTGTCACGTCTCCATCCAGCATCCGTACACCTTCAGAATGAAAGATACAATGAACAGGACCAACCAACTCAAACTGCTTCTTTTTTCTTTTTTTTTCCCCTGAGAAAATTTTGTGTAGGACATTGGACTGAATGATCATAAGGATTTCTACTGTTAAAAAAAAAAAAACACCAAAAAACCTCTTTGGATATGTGTTTTTCCAATGGCAAAAAAAGTCTCTAGATGAAAAAATATGGAAAGGAAGGAATACTTTTTTCTTTCTTCATGTTTTAATAATTACCTATTAGTCATTTATCCACCATACAGCCTTTGAACTTCCACAACAAACTTTTGTGCTGAAGAAAACTTAAAAAAAGACTTGAACCTTGCCAATGTTCGTATGTCTCACTTGAAGATAATACACGGTTTTCTTTCTCCTTTTATACTGCAGTGAATCTGCAGCACCTAGTTTGAGTCATTCACAGTCCTAAGTATGTTGACAGATGTAATAAAAGGACCTCTGTTGACAGATAAACATGGGATTATTCCTTCACTGTATGAGGTTGCAAAGAAGCAACCCAGGAGAAAGCTCATGTGTACAGACCAATTACTGTACACAGCAGCAAGGCAGGAAGTAACTAACAAATACTCTGTAAGTAATATTATTCAACCTGAAACCATTATTGAAACTACAATGTTGTGAACATCCTCTTCCGTGCAGAAGAAGGTATAATCTGAAATTCTTGTGTTAAAAGAACCCAGTCACATAGGTTTGGACAAGTCAGTGTGCCAGCCCTTCTAAAGTGAATGGTATCATGATGTTTTAAGATTACTAGACGGAGAAAGGTAGGCTTAAATCTGGAAACCCGGAAAATCATGAAGTAGTTGTTCTTTTGACTAACTGTAAGACTTTGACTGAAGTTAAAGCTGACTGAGAAAACTGCCAATGTCAGTTTTAACCTGAAAAAGAAGAAGAACCTACATACAGCTAGCGTGACATCTATCAAAGGGATGTTAAATATTAAATAATAATTAGCATGTAACCGTATAATAGTACAGAGTAATGATTACTTCCACAATTAACAAGTTTGATGCTCTTTCCACTTTAAAAGGCCACTGCTATTTATATGGCAAATTTACATATTTTTAATTACAGACACCTTTCATTTTGCTCATGAGCTCAGATTGAAGTAACCTGAGTGTTTACCAAGACCTCAACTTCCAATTAACAAAAGGCATAGGGGGTGTTTTGTTGATACAGGGTCTTTTTTTTTTTCCTTACTCTAATTGACTCAAAAATGAAAAGTGATCATATTTCTAAGTTCACACAAAAGCTGCCCATGTTTTGTGAGATAATAAACTTTTACAAACAGTGATCTCACTGTGAACTTTACTTTATTAAAAAAGTCATTAAACCAACTCTGGGATTCTCAAGTTTTATTTTTCTTCCTCAGCATAATCTCAGAAAATTAATGATGGGTGGAAGTTGTGTTCTCAATTTCTTTCAAGCACATTAAAATATATTTAGTTCTAAATAAAGACAATAAAAGGTACACTGCTTTTGAAAGAAGGAAAATAAAGCTTCCCTTTACATCTGTTACTTCATAGCAAGCCTAAGCAACACTGCACATACCTGGTGAACAGTAACTCCAAATTCTGCCATTGGCACCTGAAGTAATTCACCCTAGGATTTTTTGCTAATGGTGAAGTGGTCAAATCTAAAGCAACATGTACAAGACTGTGATTTAGGTGTTACTCTCTCCAGCCATGCTTCAAGGGTGGCTTTGAACAACAGACGTCTCATTGGCTATTTAAGCCAAAAATAACTCATTTCCTTCCTTCCCTCCCTCCCTCCCTCCCTCCCTCCTTCCTTCCTTCCTTCCTT
>VWZZ01000941.1:25466-43044 GCA_013399095.1 Psophia crepitans | reverse complement strand
CCCCCCCCAAATGTCTGGAGTAGTTAATTCTGCTGAGGACAAAATCTTCAAACTGCATTTGGCATGTGGTGATAGCATAACAAAAGCTGTCCAGAAGGCAATTAACAGACTGCGTTTGCAGAGTGTTCCACCTAAGATTTTAAAGCTCTGTAAACTTTTTCCAATATTTGCAGTAATTGCGAAAATGTAAGTGGCATTTTAGTCAGAACAAACTTTCAATGAATCACAGGAAACATGCAAAACTGAGCTGAAAGCAAGTTTTCTTTTAAAATGTTTTTTTTTTAATCAGCATCTGACTTAAAGAAACAGCTGAACTAATTCCTCATCAGCTGAAGACAATCTACATCTGTTGTGCCATAATTCAGTGTAACTGTTTTCCCGTCAAGACTTGAGACCAGCCAAGTAACTAAGCACCCAAATCCCCACAGATGCTTTGCAACTTCCACAATCAGCCTGCAAGAATAACAACATACTAACTATCCCTTCCTATAAAAAGGAAGCTTTGTAGGTGGCAATTTGCTATGTGTGATTAGTGCAGAGTAACATTAAAAAAAAAAAATTAAAAAAATCTACCTCTTTGGTGCACTGGTTTATCTTTTAGTGAAAGGGCCTGTGGCTAAGCACAAGCGGCAGGCATAGTAAATAATTTTTTTTGTAAGAAACATCTTACAACCTGTAAAAGAACTGAAGATCCAGACTGCAATTTAACTCAAATTTTCTTATCTGCAAATTACATCTCTTACACTCACACCATTGTAAGAGAAAGCTCGGACTTTCTACGGATCTTATTTTTGACCGATTTGTGGTTAGAGGTTCTTAAATGTATGGAAATGAGACACGAAGTACAGACACATTTAGAAAAAAAGTGAGCATTACTGGTGGGTATCTTGTTAACGACTTCCTATCATGAAGATCATTAATCGGATTTGTTCAGCTGCCAGTATTTGACGGAATATGGATGGAAAGGATTTATTTTCCTCCTTGTTTTATCTCCTTATTATCCCTTACATGTCCAGACATGCTTTTACGGTTTGAAGTAAAGAACACTTATCTTGGTGGAGCAAATTCAACACCACTGTCGGCAGGTGCTCCTCTATATAAGGAGAATGTAATTGCTTTACCTTGACTCTAGTTTTGTCTCCAAGAAGGCCCCAGGAGGGTATTTAAATCCCTGGGAAACAAACAAGCAAGCTGAACACTAGTTCAGGACAATATGATTCAATGTTTTTACACGCAATCTGGCCTGTGGAGAGAGGAAACATAACCACTGCATATTCGCATGTATAGCTTACGGCTTTTCTGAGGGAAGGGAGGGAGTTATGCCAAATAGAGATCAGCAGCAGCAAAACTCTTAAATACATACACCTAGTGGAAGAGGAAGCTTAACCTCCCATTCTAAAACCCTGGAATACCCTCTTGCCTTCAATTTTCTGAAGATTACCTGCTGAGCCTGCTGAAGTCTTTACTTTCAAGTGCCAATGCTTTTAAATGATGGTACATTATCTCAAGTAAGGTTTACACAGTTATTATTTTCCAGCTTTCTTTTATGAACAGTGTTAATGGTGGGTCTACAGAATCTTGGGGACAAATGGAGTGGACAAAATTTTTATTTCACTTAGATCACTGAAATTTCTTGAAGACTGTTATACTCTACGCACTAAATAAATAAATAATAAAAAGTCACACATCCCCAGTCTTTCACATTAACTTTCACACAACCTTTCACATTAACTGAATTCATACTATGTTCATCCGAATCAGTTTTTACACTGTATTTAGAAAAGGCTGGGATTCAGCTAATATGCCTGGTGTGTTTCTAAAACATTATTATTGCACATTCCTAATGCTTAATAAATAATAACCTATTAAGAAGCCACTGTTACTAATGGAAAATGTTTCAAGGACGTACCCAAGCTGCTGCAAGTTGTATGACTATCCAACTCACAAATTAAACTCCAGAAGCCATCTTTTATCTCTATTAGTGCACTACCTCTTGTTTGACTCTGGTTTGTCAATGCAATAAATCTGATTTCATAGCAGCTGGTACACAACCAAATGCCATGTCCACATGAGACAACCTGTTCATCTGCCACAAACTTACTTACTCGGCCAGTTCAGATTTCCTAAAACACTCTGACACAGTAACTTTGTACAGGCAGGCTCTTCACCTGAAGGGAAATTCTTTTTCTGCATCACTCTAACCTTATGCTGGATCAGGTATTGTCTATCCTCTTGAAGACAGCATGAAAACAGAAAGCTGACGTTAGGATGATGTTGTCTGCTTTGGCTAATTTGAAATGCAGCTGTGCTCACATTTGATTTGGATCAAACTTACACCGTCCACTAGAGAACAGATACAGTACTATTAATTGTGGAATCATGGCCTCAACTCTGCCTGCTCATATTTTTGAACTGTCCTCTGGTGTATATATAGGTAAATATGTTTCTGTTTTCACAGATGGGCTCCATTTTGGGACACGAAATCAATAATTAATGAGTTTGAGCTGTAGTCTTTCTACTGAAAGCCAATATACCAAGCCTATGATTTCATCAAAAGTACAGGCTAAAACTTCACTTTAAACATTAACATCTGGCACAGGCAGGCTACAGGCTAGGCAACATGTAGATGACATCTTGACAATCATTTCCACAAATTAAACCACAGGTCTTAACTGAGAAGCCATTGACTAGAAATTCATAGAAATCACTTGGAACCTCTTGGCTGAATGAATAAAAAAGTGCAACCAAATCTTGTATTTCGGGCAATAATCTGATTACACAGTGATTCTCTCTAACCACAGCCAAACACCACAAAAATGTGTGATGTTTTGACAGTGTTTTGTTTGGGCTCAATATGCAAGGCAATATTCCTGATGTGTACATTTACTTCTGGTTTGTCAAAGTTCTTCACTTAGAGCTCTGAATCTGTAAGAAAACCCAGATATCCTAATTCTGGGGTTTGAGTTTTCATCAAAAGTCTCACTTTCTATTTTTCTGTGTGTACTGAGAGGCAATGTTCCAGGGAGCACTGGAGAAGTGTCACTGCAGACAAACTCCTTCAGTACTGGTATTTAACGACCACTCTACAACTGAGATTTACTTGCTAACACAGCTAGGTTAGTTATCCATACAAATCTCCTCCTGTTGTTGAGAAAAGTCTGAATATACCATTTAGCACAAATGGCTCTTTGGTTACTTTTTTGGTTGGTGTGTTGTTTTTTTTTTTGTTTGAGAGACTGTTTCACATACCTCCGATCTTGGCATTAAAGGCGATTCCTACTGTGCAGTGTGAGTTGTTTGCTGTGGCTGCCACCTCTCCAGCACAACGGGTTCCATGCCTGCAGTCAGATAAACATTTTTCCAAGTAAGCACAGACTGTTGGGATTAAAAGCTTTGACTTTCCTCATCCTCAGATGCTAAAAGCACAACTATCCACAACTTTTTCCACCACTTAATCTCTCACAGTAGTTTATACCCATGTTACAGTATTCCTTCAAACATATTTTAACATCATTATCACCATCATATTAAACTCTTCATGGTAAGCTTTCTACATACTGGAAACATGCAGTTTGTAACAAAGACATACAATGACGATACTTAACGCACAGCAACAGAAAGAAGTCTTGGATACCAGTCCTTCATTTGAACCAAACCTTACATTATAGACAAAATTTTTGTCCTGCATTCTCCCACAACCACTCCTATTGCTACCGTGCCTCTCTCCATATGAACTCCAGCAGGCACAGTGTGTAGTGCACTTATCCATGAGGAAGATGAGATTGCACCAATGCCCACAGTTGTTTATAGGCAAGCCTAAGACTGGCTATATGCCAGGTATGCTCAAAGCTTCTGTGTAGGCATGTCCTGGTCATGCCTTGGGCCAACTCTGCAAGCCTGATGCCCTTCCAGCTGAAATATATTCCACATCAGAGGTATACCTTATGCCTGGAAGCAGAGTTGGGCTGCAAGCGTGCAATCTTAAGAAGCTGCTGAAGGAAAATACAAAACCTCCAGTGGTTGCTCACCCCCTTCCACACTGTGCCAAGCCACAGTGGGATGCCTTGCCTAGCCCTGATCCATGCTTTCTACCTGGTGTTACGGTTGTCATCTGTATGGCCACTACGGTAGGAAAGCTGTCCTTGCTTTTTGTGATTTTTGCCTGCAATACAGGTTTCAGAGTGTGTTTTCTACCACTAAGTTTTGCCCTCCTTCTTGTGCAGTTAAGCATCTGCATTGCAGAAACGCGACACAAGCAACAAGGAGCAGACAGGGAACTTCAGAGAGCTACTGTGGAGAAGAGATACAGAGTTCCAGACCAGACAGGAAAAGAGATGGGGAGTTGATGAGACAGAGATAGAAAGATAATGTAAGGCTTGGGTAGCCACAAAGAAAGAAGTTTAAAAAGTCAAGGCAAAAAATAGATAACAGTGTGGCAAGCATTTCAGAGGAGGCTGAGTGAGGTCAGTTGTGTACACAGGCACTCTGGTGCTGGTGCTGGTTGACAGACTGCTTACACAGAAATCTGGAGAACACTTTTTGAATTAAAGTTGACGCCCATTTTACAGACAAGAATCACAGTTGCTTTCTCTTGGTACAGCTTGTTTTGGGTAGAGTCACTCCTTATTTCCTTATTCTTAGTGCAACTTTTTTGCCTTAACCTTTTGAGACACTTAAATGAGAAACACTGAGATAACCTGTGTGGAATGGATTAACGTAAGCAAGAACAACAAATAGGACTAGGAAAAAAAAGTGAGGAAACAAAAATCAGCAATATAAATGATCAGTGCGAACCTGTTAGAATTTCAAAGGAGATAATTCAGTTTGTCGGATAAGTAAGATATAGATAATCGAAAAGTGTAATCTTTATTCACAAAATGAGAGTGACAAGTTGGATGCTGATAAATCCTAAAGCTGGATCAAGGTTTCACAATTATATGTGAATATCTCAATTAATTTCCTATTAATCTGCTCACAATTCATCATTTGATTGCCAAGCTTGATCAGAGGATTTTTCAAGACTGAATTTTCAAGTCTAATTTTCTTCATTTGAAGAAAGCCTGTCTAACTCTAATTGATAAATCAATGTCTTACACTATTACAGAATTATTTTGAAAAGCCTGAAGTAAATAATTCAGGAATCAGATGAAAACAAATTTTAAAAAGATCCTTCTTCCTTTTCAAGGATTTTCAGTGTTCTAGCTCTGTGTTTGTTTGAAGCAGTGTCTTTTTTAAATGTACTAATATTTGTTAGAAAATGCCTGTCTTAAGAATTGTTTGCAAGACACATGATTTCCAAACTTCCCTTCTCATTATGATTTTGTTAGGCGCCACATGTAAGTTTAGAGGTGTTATCACTCAACCATCAAAGCATGGATGACTATACTCTATGAATGTACATGCATCACCTCAGTGCATATAATTTATTAATAAATCACTGCCTGAATGGTGAAAGGCATGTGGCTGAGCTGCAGCTTCCCAGAGGGAGATGGCATTGACAAGAAACCCCTCCTTGGTACCAAGTCTGGGAAGCAGTGATGGGAGAAAGGTTTTTCAGTAGAGGAAAGGGACGGATAAAAAACACACCTGGAGGAGGAAGGCTGCCCAAAGACGAACGGATGGAACAGTTCAAGTTTCTCCATGGTTCCCAACAGAGTATATAGATACCTGCTACTTTGTTAGCTACACCCACCAAGGTGTCCAAAGGATTAGATTTCCACTGGATCACCAAACACACCCCGGTCATCCCAGTGCAATGTAATATTTATAGAGGAGAAATGGACGCGATGTGTGGCGGGTTTGGGGTGGAGTGCACCTCCCAGCAGCAACCCACAGAAATATGGGATTAACAGTAACCCTAAACTGTACCCTAAATTCCAGCTGAAGTAAAAGCACCTGCAGTGGTAGATGTAACTTAAGTAAGAAGCAGAGACTTTGAAGAACTGGTATGGAAGTATCATGACACATATTTATTGAATTAAAGCACAGTAAGAAATTTCATGTACTTTTCTCATAGAAAAAAGCATATTCCAGAGAGAATGAGATCTTCAGACTGTTTTACAAGATGCAAATCAAATTAACTTTGCTGAATATGTCACTAGTCCTCACGTGTTAGAAAATCCTTCCTTTTATCATATTTTAAATTTAGTGATGGTATACATTTATTCTGTAAGCAGATTTTTATGTTGGACCCTCGCTTCTCTGTCAAGATTACTGTTAATTGCATTCTACATTGGGAAATGACAAAATTGAAAGTTGTTTTACTAATTTCAAGGTGATATGTATAAAATTGCAGTTCTTACAATCAGTTTCCCACTGTGTGAATTAACCATATATGCAACTCAGTTCTAATATGTTATCTTTTATGTGTTCTTTAAACAATATTTCAATTATTCTGTGAAAGAGAAGACTTTCTAGAAAAAACCCCATAAAAAAAAATAATGTTCCTTCCACACTGATTTTAACTTTTTCTGTTCTAGATTTTTGCTTGAGGTCTGCAGCTTGGAACAGCCTCTGAATTCTGGAGTTAAAATTAGAAAAGCTTTCTGATTAATCATTATACTAATTTCTTAACTAACTTGATAAATATGATGAAAATGATCCTGAAATTGACTAAGTCTGCTTTAAAGCTATGAAAACTTCTGAGCATGAAATCCTGAAAACTTAAAACCACAAACAGGCTATGGAGGTAGCATAACCAGTAACAAGAGGTGAAACAGGAGGCGCTTTCAGTTAGCATTTTTTTGTGAACGTATATATATACACAAGCACAACAGTCTCCTGTCTCTGTGGATGCCTGCATCACATACAACTTGTTTAAGAAGTTGATGCAGTCCTAGAAGAAAGCATGAGTGCCCCTCTACAAAGGCCTATCGTGATAAACTTGAAGGGTCGGGCTTCATTTCGCTGGATCCTTTGCCAGCTTATGTTGAAGGGAAATAAGTTCCCAGGCTATTAAATGGCACTTTGAAGAGACACTCAGCTAAAAGGTTTTGCACTTGTCCTTTGTGGTAATGTCAGGGTGATGTAGTATCACAGAATAGAAACATGAAAGACAGCTTGGTTATGAGACACTCTGCCCATCTACAAAAGCGACTCCTACCTGGAGTCTAACAGAAAGAAAAGGGATGGGAAGAAAAAAACCTTTTTGTTGTTTGTTTGTTTCATAAGGAGAGACAAGAAAAATCGCTATTCAAAGGCAGAGTTAGGCTCAAGAGGCCATCAGGTAACAGAAATAAGGTGTCACAGGCATTATCTTCAAAGAAACTTGTACTTGGATGCTTATAAAGTTGGCCACAACTTTCCACCATAAAACCATCTTTTATGATTCTGCCTAGCTTTAACTGCTTTAGCTAATTTTTCCATTTCAGACAAATAAGTACGTTTTTTTCAGAAGCATTTATTTTCATTTTTGTATATTAGAACAGAAAGAACAAAGAAAATATGCAGGCAATTATGATTGATTTTTATAAAGAGCAAATTTGTCAGTCTGTTATTAACAACCAGTCAGTAAGGTGTCAAAGACCTACTTAGGAAGATCTTAGTAAGGGTAATTCTTTTGCTTTATGATGCCTTCACTATTACATGGAGAACTTGCAATAAATTGTTGAAGAAATGCAATTCTATGAAAAGGTCTATGTTACTTTTTTCTTCTGCATGCATGAACAGTGCTTGTGCACCTGGATGCTAAAAGTACAGTCTTTTGGCGGCTCTCTGAGATAAGAAAAATTTCAGAGCTACACAGTAATCTGTTACACAAAGTAACTTTTTTTCAGCAACAGATTTTTTTTTTTTTTTGGAGATAAATAGCTCAGTGTTTCAGGCAATGAAGGAAAGGTGCATGTTCTGTGATTAACTATCACTCCCCATCCTACCGACTTAATTTAAACTAAGACATTTATCTTTCAATAATCACTCTTAATTTGCCTTTCAGAAAAGGAAGAAGGTATAAGGCACCAGGAACATCTTTAAGATAAAAGCTAATTAAGCTCGCCTCTGAACGTTTAGAGTGAAGAACTCTGAAGAGTTAGTGAAGACAGCTGCTGGTAATTTGAAAAGCCCCTGTCATGCAAATGGGCTCTGCACTTCAGAGCCTCCACCTCAGACAGCTACTCTTTGAATTCCACAAACACTCTGACCAACCGTGCATTTCTTTGCTGTATTTTACTCTTCTGGAGTTCATCAAGCATCTCAGAACACAACAAGCTCAGAGGACTGAAGGATTTAAAGCCCTCCAGCTTTTCATGACACTAATGTTATAGTCCAGCCCACTTCAACCTGTCACCAATGAGTCTTTTCAGAATGGGAATCTAAGGAGGAAAGTTTCAGAGTGTTTCAATGCAAGCCCATCACAAACATCTCTGGGCATACCAGTAATTTACTGAGGTTTTCTAAGAGATGGGCAGCACGGGAATTAGTTTGTAAGCAAATTAAGAAAACAGTGGGGGGTTGGGTGGGGTTTTTTTGTTTGTGTTTGTTGTTGTTTTTTTAATCTAAGGAGATGTCTACAGAAAAGAAGGAGAAAACTCCACATCCTTTGCAAATTCTATGCTGCACGAACTGTAGTAGTGGGTATTAAATATCTGTAAAAAGATTAGAATACATAGTCTAAAAGTTCACATAAGGTTATATACATTTTAATAGGCTGTGCTTGAACAGCCTGTTTTTTTATAACTGTCAATTTCCTTTCTCAGCACAATTATGTAATAAACATATTCCTTATGCATAGAGAACAACACATTAAGAAAAAAGAATGACTTTGTCTTTATTATAAATTAAGAGTAGAATCCCAGAGATGGAACCTATAACATGAACTAAACTATGTAGTTGGTGGACATTGAAAATTGTTGGACTAAAGGAACTTTAAATATTAAAATAATTTTCAAACCTCTATGAGGAGAGGAAGAATGAAATTTATGTAGCCACTGTTATCTGTAGGAAAATATCTGAGTTGGCATTTATGTTTTGCAAATCACTTCTTTAGGCAAATTTTCATATGTTTTGAAAGATCTCTCTTACACTGTAATATATTTGTAAACAGGAAAATGTGATTATCTGAGACATCACAGTGCAGTAACTGCTGCAGAAAAATATATATTTTAACAGCAGTCATCAGAAATGTATTTTATCAGATATGCATTTTATTGCATCCTCGAGTAACGTCTTACGTAGTGCAGAAGAAATAATGTTTTATATCTGTTCATACATAAATGGTCTCTAATAATCCAGAGGATGAAAAATACTTTCCAAACTGGCAGTAGGTTGGGATGTTGTTCTAGGAACATCTGAAAAAGGACCTGTCAGAAGTTAAAAGCATGGGCAAGGAAAACCTCAATCTTTGGCCTTTAAAACGCAGTTTGCTACAGATGAAAAATAGTAAGTATAAAGCCATTTCACAAATGAGAGCTATTTGGATATTAACAGTGAAGAAAGATGGCAGCGTAAATGTGAAAAACAAGTTACACAAATTTTCAATGTGAGATATCAGGAAGAATGCCAAAGACTTGGGTGTTACATCAAAGACAGGATCCTGTTTCTGAGCATCACAGCGTTGTAATGTGATTACAGCACAGGACTGGAAGCTGTCGTGAGTCAAGGTCCCCAAGGCTAATGACTTTTGCATGATTATGAGAAGTTACTTAAAGAATAACTTGAAAATATCTCATCTTTTTCTCACAAACAAAATCAAACATGACAGCATTAAAACAAACACATGGAACACTTCACATCTCAGACATGCACATCTTTAACTAAGGAGCACTGGTAACAACGATGCTGCCTTGCCACTCTCTACATTTGTTAGCTGTTAACAGTAAGCAACTAACTTGTCACAAGTGTGAAGTTCTGGTATGAGCCCAGCAAAGGACTGTGCTTCTGCAATATTAATTAACATTTTACAGCTTTGTTTTTGTGAGTGTGCAAATTAGTATGAATGTACAAAACAAATAAGCCTTTTTTCTCTGTTTGCTACCAAAGGTAAAACAAACAATTAGTACAAGGTCCGATGGAGGCAATGAAATATGGCATAGAATGAGAAATAGCAAACAAAATCAGCAAATAATATCTTCAGGCAAGTACATTGTTTTATGTAATAAAAATAAAAATAGTTATTTACTGATGTCTTAATATGTTTTAACCCAAGGCAAAACTTTAATTCAGTCTCTTCTCTAGAGGGGAAAAAAAGGAGTGATGAGAAGAAATAAAATAGTTCAAAAGCTATCAAATGGCAAAACTTTCAGCTGAGATTTTTTTTCCATAGTCTTTCACATTAACAGCACAGTAACCTTCTTACAGAGGGTAATCCAATTTTTGTTCTCACTCATTAAAGCAAATCACAAGCAAAAATAGGACAGTTTAGTTACTGTGCACTGGAATTAAACCTGTTCAGTAACAACAGCAAAGCCAGTATTACTTCGGAACAGCGTACTGCTACCTAGATATGACTAATCAAAAGGAGTATTGCATTTGCTTTTGAAACTGAAGAATATGAGGCTGCTTAGACTTCAAGGCTACCCTGCCACATTAGCAAAAACATTTTTTTTTAACCTAATTCAAGCTGGTTGAAAGGCTGTAGAAGGAATGGAAAGTAGTAGAACAAGGAGGATACGCTCCAAGCAATTCTGGCAATCATTTTATGTATATGAGGGCGGTTGATCACTTTTTGTGTGCAGCCCAAAGAACAGAGTAACATAAACACTTGGGAAGAATTGAGTATCTGTCTATACTTTTCTCATTCTTAATCTGTAAGACTAGACATTTTTATCACTTCACTTATGACATACAGAAAAAAGGACAAACAAAACCCCAATTTCAAATCTTTCTAGAACATGGGTAACAAAATGGTAAGGGGAACTACTGCATTATACAACTTAATGAGGGAAGAAGATGGACAAAATCACGTGTGTATTTTTACACAAGAAAAATTCTTGTAATCATCTTGTAAAATGGTTATTTTAGCTATTTTTTTTTCCACTTGGACTTACTGGTTCAATACAATGATTAAACTGTCACTTCCCAGGCTGCAACAGTGTCAGTGAGGAGAACGCAATCCTAGAATTTAGATTCTGCAGCACCCCAATAACCTTACTTACTTTTACTAACAGTAAAGTAACACTGTACTCTTCCATATATAAAGACATCTTTGAAACTTCCCAAGGCAATCACTAAAAATACCAGACAGAATAAACCACGTTCCCAGTACTACCTCCTTCTTGACTGGAACACTATCCCTCTCTTCTATATTAGCAATGCTAGCAGATGACAGCAGTGAAGTGAGCCCCATTGGGTCATTCAATGTTTCAGGTATCTCTGGCTGAAAACCACTTTGTCTCCACAAACCTTGTTTCTCTGGGGAGAGAATAAATGTGTAAGTGCAGCTCCCCCTCTGTGGTTTTCTGTGTGAGGCTGGAGATGGCTGGCACGTGCCTTAGGTCATCTGTTGAAAAGCACTTGATCTTCCCAGCAGTTCCTCCAGATACGTCTCATTTCTCAGTTCAGTATCAGCATATATGTAAAGCAAGCAATACATCCAACCAGACAGTGAAGAGAAACATCTTTCTGGCAAAAGTGCCCACATCCAGCCTCCGTTTTGGTGCTTTTTGTTTACCACCAAATTGCCTGCTTTAGCATCACCGTTCTGCTAAGCGGATGCATTTTTTGAACCTTCTTATGTGAACACAAGCACACTTAATATAGATGGTACAGTGCACAACTACGGAGGACTGTTCCTCTCTTGCCTCTGTTATTGCCATGGTTATAAACAGCAATCATGTCATATGGGAATTAATGAAACAAGTTTGAAGCACTAAATGTTCGTCATGTTATGCTTTCACACCGATGTAACTCTAATCCCGAAGACAGAGCAATCAGGGAAAAGCAGAGGGAGGGGACACAAGGAAAACACAGGACGTACAGCCTTCATGATTCCTTTGTCTATACTGAGCTGTGTCTCAGAGGAGCACCTGTGAGTTGCTCAGCATCCAAGGTTAAGGGGGGAGAGTAGTACCTGGAGAGCCAAAAAACTGTCTGTAGAAATAATAGCAAGAAAAATCCTGAAGGTGTCTGTGACAATTCATATTCCCATGCTGCAGCCAATACACTGCCCCCTGAAGTCTTAATAACGCTATATTCAAGTTTTAGCCTGCTGCCTCATGCCAAAGAAATGCTGCTGTTTGGATACTTACTACTCCCAGCTGACTAGACAATATCCTCAGCAGGTGCCTCAGAGGCAGCCTCTCTTTCTCTCCATCTCTATGCAAGCAACCTTTAGATTCTTGCAAAAAAAAATAATAATAATAAAAAAAATCAGTTGTGACACAAAGGTCATTTTGTCATTTTTCATAGTCAACGCACTACACAGATTTCTAATTGAAAACACAAGACCCCAAAGGCAATCAAACAAATACCCAAACCTGAAAACATCCATGTCTTCATAAAAGACGACTGGAAATAAATATGTAATTCAACAGGAAACCGCACAAAATCACTAGATATGTTTCTAGATGTTGTCAGCAGATGTCTTGCTTCATCAACAACTATTTTACTTAAAAATTGCACTGATTTAACTGGAAAGATGTAAAAGTAAATGCATTTAAACAAACAAGCAAAAATCTTTGCAGTCAGCTTCTCATACCATTTTAACTATGTTTTATATCACCTTAATTTACCCTTGTTAATTACAAGCATAAAATATTTCAATCTGACATAAGTATATTTAAGATGAGACTTGGAAAATAAGGCCTTACACTAATTCTTCTCATGCAACTATATGGATAATGAACATAGTTTAATGTTTTGTTAATGTTTTTGGAATCTAAATTAATCCTAATTCGGGAACAAGGCCTCAGATTGCAAAGGAAGTTAGTGTCACTCCCAATATTACTTTACACAAATCAGAAACTCTTGGTATGCTTTATGAATGCTTCCTATTAACTTAAGCTTCAGGTTTATTTATTACATTTCACTAATGAACTGTTACCAGTTTTTCTGAATATATGGCTATCAGAAGTTGATGATATAATTTTCAGTATTTTTAAAAAGCTTTAGAGTAAGAATTGGAATACTGACACAATGAGTATTTTTGGCTAGGCCATGCATTTGTTATTCCTAGGAAAATCCACCCATATTTATCTAAGATACTAGCCTTAGAAAACACAGACTTGGACACAATGGGTAAAGCTTCCTAGAAATTTGCTGCTGAAAGTTTCAGATTTACCACCTATAGTGGTAAATGCTTGTACTGGAGAAAGCTCACTGTGTATTGACTACACCATGTTATCTACACAGTAGGCATAAAGAAGAGCTTTGGATACAGGATACAGGTGTGGTAGTCTGACATCTGTTTCTGAGCAAAGGAAAAAAGTGGGTAACTAAAATCTGCTAATTTGATTTCTCACCTCCTTGGATCTCACCACCTTTTATTATAATGTCTACAGTCTTAAAAAGTCATACTATTCATCGTAAGAAAATACTACTATTCTAAGTCTACTGACATGGTACCAAGAGGTTAAATTCCAAATCTGAGACTAGAAGGAACACCTCTACTAGAATAGCCACAGCTTAATAATGATAACATTTGGAATAAGTATGTAAATTCTTTTCTTCGCTCTGTAAGCAAATCATCATATCGCACCCATAAACAAAGCCAGGAAGACCTGCAATTTCTCAGCATCATTGTAAGCCAGTGAGAAGCAGGAATATTTTGTTCCACATCAGTGCTGGCCCACTGCAGAGGTCTGCCCTGTGAATTAAAACACTTTACATTGCAACCTAATTGTGCATGAAGAAACCAAGTGATGGAATTTATTTGGTTAATGCTTTTCATTTATTTGACCTTATAGCTGGCAAGCTGATTTCTAAGATTTTCAGAGGACCTTCACCTGCTTTGGTGATATGTTTCCTACGTATTTGAAGTGTCCTATGTATCTGACATCTGCAGATACCACAGATTCGTCTGACTGGTGTATTCGCTGTTGCTACGTGCAATACTTTGAATGATGAGTTAACACAAGTGAAGAAGTAAACATGTTTTTCTACTTCAATTGTTTTCTACCTGCTTTGCCCCACACTTCATCCAGTCACTTCCACTGCCAGAGGTGTCAGTTATGTTTGGCTTTTCAGGAACCAATGGACCAGCACAGCAACTGTGGGATCAGCAGCTCTGCAACAGCTCCACTTTTGGCTACTTCTCTGGAGCATACATCCCTTACATCAGAACATGCCTACATACATAGACTAACTTATCTCATCACAGATCTCGTGATCAACTTCACCACGAAATCTGGCTGGCAGAGATAATGCCTTAGATACCTGTGACCATAACCAATTCTTCCAAAGTTGTTAGAATTACTCGTGGGAACTAGTACATTGTTAAAACGTTTGAGCCCAGCAAGCAGCTAACCTCTACCCAGTCAGTCACTTCCTTCTTCCCATTTGGATGGGGAGAGAAGTGGAAGAGCAAATGTAAGAAAAACTTGTTGGTTGAGATAAAAGCAGTTCAATAAATACAGGAAAAAAAAAGAAAAAGATGCAACCAAGTGATTCATAGGTAATTACTCATCACCTCCCACCCGCAGACCAATGCTCAGCTACTCTCCAAGCAACAGCTACCTTGGAAAAACTGCCCTGACAGCTTTAGTGCTGAGCATGATGTTATATGGCCTGGGACATCCCTTTGGTCAGTTGGGATCAGGTGTCCTGGCTGTGTCTCCTCCCAGCTTCTTGTCCACCATCAGCCCCCTTGCTTGAGGGCACAGCATGAGAAACAGAGAAGGCCTTGCTGCTGTGTAAGCACAGTTCAGCAGTAGCTAAAACTCAGGTTATCAACACTGTTTTGGTCACAAATCTGAACCATTGCATCATATGGGCTGCTGTGAAGAAAACTAACTCTGCCCCAACCAGATTGAGTACAACGTAGTGTAACCAGGGAAAATAAACCATTAAAAATCCTTCATCAGGACTGCCCATGTTCCTAAACCACCATGACTAAAAATAAGTAACACTGATGCCTATGTTCTTCATCATGGTCATGAGCCTGCTCTGTTACAGATACATTCTGTACTTAGGTATTTTATCTTCCATTCCACATCTTCTGTTTAACAAACTTTTGTATGACAACATATCATCAGTCTTTATTTATCCTAATTCATATTTTTTATTCAGACTGACACCAATATACTTCAGCTGGAGAAACCAAAGGTATTGTGCAATCCCCTTTTATTTAAAGATCTCCACACTAGAGCCAAATCATTTCTGTGTAATGAAAAACCAAATGAAAAAACAAAACCCAAAAAAACCTTCCCAAAAATATTCTGCATCAGGTCTACTGAAATCACACCTAAGCAGCAATGAAAAATATCTTACGAATACAAGAATGCAGACCTGGAGTGTCATGTTTAGATCTCCTTAGCAAGAAAAACAGCCCACTGGCTCTCCCCAAAACAGTCTGGGGTAATGTTTTTAGGGAAAAAAGACATAATAGAATCACGGAATCAGAGAATGGTTTTTGCTGGAAGAGACCTCAAAGACCATCAAATTTCAATGCCCCTGCCATGGGTAGGGACACCCTCCACTAGATCAGGTTTCCCGAAGCCCCATCCAACCCAACCTTGAGCACTGCCAGGGGTGGGGCCTCCACAACCTCTCTGGGCAACCTGTTCCAGTGCCTCAGCACCCTCATGCTTTCATGCAAGGAAGATACTGACAGTTGAAAGGATCCTCAGGTCGTAAGACAAAGAATACAGTGATGTGCAGGCAGGTCACATACCTTTTCTGCATACTCCATTTCTAATAGTGGATGACTGCTGTGACACCATTTTAAAGAAGTAAATAATACAGCCCAGAGACATACTTTCTACCTATTTTGAATTCTGAGTGCAATTTCAATTGCACTGTGCAAGATATGTACTGTGCTTAATCCTAAAATTAATTTGATTATGTTCTTCATTAAATGGACCTGCCATTTCTTTTTAGAGCTGCATTTCCAAGATCAATGAGGCAATTGTTGAAATAAGTTTAAGTTCTACTCTTATCTGTGTTGATAACTTTTTTAATGAAACATCTTGATTCGGCAGGAGCAAGGTTCGCTCTCAAGCTGAAAAGGGGTTTCAGCATAAGAAGTTTAATTCTCACACACCCATTACACTGCACTGCAGAACAAGTTAGTAGTTGTTCATCTGATGTTTATGGAATGCTAAGAAGAGTAGTGCAGGGATGTAAGTCTGGGGTGAAAGGAGAAGTAACACATGCTTTCTAATTACACACTCTTTGGCACTCTTTGACACCTCCAGCCAACAGCCTCCCCATCCCACGTGTTGCAGAAGTAAACAGGCCATAGTCTCTACCTCAGTTTGCTAAAATCAGAGATTTGATGATTGCTTTGGGACTCTATAGCAATGCCAATAATTTTCAAAGCAGGTTAAACTCTTGTAGCATAGACTCCATGAGGGTAACCTACATCTATGCTGGATACTCATTGCTTTACTTCTGCAACTGAATTTCTTGATTGCTTTCCTTCAGGAAAAAAAGGTAACTTGTCTTCAAGAGAGCAACCTGACTTTGCTTAAGTGTCAAACGTAATAATTTGACAATCTATCTTTAAGAAAACTTAAAAAAATCACAGTAATAATAAACAAAGCTAGAAAAAAATAAGCCTGTCTACAGCAATAAACCTATATAGATGCATATTCTTTCCTCTATAAGAACAAGCAACATCTGACAGTTTTATTCTCAAAATGTCTTATAAAACCATGTACTAATTGCCTTAAGACATTTGTTTATAGCATAATTTAGAATCACAGAATCATAGAAGGATTTGGTTTGGAAGAGACTTCAAAGATCACCTAGTTCCACACTCCCTGCCATGGGCAGGGACACCCTCCACCAGACCAGGTTGCCCAAAGCCCCATCCAGCCTGGCCTTCAAAACACCCAGGGATGGGGCATCCACAACCTCGCTGGGCAGCCTGTTCCAGTGCCTCACCACTCTCACAGTAAAGAATTTCTTCCGAACGTCCAATCCAGATCTCCTCTCTTTTACTTTAAACCCATTCCCCCTTGTCTTATCCCTCCCTGCCCTTGTAAACAGTCCCTCACCAGCTTTCCTGTAGGCCCCTTTAGGTACTGAAAGGCCACAATTAGGTCTCCCTGGAGTCTTCTCTAGGCTGAACAAGTCCAACTCTCTCAGCCTGTCCTCATAGGAGAGGTGCTCCAGCCCTCTGATCAACTTTGTGGCCCTCTTCTGGACTTGCTCCAGCAGCTCCATGGCTTTCCTGCACCAGGGACCCTAGAGCTGGAGGCAGTACTCTAGGTGGGGTTTCACAAGAGCAGAGTAGAGGGGGAGGATCACCTTCCTCGACCTGCTGGTCAGACTTCTTTTGATGCAGCTCCGGACACAGCTGGCTTTCTGGGCTGCCAGTGCACACTGCCAGCTCATGCGGAGCTTTTAATAAATCATCACCGCTAAGTCCTCCTCAGGGCTGCTCTCAATCCATTGTCTGCCCAGTCTGTAATTGTACTTGGGATTGCGCTGAACCACATGTAGGACCTTGCACTTGGCTTTGCTGAACTTCATGCAGTTTGCA
>VWZZ01000941.1:10968-25004 GCA_013399095.1 Psophia crepitans | reverse complement strand
CTTCTCAAATATGACCGAGAGTGGCTTGGCCACTTCATCCACCAGTTCCCTCAGGACCCGTGGATGCAGCTCAACAGGTCCTCTGGACTTATGCACCTTCAGGTTCTTCAGATATTCTCAAACCTGATCTTCTCCTACAGTGGGCAGTTCTTCCTTCCTCCAGTCCCTGCATTCGCATTCTAAAACTTATGCAGTGTAGCTAGAGTCCTTGCCAGTGAAGACTGAGGCAAAAATATCATTGAGTACCTCAGTCTTCTCCGTAACCTGGGTGACCAGGTCACCTGTTTGATTTCAGAGGGAACCCGCATTTTCCCTAATTTTTCTTGTAACACTGACATATTTGTAGAAAATCTTCTTGTTGCCTTTAACACCCCTGGCCAGATTTAATCCTATCAGGGCTTTGGCTTTCCTAACCTGATCTGTGGCTGCAAGGACAGCATCCCTGTGTTGCTCCCAGGCTACCTGCCCTTGCTTCCACCCCTCTGTAGGCTTCCCTTTTTTGTCTGACTTTGCCCAGGAGCTCCTTGTTCATCCACACAGGCCTCTTGGTGTTTTTGCCTGATGTCCTCTTTTGTTCCTGAGCTTGGAGGAGATGCTCCTTGAATACTAGCCAGCTATCTTGGGCCCCTCTTCCCTCCAGGGTTTTGTCCCATGGTACTTTAGCAAGTATATCCCTCAAGAGGCCAAAGTGTGCTCTCCCGAAGTCCAGGGCAGTGACCTTGCTGTGCACCCTCCTTGCAGCCCCAAGGATCTTGAACTCCACCATTCTGTGGACACTGCAGCCAAGGCTGCCCTTGAGTTTCACATTGCCTACCAGCCCCTCCTTGTGGGTGAGGACAAGGTCCAGCATGGCACCCCTCCTTGTTGGCTCCTCTACCACTTGGAGAAGGAAGTTGTCATTGACATATTCCAGGAACCTCCTGGATTGCTTGTGCCTTGTTGTGTTGCCCCTCCAACAGATATCGGAGTCACTGAAGTCCCCCATGAGTATCAGGGCTTGGGAAGGCGAGACTGCTCCTATCTGCCTATAGAGGGCCTCATCCACTCAGTCCTCCTGGTCTGACCCCTGCTATGATGTCCCTTGCCCCTTCACTCCCTTTAATCTTGACCCACAAGCTCTCGATTGGCTCCTCACCTGTCTCCAGGCAGAGCTCCATGGACTCCAGCTGGTCACTGACATAGAGGGTGACACCTCCTCCTTGCCTGCCCTGCCTGTTCTTCCTAACGAGCCTGTATCCCAATCCTCCAGTCAGAGAAGCCATCCCACCACGTCTCCGTAATGTCAGTAAGGTCATAGCTCTGCAGGAGTACGCACGTCTTCAGCTCCTCTTGCTTATTCCCCATGCCACGTGCATCTGAACAGAGGCATTTCACTTGGGCCTCCAACATGGCTGACCGATTGGCTGGGATTCCTTTGAAGTATTTTCCCAGTCTTTCCCTGTTCATTCCCGGTTCCTCAGGAGCCCCTGGATCATCTCTACACTTTAAGCGCGCTGCAGCGTGTCCAGCACGTCTCTGAGCAACAGTCTGATGGCCCTCGCCAGCACTCTATGCCTCCAACCTGGGCATGTCAGCCCAGCAGTTGTCACAGGCAAGGCTCGTAGTATCCCCCATGCCCTTCAAGCCAAGTTTAAAGTTCTGTCAATGAGACCCGCTAGCTCCTGGGCAAAGACCCTTTTTTTCCTTTGAGAGAGGTGAATTCCATCAGAGCCCATCAAGCCTGGTGCCATGCAGGCCACCCCATTGTCAAAGAACCCAAAGTTTTGGTGGGGACATCAGCCACGGAGTCATGTTTACGGACTGGGTTCACCTGTTCCTTCCAGTGTCACTTACTGCAACTGGAAGGATGGAAATAAAAATGCTCCTGATCCCTCCAGGGACCATCCAAGACCCTGAAGTCCTTCTTGATTGCTTTAGCACTGAGTGACTGGCTTCATCCCCACCCACATGGAGGAGTAGGAGTGGGTAGTAGTTTGTGGGCTGTACCAGGCTGGGGAGTCTCCTCATGGTGTCTCTAACATGGGCCCCAGGGAGACAGCAGACTCCTCTAAGAGAAGAGTTTGCCCTGCATATTGGACCCTCTGTGCCCCTCAAAAGGGAGTCGCCTACAACTATGACCTGCCTTTTGTTCTTCTTAATTCCACTAAGACATTTTCTTATAGCATAACTTCACAAAGTTCAAACATTAATAGTATGTTATTTAGAAAAAATGCTTCAATTAAAATGCTTTTGACACTGGATTCACAATTGCTTTACCAAACTTGTAATTAGGGGTCTCTTCTTGATGCCACAAGCATTAAAGGAGGAATCAATACGATACTTTGTACATGTACGTGTTGGCTGAGAAGTCTCAGTGAACCACATTTTGCACTCTGTTTGACTGAGCTAACTACTGTGAAATCAGCTGGTAAAACCAATTACCACACACACAGCGTCGATCCACTCTTTAACTTTCTTTAATACCTATAATGTCTGAAAAGCGGACAACACATAGAAATGTATTTGTGCTCTCAAATTCTATTTGGCTGTGGACCTGTGTGTAGAACCATATGCAATTTGGAACTGGTCTACCATTTTACTGAATCAAAACTTGCCTACTGTACTTGTAGACTCTCGACTCTGAAGTTCAAAACCTCAAAATACAGACACATGCTCAGACGAAATACCAACTCTGGGGGAAAAAACGTATGAAAAAAAATCTTTCATTTCTAACTCTCCACAAAAAAGAATTCAGAAAAGAGAATGCCACAAATACTGTAACTATCAAAGCTTATAGGCCTACTGTTGTTGACTTTGAATTGGAAGGGAAGATCTGACTCATTGTTATCAATTATTTACATAAAAGAACTAGAAGCAGTTGCATAATGCTTCAGAATATCATTTTATTTGTGAGCTCATTGTCTGGTAACTTCAGTAATTAGAAACAGGAAAAATGCTTTCCTGTAGTGTTGTGGTTAAATGTTTTGAGACTATGAGAGTCTTATACATTATAAAAAGGAAGAGATCCTCAAACACCAGTCAGGTGGTGAGAAATATGGCTCAATGACCAATACCAAGGTAGTGAAAAAGGACTACTTTTTTTCATCTTTGAGCAACTGGAATTCTGGCTGAATTTTGTTCTAGTTTATTCCTCTGTTTGACTTCTCTCACTTTCAGTGACTACTCAAAGAAATGTCTTTCCTTTGGCTCTCAAAAAATTATAACTGATACCACTTGTAGGCTTCAGAGGGGACTATGTAATGCAATGTGATAATATAATGAGAAGATTAGAAGAGTTTACTAAAAAAGACAATTTTTGGCAGTTTGACAAAACTTTCATTAGGATATTTTCCACTATTGAAGCTGGAACCTGGATCAAAAGGCTACTGAATCAAGCCCTGTAGTCCAATGAATTTTTCATTGTATTGTCAATATGAAATGCTCTCACAAGGGACTGACCATAGAGACTAGTGATGAGGGTGCTTGTCACAGGTGAGTGAATCAGCTTGACAAAGACTGCCTCTTCTCAAGCCCAGCCAATTGTCCTCAACTACCAGCAATTCTGGGGCCCCAGTTACTCTCAAAAAGCTTCAAATGAACACACGTTTTATTCTGAAGCATGAAAACATGACAGTTTCAAAACATCAACAACTAGCTTGTTTTCTGTTCTGTTTTAATATATCCATAGGTTAAATAGGTGGTTTAGATTAAAAGAAAAACATTACCAAAGGCACTACGTGGTGGGGATTCATGCTCCATGTTTCTACAATATTTGTCTTTCAAGGAAAGAAAGTTTTCCTCTAAAAAATTTTACACACATGCATCAAGTACTTAAGTCCTTCCCTGAGAGAAACAAAGGATGTATGATGATTACCCCTGAGACTAAGCCACCTAAAAGACAGGCATGTTCATTGAGTAACAGCACACAGGGAGTCTAAGTAACAGTTAAACAGAAAGTGAGGAAAAATATGCTCCATATGATTCTGTAAAATTATCCTATTTCAGCACAGTACTATTCTGCAAGCTGCAATGTTTATCTCCCTTATTTTTTATAATTTTACACTGGGACCTTTAACTGCAGCAACTGGCAAGCAACACAGACCTAATATCTAATGATCTCCATGCTGCATCATCATGCCTCTAGGCACTTGGTTTGGTCTCTAGATCATAATTAACTTGGAGGCTACCTGATGTATCGCTAACACCGCTCCTCGTAAAATGTGGCAAGTCTCACTGTAAGGTGACACAGACTGAACCCTACTTCATTGTTAACATCTGCTAAAATTGCGGCACAATAAGATATGGCCATAAGGGCAATGAGTTTAAAATCAGAACAGAATGAAAACACAATAAATCAGTACTGCAATCTCTGACTGTAGCTTCTATTCTAATGACCTCTGACTATTTGGTTCAGACCTTGGTTTTCATAAACGAACACTAGTACCAGTTCATAGAAAACAATCGAACACCTGCAGTTTCCTAACAATCCTAACCAACATTCATTAAATTTGCAGTGACACTGAGACACACTAGACACCTGACATTAAGGCATTGGTACCTGGAATTAACAATATCATACTCAGTGTAAGCATTTTATCTACTGATCTGAAATATATACATATCAAGTTAATTCTCTAAATTACCTTCCTCTTAAGGAAGATTAATCTTCTGTCAGAGCTGGCATTGGACAGATCACAGTCTGCCAGATGACACCATCACTGAATCCTTTGGGTTTTAAGCCTCCAGAGGCTGGAGAAAGGCAAGACGAAAAGTCAGAATACAGAAAGAGCAGACACACTGGAGATTCCCTCTGAAAAAACCCTTTTCCTGAGAGCTGATACCTTGCTCCAACCTGTCTCCAGCCTCCTTTCATAGCTTAATCACTGGCTTTCCCACATCCTCCCCGCAGGTGTGAGCCTTGGGATCTGCAGTTCAGTCCTGTTTGAAAGCCTTGAGCAGGCACAAGCAAAAAAGTAGTGACTAGTCTAAAGAACTGCAAAACTATTTTTTCGTTGTGACTAGCCATCTGACAGCAGAATTGGTTTTTACACAAAAGATAATGCACGAGATGGTGCAGCAGTGCTTCTCAGTACAGCTTATCTTCCCTTCAGCTTTGTTTGCAGTATACAGTCCAGCCAATTCCAAAGCAATAGCAACAGGTGTGTACTGGCAGTCAAAATGCATCAACTACATCAACAGATATCCCCAACTGTCAGCACTCCTTTCTATCACACTGCTGCAGTGGGAACATTTTGAGATGATCTTTCAAGGCAGCATGGACAAACTTCGGGCTCCTTGTGTTTTACTGTGCTCAGCTCCTCAGATATCTGCTCTGAATAGTGTCACAGCAGTCAATGAAGCTTTTTACTTTTACTTTATTGACCTCCAGAAGGCAACAGAAGCTGATCTGGCTGTCAAATATCTAGTATCCATTCTGATTAAATGACTCAGGACATACTACGGCTCTTTGACATAAGCAGACAGTATAAACTAGAAGCTGTGACTCTTGGAAAAAAAATTAAGCTTTTGGCATTTTATTGAGCATCTACATTTATGTGACTGACAATGGAAAGTAATAATGAATTGGAATGGATGCCACAGAAAAACAATGTCAATATGTTGAATCAAGCAGGACTGAAACTCATTAACTCGTTAACGTTTTTGCCATTGTGAAAAAAGATGTAAACCTGTCCAGATATTGCAAAGTTTAGACATAAGTAGCTTGTATTTCTTATGATTTTGAACAGCAAAAATTGTTGTCTCCCGAAAATCTTATACTCATTAAAAAATAATTCAGAAGATTACTAACATAACTTATTTATGTACTGGGATGCAGCGCTGAAAAATGTTGAAGAGGCATCCAAAGAGTGACTCAGTATCTCCAAAACAGAAACAAACACTTACTTTTACTTTTTCTTACATAAGCTTAATAAGAACTGCATTAAAGTCAACTGGTATTATTTAAAGGAGATGTTTAAAAGGTCCTCTGTTTTGTAAAAGTACTGTCAGCAGAATAAGACCTTAGCTCTGAAATACCATCCCCCAAAAATTTCTCATGAAAATTAAAAACTCGTTTTTGTTTGCTCAAAATAGCAAAATGCTTTAATACTATGAATGTTTCTGGTTTATTCCTGAGGCTATACAATGGGTAGAGTACCATTTCAGTGATCCCGTATGTATTCTGTCTAAGGACCGGTGACTGATAATGCCTAGTTGTTTCAACACAGATGTTTACAGGTAACTGTGGAATAACAGAAAAAGAATAAAGCAGCAGTACTCAGCAGTAAACCCAAACAAGATGCTTTGCATAGCAGGAATGACTTCATCCACAGCTGACTGCTGTCTTTAGCCTCTGAGCAAAAGGAAGCTCTAGTATAGGCCTGTACCATTTACAAGTTTCATGACTTGCTGCCAATTTGTAGAAACCAAAGTAAACTTCTGGCAGGACTCCTACATACCATAGTAGTTAAAGAAACTATCGTCCCACCCTGATTTTGACTACAAGCCTTGAAAGATTAGTCTAATGTTTTTTCCTACCCGCATATTCTCCTTAGCTAATAGCTAATAGCAAATTTAATGTAAAACTTAAAAAATATAATTTTGGAAAGGGCCACTCTGGTTATCTACACTTACTTCACAACCCCACAGTTAACTCTTTTCTTATTCCTTTTTCCTCACCAATAAGCCTTGGCAACAGAAAGCCTTCACTAATAATTAAGAGTGAAAAGCTAGCAAACAGACCCAGTACCCTGATGTTTCACAGCTGCGTGCAAAGCTGCCCAGAGACACCTGCTTATTTTTACAGCAATCCTTTTTATTTTTTTACCATTCCATCTCTTAAGGTTGGGTTAAAAATGAGGCAGAATAAACTAGATGATTTCATTAAATGATGGCACATTTGTACATCCCACCTTTACTGGAAAGACGCAGATCACCACTATGCAATGTTGTCTAGTTGCTATAGCAGGAAGCAGGAATCAACCAAATTGATCTCCCACATTATGAAGTCTTTGCAAAGTACGGCTTTCAGAATGTTCCCTGGTTGAGGTTACCTCAACTTCCAGGCACAACTTGAGTATCTAGTGCCAAATGACCACGTATGCTGGATAATCAGAATTCCTGCCCTCATTTCTGACAGGCTACTAGTAGTGTTTTTCAGTACCTATGTAGTCATTTAATTCTTGCTGAGGCCAGTGGGAACTAGGGAAGGAAGGGTGACAGCCCCAAAATTTGAAGGTGCTTAGCTGCTGCTTACCAGGTTCAGTGTATCTGCTAACTGGAAATACTGAGCCTCTGAGTGGAGGTTGGACTGCCAAGTAATCCTACACCGAAAGAAAGCATGCTTCATGTATCCTCTGTGTCCAAAAGCTGCCTCCACACTGACAATGAACCTCCCGATAACACTGATGAAGCTCAATACAGCACAGTATGTGCCCTCCCACCACCACATCTCACCTGCAGGATCTTAGGGGTTGGGCAGTGAGAGTATTCACCAGAGAGATAGGGTATGAAAACTCAAATCCCCAGCCCTAGAAGAGGAATGAATTGGTCCCATTTTATATCCCATACAAAACACTAACTAGCAAAAAAACCCCAGAAAGAGCCTCCCCTCTCTGGATATGCTTTGTATGATGACATGACTTCAGTATCCAGTCAAAGAAAAAGATTTAGCTGTGATTCACAGTTGGAGGTACATGGCTCCTCGCAGCTAAACTGTGCACCTAAACTGGGAGGCTTCCAAGTGTACCTTCCAAGTGTACGTTTGCCATGCCCCAACTCTAAGGACAGGAGCATCTTCATGCAGATGAGCCAGGAGGAGTCCCCAAGGTGTGTGTCTGTGGGGATGACAGGCGGTACACAGCAGCAGAGAGGGACATGCTGTAATGCAAACCAGCAGCTCAACTGAGGAGTATTCACAGAGGACCAGGCTGACTGTCACATCTTTTCTTAAAACTCCTTGGAGACCACTGCTGGCAACTGCCTGTCCATCAGTTTTGCGGACAACAGTCATAGGCACTTGAGATATTGTCATACAGTCACCTTAGTTCACCAAAACCAGTGCTGCCAGAGAGATGTGCAGGCCATGCTTCATTTTCCCCACTTGCGCCTGTCACGTTCTCCTCTGACCTCCGACTGAGGTGAATGAGGTACCTGCCTGATATGGCTGAAAATGCAATTTGTTGCTGCTGTTGTTTGCAGCGCAGTTTTCAGTGTGATTCACTCTGCAGATCTGCACAAAGGCTGGGGCAAAGGAGGAAAGAGCAAACATGAAGTAAGAAGTGGGGCTGACCACCCTTTTGTGGAGATCACAGAGCTGCAGTTTTGCTCTTCCAACACTTTTTAAGGGGCTATAATAAAGCCACCTACTTCAAAGCTAGGGCTGATGAGCTGTTGCAGCAAGCTGGGTGGCAATGCCTACATACTCTGGGCTGTAAACAATTGATGTTCTTATGTTTCTACTCCATTTTCAGGTAACTAGCATGTTTGTAAACTTTGCTTGTTGTCCTGAGACCTCTCATAAGCCAAACCAAAGATTTCTCCTATTAGCCACCAGATATTTACAGCACATTTGCTGATTCTGACCTTTCTGCACCAGTGACAGGTCACTTCTAAAACTGAGACAACAACAGCACATGAAATTCCTCCAGTGTAAGAAAAATATAAGGCTTTGGAAAGAGAAAGAATTGATAGACTTTTATTACTTCCTGTTTCAATGAACATGTGTCTTAAGGATATCTCCTAACAACTTCAGTGTAGTATTAGCATTTTCCATATGAGCATCTAGCTCTGAAATTGTCAGCTTGTCATTAACTTAACTGAGGCAATGCAGCAACCGGGTCTATCTACCATTTGTTCCACATCAGTGTTTTTGTTTTGCTTAAACTTAAACTAGCTTGCACATGCAGAATGTTTACACTTTTTTTTTTAAGAACGGGTTTTACTGAATTTCTTTTTTTATTCTCTCATGATACTCTTGCTTTAGGAGTTTTCTAGTGAAGAAGAGGCAGATACGATCCAGTAAACTGAGCTTCTGTATGAAAATCAGATGAGAAACATATGCTTAATGGGCAAAAGGGAAAGAAACAGCTCTTGCATGTACTTGCTTCTAGACAAAAATATTTGGCAGTACGTAAACAGCATCAAAATTGAATGAGAACTTATGCCAAGATTGCAGTATCAAATAAATAAACTGTTGTTATTATTATTCAAATTAATACTAACATAATATGTTTCTATATTAAACGATATTTCTAGTCATCACAACAAAGATATGTGTGTGTGTACATACATTTATTTATATAGCTTCTAAGAGCTAAATCCTTACATAGTTCTCATTTCAGCCTACCAGGCAGGATCAGACTGACTGACCAAACAGTATTTGGCAGAATTCACCTCAGTTTTCACAGTTATTTCACCCTATGGCTGAAAGCAGCTATGACAGTTCCTTGAGCTGTAAGATGAGTGGATCTATATGTAACAGGCAGCTATGAGTTAACAAGGGCCTGTTCTTCAGCCTGTCTGTACAGGCTTCCCTGCTGTTACGAAGGTGTCAACCAAGAGAGGATTCTCCCATCAAAAAGTGATCCAACGTTGCTTCACTTGGTTTCTCCAGTCAAACTAATGTTAATTTTCGTGGCTGACTCCTAGCTTGCACCTGCTGCATTCTGCTGGAGAAAGTTTGTGGGATTGTAGCGAAGAGACAACACAAACCCAAAAGAAGCATTTCAGTTGTGTAAGGGACACAGTTTCAACTCTTGTACTCCCTCTTCTGCAGGTAAACAATGCTAAACGCCTTCCACAATTTAAAACAAAAAAACAACCAACCAAACAAACAACAAAAAAACCCCCACCAAACCTCAAGAAAACAAAATGAACAGGCACATAGTTGACAACTAGTAGGATTCTCCTTCCTCTAATTCATGAAATTTCACAGAAAGGTACTTCTTGCTGCAAAGTACCTAGCTAAAAAATGTTACCAAAAAATAGCTCCCCTCACACACCCATGGGGGCAGAAAGGTGGCCTGCTTCCTGAGGTGAGGTGTCCCTCCCAGTGTCTCCCCCAGCCTTCACCACAGCACACCCAAAGAGCAGATTTGGAATGACAAATGTCAGGAAACTGAGCTCTGAGGAGAAACCATCATGCATGGAGATATATCCAACCAGTTATGTGACACAGATATTACACTCCATCAGAACTGTCACTTCTGGGTTTGTAAGGTTTCTATCAAACCTCCACATGGAAAATCTCCACCACTTTAAAGACAGTATTAGAGAGAGAAAGAAAAATCTCCATTAACTTGTCTGTTTCTTCAATATACAAAGTCTATAAAATTCAAGAGAGTCAGAAGCCAAGACAGTTGTCACACATAATAACCCCCCAAATAACTTAATAAGATGATATCTGAGAAAAGTAATAGTCACCCCTTATATTCCATATCCCAAAGGGATTAAAAATGGTTCATTTCACATGCCCAGAACTCTCAGACTAATTTTTATGTGTTTTTGTATGGCTCCAAATGCTTTCAAAGAGTAAGTATCACGCAGTGTGCATGGAAGAGACATAAATATTTAAATGCAAATCATGCTGGTTTATGAGGACTCAAGTTTCCTAGACTTCCATTGAACTGGTATTTTCTACAGGATGAACTAGATTAAAAATGTCATGTATGTCATAACGCCTTACTTGTTCTCGTTGCTGGCATCATATCGAGGCATAGGGTCAAAATCATTTCCATTGACATCAAAACTGGCCTGCGAATCCTGTAGCCAAGAGGAGAAAGAAAACCAGTTTCTCATTAATCAGCCATTGACTCATGTGACCTATACATTCTTCAGCAAGTTCCTACAAGAGAGTAATTAGGTTAACTAACATTCCTGTGGTTTTATGATGATGGTATGTTTTAGGAAAGGATTACATATTTAATAATTATAGGATTTACTTTTTTTTATTTAATTTTTTTTAAAAATCTCTGAAAAAGCATAGTTCTGGTGTCAGAGAGCAAATAGAAAGTGGTGTTTCATTAAACCAGAAGACTACACTGCTTCTAAAAAGCTTTTGGAAGTCACGAGAGTTCATTCTCAAAATTGGGCTTTTGCTAAATGTTCCAAGATTCAAGAAATAATCTTCACAATGATGACTGAAATTTCAATCATAGTCTCAAGGAATAAGATTAATATAATTTTATTAAGAATATCATTACAAGAATACAGCTTGAAATGCAACATAAACTGCATTTCCATTTCCCTAGGAGTGTAACTCTTTTAAATATTTGCAAGATATCTCCATATTTTTGTTCCATATTTTACATTTGCCAGGACACTTATAGCTGAAAATAGTTTACAGAGTAAATAGCTGCTGGTTTATATGGCTCCCATTAATCGATGTGGTAACATGTGGGGTGTTGACATGGCAAGCAGCTCTTTTTAATCTCTTCTTTGTTCAAAACCAGTTACCACATCCACCTCAAATATTTCTGTTTGCAGCCACACCAGCAATAATCTGACATATAGAAGGCATCTGTCATCAAACAAGCAATGTGTACTGCTTTGGGGGAATTCCTTGTTGGCATGAGGGAAGGGAGAGAGGAGGCGGTAACGGAATAAATAGCTGCTTTAAATTCAGTGGAAGGACAGTACTGCCACAAGGTGACATATGATGCAACTCAGGTCATTTATTGAGGAAGTAAAATTATATTTGGTTTGTTTAAATAATTTAAGAGATTAAAATGAAAGACGTGGCACGCATTAGGATCAAGCATACGTTGACAAACAGGGCAACTGCCTGTCACTTGTGTTTGAGCAGTCCCCCTCATGTATTTCAAAGCTGAGCTCCACATGCAGCATGGGAAAGGGCACGGACATAACTGCAGCTAATTTAAAATAAATGGCTTTAAACTGTGGACATGATTGTAGCTTTTCATAGGTTGTTAAAGATGCTTCTGTCACCTTCATCTCTTCAATGCTCTGTCAAGATGATACGCTTGCTGGCAAAAAGCCTGTGTTCCAGGGCTCTTTTACAAGATCTACCTCTGTAATAGGATTGCAGGTATATACATGCCTTGCTCTGGTCATCTTCACCAGTCCAGCTCAATGCAAATATATTCGTTTGTTTTCTTACCACATCTGAATGTACACCTTACACACTTTATTTCAGACAAACAGTAAGGTTCTCCAGGTCATGTGCTTTCTGGTAATGTCTACTCCTGAAGCACAGGACTAATCACTCCAGCAAAGTGTGGTTCTGATGTTCTGAATAGCTTCAAACTTTGACACTAACACAAGAAGGCAGCCACTAGGGAAGAAGCTTCTCCTCACATTATAGAACCCTCCAAGGTATATTAAACCAATCATTTAAATCTGATGAACCACAAGCAAACAGAAACCTCCTGAGGCAACGTGAGAGACAGGACACAGAAAACAAAGAACACAGCCGTATTACAAATTGTCAGGGGACTCACTGGCATTGAGAGAGATTTACTAGAAAGACCCCAAAATATTCTACACTTGCTTTTAACTGAGTGAATCATAACAAGTCATGTCCTTTTCCTTTAACATTATTTCTAGCAGTGAGATAAATAGCTTTAAAAACAAATATATGGAAAGACCTGCCTCAAATTACAGTCTTTGAGAAAAGCTACTGTCATGCTAGCTAAATTTATTGGCCAAAAATGGACTTAGCTGCATGCATTAACTCAAAAGCAGTGTATTCTGAGAGTGTGAGGATATCAAGTGTAATAATTACAGAAAAGAGAAAAAGCACTCGATGATTGGTTCCCTTGCTTCAGAAATTCAGGACTCAGCTACAACAGGCATCCAGATATTAAATACATTCAGACTGAAAATAGTCTTAACTAAAGTAATACAGGTTACCAAAAGCTGTCTTCCTCCATTCCATTGGTGTTAACATTTGAGGAAACCTTTGTATGATTCTCTCTCCTTCCCTCCTCCCTCCATCTTTCCAGGAACAGCAAATTTATTCAGGGTAACAATAAAGCAGCACATCTGGACTCCTCTGGACACTCACATAATTCTGCATCAAGTCTGGGTGGTTTCTTTCGATGCCGTCATCCAGGATGGTGACCACAACGTTCTTTCCAGTGTAGCCTCTCTTCCAAGCACCTACTATATTCATATCTGATTGGCAATGGTGGGTGTTATCACTGCAGTGCTGAGGAGAGAAAAGGAGATAAAAGACATTGGATGTTGCAGATCAGTGAGCAGTGTGGGGTTGAAATGTTATCCTACTTATATTAACATTATCATTTAAATCAGCACACGAGCATATTGATTTGAATAGCAACTATACAAGATTGACACCTTCATTTAGACAGAAAATAACTTTAGAAGAAATGCCAAATTAAATGAAATTGCTAGCCCTGCTTATGTCTCTTTCCAATTACTCTTCAAGCTCAGCAACAGAAAAGGGAAGTGTGCAGCCATAATGAACCAGTAGAAGCCAAGTATAAAACAAAGCAACTATTTCTGGCTGTTAAGCATGCTCACTGGAAATGTACATTTGAATTATCTGAATTTTTTTCAGAACAACAAGCCATACGTGGATAAAAGCAGAAAAAAGCCTGTACTGAAACGGTCATGAAAACAAAACTTGCTTTTTGGAGCTTATGTGCTGTGCAATTTCTTGACAGAATGTCTGGAAATTTATCCAGATGGATTTCTACCTACAAAAGAAAGGTTTTGTACAATATCAGTAGGACATGAGAAGCAGTAAAGAACCTGTAACTGACACAACACCCTGAAAAACTTGCTTAGGGTGTCCGATGAATTGTAGATAGATTGAGAACAGAGAAAGTAAGTTTTGGGTACATTAAAACTGAAAGCCTCCTCCTTGACATGAATGCACCCAGCTCACGTGAAGAAATTAGGCCTCCCAAGGCAGTAAGACATGACCCCCAGGTATTCATATGCCCCATCAGCAACTCTCTAATTCGCATGCAGAGCCTTCCCTGTGAAGTGAGTTCAATGAACCCCTCACAGGTACTGCTTTCCTCCAGCTTCTCCAGGCTGAGACAGAGCAACAGGCAAAAAAAAAAAAAAAA
>VWZZ01000941.1:0-10962 GCA_013399095.1 Psophia crepitans | reverse complement strand
AAAAAAAAAAAAAAAAAAAAACCCAACAGGGTGCAAGGAAGGTGAAAAGTAAAGGGTGGGAGAAAGGAAAAAGAAATTAAAAAAGTAATGGGTATCATAGCAACAGTGGCCACACAAGCATGCTCTGCCTCACTCCCTGCCCCACTGACTCCTATCCCCACTTCAGCCTCATGTTTTGGCACTCTACAATTTGTAAGGAGTATAAATACTTTCAGAGGGATGCACTTTGCCTTGACTTAGTCCACCTCTCTCCTTCTGAATGTAAGCACACTGAAGAACTGTTAGCCATATTGGGTGCAAACTGACATCAGATTACTATTAAATTGCAATTTTTCTCCTCCTTTTTTTCCAGTTCACCACCCTGTACTGTTATACACAAACCAGAGGCCTTAAGACTGGTAATTTGCTGTTACTAAAGCAAGATTATACTATTAGGCAATATATGTATGTACATAGCGTAAAGTCTCTCTCATGGTCCTTCCCTTGTGTCTGCAAATATCTGTCTCTGTCTATCCATCTGCACACAAAGGAGCTTGAAGGACTTCAGGGACCAGTTCCAAGGAATATATAGGGCAGGCTTAATGCTTTTGTTCTGTGTATTGCTTGGAAATGCTCACACTGCTGGTTTTATGAAATTAATTACAGTCTAAACTTGTCATCTGTACACTGAATGTAATGGTTGTACACATGAGGCTTTCTAATGTACAGACAAGGGAGTTAAAAGTGTGCAGTGTTTCGAGGTGCCTTTGCATTTTTCAAAAGTATTACTGAATTAAGCATCAGAAAATACCTGCAAAAGCTATTAATAACATCACTTACATTTTGCTGCTGTGAAGACAAGGAGACAAAGAGGTGGAAGCACCAGCATCCAGCCACAGCGTAAACCCAAAAGAAAGCTGCAACTGGTAATCAGGATTCCTGGCTCTGACCTCCAGTCAAATTTTCTGGGCCATTACACTGTGCCTTCATCCTCTTCTCTGAAATACCAAATGACCCTTTGGCTGCTTTGCTGACTGTCTTGTCCTCTCTTCCTAGGGGAAGAGCTTGTTGTTTTGCTTCCATGCGATTCAAACCACTCAGGTTGAGCAAGCATATGGGTGTTTAATTCCCATTCCCTTGTAAACTCTTTGGCTCTCCACCAGAAGATCACTGTTTTTTCCCTTAATGATGCTGGCACAGTCAGTTGCCCTCACCTTGCCTTACCTGAACTTCTGCTTTTGTGGTGGTGGTTGAAGGGGGCTAATTCATCAGCTGCTTTGCTACATGCATGTTGACAAACACAAGACAAGCGACATCTCTTGATTTACCACATGCTCTGAAGATTCTCTCAAGAGACGTGCCAGATCAAAGTGATATTCAAATTATCTTGCTCGGCTCCAAGACTGGGCAGAAAGCTAGTCTAAACAAAATCTTCCTGCATAAAAGAAATTCCAGGGGTAAAGCCGGCATAACTGCGTGCCCGTAACTTTGGATCACAGCATATGTAACATATGGATACAAAATGCAAAGGCAGCAGAGAAGCATCTGAGTGGGAGTAGTTCAGCAGCAGATGAAAGGTTCAGTTCTTATAGTTACAATACATAACCTTAGTCTCAAGTCCTATTAAAAACAGCGTCTTTGTTTTCTTTTCACCTCTATTCCTTACTCTTTTTCCTTTTCAATTCTTTTCGAACGTATGTTCTTCTCTCCCTGCTCCTCACTTTGTTCTTCTCTTTCAATACTGTCTTTTAGCACTTAAATTCCTTTGTGTGGTTCAACATCTGATCTCAGATTCCTGTATTTTAACCACAAACTATACCTTCCCCCGGATTAGTGACTGATTCTCTCCAGATTAATCAGATTGCGCACTTTCCTCTCAAAGTGGTCAGATTTGGCTTTTATCAGGAACACTTTAAATCTTGGAGTGCAATTACTATATAATATGGTACAGATATGCTGTTCCACACTGAACAGCAATCTAAGATGCCATCTATTACTTGGTTTCACGTACACTCTGTCCCATCAAATTCCTCTTTCCTTCAAAAACATTTCTTGTATGGAACTTTCCGCTACTGGGTTCCATTCTGTAACTTTTCTTTAGCCATGTGCTGTTTCTTTACCACCTACCCAAATTACTTTGTCAGCTTCTTAGAAGAGGGCTGTTTCATAACAAATTTGGATGCACTGTTTCAATTTACAGAGTTACCCAAATAAAAAATAATAAAACATTTGTCATGATAATAAAAATTTTGTGATCTAGAGTGACTGAATTTTATATTAATGGGCAAGTACTGAATTCTATAGCTCAATGTCAATCTATTTTCCTGTTATCTTTTTTTAGAATAAAAACAAACTTTGTCATGATAACATATAAACCCTGCACACTTGCAAGTTTTTATTAGATCTGTTAATCTTCAAACTGTTGTTATTTTAATTTAAAAGGGAATAGTATAAACTAGTTAGTCTACAGCATTCCACCCTCCCTCTCCAAACAGATAAAATAATACAGAAATTTCCTGCATTGGTACCATGACTAGACAACTGCAGTAAGCCAGGACTGTTTCAATAGATGTTGTTTTCATCTATTTCCTGGAGGATACCACCAAAAGGAATAAACAACCCCTCGCTCAGGTAAGTAATTTTACTGAGATTGTTAAAAGCCATTCAAAGGTTGATGTTTTTCTTCAGACTCTTTAATTGGAAAATGTTAATGATAGCACCGTCAGTATTTAATAGAAACCATCTGCAAGGTTGAGAGACTATGGAAGTACACATCGGAAGGAAGGGGGCTAGAGTAAGAGAAATTTCAGATATTTAACTTTTCTCGTACTTGAAATTCAATGCTTATGAGCATAAAAAAGCCAAAAGAATCACTTAGATGTCTTTGGACAGAAATTTGAAACCCTGCCTTCATGCAATTAACAAGCAGACATAACATTAGAAAGGTTTTCTGTTTTGATGTTTGCATGATGCTTTCAGTATCAGACATGGGCCTGGATTCTCTTAGCTTTTTGTGAAATTCTTTCTAAAAACTAGCTTATGGTCATTATCATTACCTTAATGTTTCTTGTCTGCTGCACTAATTTTTGTGGTCAGAGGCTTGGTGTATCCAGTTAGGGATCAATTAACAAAACTGAACAGTTAAACTGAGAAATCGAGAATTATATCAATGGTCAAAATCTTTTGGAATTCCAGAGATTAAAATCCAATTAAAAGAACAATGACTATAAAATTCTGTTCTGTCTTTTGTAATGCCTGTTAGTCTACAAAAGTAGAGTAGAAACAGAAGTTTCTAATCCTGTGACAACCAGTCTGTCAGAAATGGCATCTTGTGCCCTCTGTAAGTCTTCATGAGATACCTTGCATTGGCTTCCTGTAGGTTTTGAGTTACAAGTTTTTTGACAAGATCTTGACTACATCTAAGGGGATACAGAGAAACACAAGATGATAATCAGTATGACACAATTTTAAAGACCAGCTGTGAGTTGGCAGGTCTTGGATCTCATTTAGTGGAACATTACATATGCTACTGATCCCAGGAAAGCTCTGTAATGCTAGTTCCCAGTCAGAGATTAGAAAAAATACATTATTTTAGCATTGGGAAGAGGAAGAGAAGACCCCAAGGATATTTTATTGCTGTCTTTCAGTACTTAAAGGGGGTTCATAAAGAGAGATGGGGACAAACTTTTCAGCAGGGTCGGCTGTGATAGGACAAGGGCTAATGGTTTTAAACCAGAAACGGGTAGATTTAGATTAGATATAAGGAAGAAACTCTTCCCTGTGAGGATGGTGAAACATTGGAACAAGTTGGCCAGAGAAGTTGCAGATGCCCACTCCTTGGAAGTTCTCAAGGCTGGGTTGGACTGAGCTCTGATCTGTTTAAAGATGTTCATGCTCATTGCAGGGGAACTGGATTGGATGACTTTTAAAGGTCCCTTCCCACACAAACTATTCTATGATTCTATAACTTGTAGAAGAAAAGAACAAGGAAGAAGAAGGAAGAAGGAGGATGGGGGAAGGGGTAAGAAGACGGAGAAGAATAAGAAGAGGAAGAAGAAGGAGGAAGAGGAAAAGGGAAGGGAAAGGGAAAGCCGGAATAGTAATTAGAGTAGTAATTAAACAGCCTTTGGCAAGCAGACTACAGTCACTTCCTCTGCATCAGGAGGTTTTGTCCTTATGAGCATGAAAAGGACAGGAGAAGTTGCATAGGACTGCACATAGAGCAAGAAGGATGGTCAAGGGCCTACGCACTGACCTTGATCAACACAACCAGGGAGAAGCAGGATACACAGGGCCAAGGAATGGATCCTGCCATTTTGTGACATACCAGAAAAAAGAGACCATCCACCTGTTCTGTGAAGGGAATGTAAAGTGGGGCATTTGGCACTCTTAGCTGGTCCAGGCAAATGCCAGACAGCAAAGTTTATCAGCTTTTAACTTTAGTAGAGGAGACATCCTGATGCTACATTCAGCTTTCTGAGGTACAGTTTCATACAGTGTTCTAAGTTAAAACTTGCCAATTGTTCTCTCTTTTCCTGCAAAAAAAGAGAAATAATCTCTCTTCTTTATGCTCTTGATGTGATCCAATTTTAAAGTGGAATGAAAGAAGTTAGCAGGGAGGTAATCAGGAGAGTTGGAAAGCTAGGCTCCTTGTTAAAATGACTTGTGTAATGTAATAGAAATCATGACAACAGGCTTTGAACGGCATCATAACCTCTAAAGTTGATGTGATCTACTGAAATTATTTTTTGACTTCTCTAGAGTAAGCACTTGAAAGCTGCTTTTCCTAAGATGACTATTAAATACTATTTATTTTTAAAAGTATTTATCATCTTTTTTTAATTCTTTCATCACAATAAACAGAAGGTGAAAAAAGGATTTTTAGAAGGAGAAAGTATATTTGCAGATTATTTTTTTCTCAGACGTAACCTGATATTTAGTGCATGATACACAGCAATTGCTTACTGCATAGGAAATTGTTTTCTTCTGAGTTTCATCTTTAAATAATTTCTGATTGTTACTGCACACAATATTTTTAAGCTTTGCAGGGGCATGCAGCTAATATAAAGTCTGATTCATCTCAAATACAAGATTTTTTTGCATTAAATACAATCCAACTTCTGGAGTCATGCTTTACTGAATTGCTACTTGTTTTTATCTGTGTCTGTATCAAGAGAAATATTTCCAGAGTGTACCATACTAAATATTTAACACCAATATATTGCTTGTGCAACTTCAGAGAGTTTAGTTAATTTACTTCAGAGATGAATTTGGTTCTTAAGCTTTATTGATTCTTTAAGTTAACAAACAAAAATACACTTAGAGGCCAATAAGAACAATCACAGACATACATTATTTTATGCCTGTTTAAGCAATGAAGGAGAACAGGAAATCAATATAAAAGGGCTTCTTGTATTCACAGGAGTATCTGGGTTATAGTGAGACAAGAATAATTTACAAGACTGTATATATATGTTTTTGCAGTGAAAAATAAGAAGCTCATAAATCTTATTCTTTGGCTGTGATTACATTGCTAGTCTTTCAAAAAATAGAATAATTCCTAATGTGTTAAATTTGTATTCGAGACAATTCCATCACTGGCACTTTTTTAAAGTCATCACTGGTTGTTTTTCTATAACCTGTGTGTTGGCTTAAACATGAGCTATTTCAGGGAAGCCCTGTATGCCCATGTTCCACAGGCTGATGGCATCTCAGTCTTTTTAAGAGGGGGAAAATTCTTCTCTTCTAGGTCTGTAGACAGCAAAATTTCTCTCCCAGCTGCAAGTTCTGTGCAGAGGCACAGAAATAAACTACTTCTAATATCACCTCTTCTTTCTACATGGGGCATGACCTGTGCCTCCATTAGGATGTCAGCCTCTAGTCCTGCTTCCTTGCCATGTGGTGGCAACACGAGAGACATCTTCAAGTCAGAGAGAGAAATGTAGCTTAAAACAGTCATTGTACATGTTCTGCCACCTCCACTAAGAGGCAAATCTGAAAAGTGATATTCACAAAAAACTGCAAAAGGTACACCACATCATCCCAAAGAGCAAACATACATACAAACACAGGCTGAGAGAGTTGGGGTCAGGCTGAAGGAGTTGGGCTCGTTCAGCCTGGAGAAAAGAAGGCTCTGGGGACACCTAATTGCAGCCTTCCAGTACCTAAAGGGGGCCTACAGGAAAGCTGGAGAGGGGCTGTTTACAGGGACAGGGAATGATAGGACAAGGCGGGAATGGGTTTAAACTAAAAGAGAGGAGATTTAGATTAGATATTAGGAAGAAATTCTTTACTGTGAGGGTGGTGAGGCACTGGAACAAGTTGCCCAGAGAAGCTGTGGAGGCCCCGCTCCTGGAAGTGTTCAAGGCCAGCAGGCTGGATGAGGCTTTGGGCAGTCTGGTCTAGTGGAAGGTGTCCCTGCCCATGGCAGAGGAGTTGAAACTAGATGATCTCTAAGGTCCCTTCCAACCCAAACCATTCTGTGATTTCTATAATATATGTACAAAAAGAAATGAAAGAAGAGGAGGAAGAAGAGAAGCAAGAAAGGAGAAGGAGAAGAAGGTGAGGAAGAAAGGAGAAAGGAGAAAGGAGAAAGAAGAGAGAAGAGAGAAGAAAGAAGAGAGAAGAAAGAAGAAGAAGAAACAAGAAAGAAGAAAAGAAAGAAAGAAGAAAGAAGAAGAAAGCAGAAAGCAGAAAGGAGAAAGAAAGAAGAAGGAGAAAGAAGAAAGAAGAAAGAAAGAAGAAAGATGACAACATTGTGGATGAAGGCAGCCAGAAAGTGTCCATTTTACCGTGGATGCAAAAATCATCCATATGAATGGTATATTCCAAACCTGCTGCATCTTGTATATCCTTGAAGCAGTGCTCATGAGTTGAAAGGTATTTGTCAATGTATGGACAGATTTCTCCCTGGAAAGTGTTGAGAGAAATGTAACAACCTGATGCAGAACATCTTGGGGAGCTGGTGAAGGACAGGGAAGGGAGAAAGGAAATAATTTCCACAGCCTACTGTGGACTGGCTACTGCTAAGACATGCAGGAAAGAAAGAAGTATGAATGGAAATATATCTCTATATGTTGCTGTATTCTCTCAGGATGACTGTATGACGGCTGTTACTACTGCTGCTGCAGCTACTACTACCACTACTATACAGCTAGTCTACTTAGTAGGAAAAGGCCAGCAAGTGGATCAAAAGTTCATGCACTTTTACCTGCCTGAAGTCCTGTCTAGGAAAATAAAGTACGGCAATTCTTTTATTAATTAGAGAGAATATGCGAAAAGAACAGCTGCTTCCTGGCCTCAGCTGTGTTCCATCAACCCTGGGGTCCAGTATCCATAAAGGATGAATAATTCCTCAGAGAGACAATTCCTTTCATTCTACCATTTTCTGCAACTTTTACCTCATATTTTTATTTGACCTCCTTTAAGTCCCAAAGAAGAAATAAATAATACTTTCTGTACTTTTACAGAAAGTCCCAAAAAGTCTTTTTTTTTTTTTTTTATATATCAGTTCATGGAGTCACAGTTATTTAGTAACACCAAGTTTCTCCCTCTCTCTCAAGCCAGACTTGATGTTTTCGGTATTTCTAAGATAACAATAAACAGACAGATGGTAAGTCTTGCTATAAAATAGTTTTTATAAGTTTCTAAGGATTCTTTCTACACTACTCAAGACAGACTCCTCACAATTTACTTTTTAAGCTGATTTCAAGTCAAAGACCATTACTTCTATCTCAAGGTAGAGAAGCATGGAAGAGGAAGGTAGTTTTATTTAGACATTGTGTGAACATATGTGACAGAATTGAACTAACCACATGGAGAGAAGGCCCTGAGCAGATGGCTTCAATTAATCATTAACTTTCCCAGAGACGGATGAGAGTGGGAGGAGCCCATGGCTTATACAAACCCACTTCCCTCCCTTTCTCCTCTCTTTTCATTTCACAGGGAAAAAAGAAAAGTGATGTCTTGTCACATGAGGAGAGGTGCTGGAGCTCAGTAAGGCAGCCCAGTCTGCTCCTCGTGGAATAACCAGCACAACTAAGAAAAGGTGGCGGGCGATGGCAGTAGGTAACTCTTCTTCTGAGAGGTACGTTGCCACTCCCTAGGAAGGTATGCTGCTTACCAGCGGCTTGGATCAGGGATGTCACCTAGGCATTACCAAGCCTTGAACATCCCACTATTATCTGCTGCTGTTTTTTCATGTGGGCACCAGTCATACAGGCAGGAGCAGTCCGAGCATTGTAATAACGGACTCTGGAGCGCATGTAGTTTATTCATCAATCCTCCCAAAGGGAAGGGGTACCAAAGGGCCAGGCAAATCTGGTGAATCAATAAATGGCTACAGGACTGGTGCCACAGCCAGGGGTTTGGCTACTTAGGCCATGGGACTCACTTTGAGAAACCTGGTCCACTGGGGGCTGATGGGATCCTTCTGTCAGAGCAGGGGAAGAGCATATTTGGTCATAGGCTTTCCAATCTGGTGAAGGTTGGATGTTGCTCAATCTGTCCCACTCCTACCAGTTTGATGCCAGTGCCAGCAATACATGCCCAGAGCTGGGAGAAGGGTCACAGGTCAGCAGGAGAACACCTGAAATGCTGCACAAAGGAATTCCAAACACTCCAGCCAACAAGCCAGCTTCATCAGGGGCCCAACTTAAATGCCTCTGTGCAAACACACATAGCATGGGGAATAAACAAGAGGAGTTAAAGATGTGTGCATGTCTGCAGGGCTATGATCTTATTGGCATCACAGAAACGGGGTGGGATGACTCCCATGACTGGAGTGCTAGAATGGAAGTATGCAAGCTTTTTAGGAAGGACAGGCAGGGGAGATGAGGAGGGAGTGTCATCCTCTATGTCAGTGACCAGCTACGGTGCATGGAGCTCTGCTTGGAGATGGATGAGGAGCTGACCAAGGAGCTGAGGATTGAAGGGAGGGCAGGGATGGGTGACATTGTAGTAGGGGTCTCTTACAGGCCACCTAACTGGGAGGACTGAGCGAATGAGGCCGTCTATAGACAGACAGGAGCAGGCTCACAGTCACATGCCCTGGTCTTCATGGGTTTAACCACCCTGGAGGGACAATGCAGCAAGGCACTAGAAATTCATGGAATGTGTTGATGATAACTTCATTCTCCAAGTGTTAGAGGAGCCAATGAGAAGAGGTGCAAAGCTGGAACTTGTTCTCACCAACAAGGAGGGGCTGGTAGGCAACGTGAAGCTCAAGGGCAGCCTTGGCTGCAGTGACCACGAAGGGGTGGAGTTCAAAATCCTCAGGGCACCAAGGAGGGCGCACAGCAAGCTCATTACTCTGGACTTCAGGAGAGCAGACTTTGGTCTCTTCAGGGACCTGCTTGGTAGAGTATCATGGGACTCTACTCCCTCCAAAGCCCTGGAGGGAAGAGGGGCCCAAGACACCTGGCTAGTATTCAAGGGTCACCTCCTCTAAGCTGAGGAGTGATGCATCCCAACAAAGAGGAAGTCAGGCAAAAATGCTAGGAGGTCTGCGTGGATGAACGAGGAGCTCCTGGACAAAATCAAACACAAAAAGGGAAGCCTACAGAGGCTGGAAGCATGGGCAGGTAGCCTGGGAGCAATACAGAGAAATTGTCCAAACAGCCAGGGATCAGGTTAGGAAAGCTAAAGTCCTGACAGAATTTTATCTGGTGGGGGATGTCAAGCGCAACGAGAAAAGCTTCTACAGGTATGTCAGTGATACGAGATTAGGGAAAATGCGGGCCCTCTACAGAAGGAAATGGGAGACCTGGTTACCTGCAATATAGAGAAGGCTGTGGTACTCAACTTTTTTGCCTCAGTCTTCACCAACAAGTGTTCCAGCCAGGCAAACCAAATCACACAATGCAAAGGCAGGGACTGGGAGAATAATGCAAAGGCAGGGACTGGGAGAATAAAGAACCACCCACTGCAGGAGAAGGTCAAGTTCGAGACCTTCTAAGGAACCTGAAAGTATACAAGTCCATGGGACCTGATGAGACACATCTGCAGGTCCTGAGAGATGAAGTTGCTAAGCCACTATCCATTGTATTTGAGAAGTCGTGGCATTCCAGTGAAGTTCCCACTGATTGGAAAAGCCAAAACAGAATACCGATTTTTGAAACAGGAACAAAAGGAAGACCCAAGGAACTACAGGCCGGTCAGTCTCACCTATGTGCCTGGCAAGACCACAAAGTAGACCCTCCTGGAAACTTTGCTCAGGCATATGGAAAATAAGGAGGTGACTGGTGACAGCCAACATGGCTTCACTATGGGCAAATTGTGCCTGACACATTTGGTGGCCTTCTACGATGGGGTTACAGGTGAAGAAGGGAAGAGCAACTGATGTCATCTACTTGGTCTTGTGCAAACCATTTGACAGTGTCCCGCACAACATCTCTAAATTGGAGAGGCATAGGTTTCACAGATGGACCACTCGATGGGTAAGGAATTGGCTGGATGCTTGCACTCAAAGGATTGCAGTCAATGGCTCAATGTCCAAGCAGAGATTAGTTATGAATGGTGTTCCCTGGGGGCGGGTATAACTTCTGCTGTATAACAGTGCTGTTTAACTTCTTTTTCGGTGACACGGACAGTGGGGTTGAGGGCACCCTCAGCAAGTCTGACAAAACCACCAAGCTGTGTGGTGCAGTCGACATGCTAAAGGGAAGGGATGAAGTCATGAATGTCATGAGTCATGAAATTCGACAAAGCTAAGTGCAAGGTCCTGCACATGGGTCGGAACGATTCCAAGTACAACTACAGACTGGCCAGAGAATAGGTCAAGAGCAGCCCTGAGGAGAGGGAATGGGGGGTGTTGGTTGATGAGAAGCTCCACATGAGCTGGCAATGTGCACTTGCACCCCAGAAAATCAACTGTATCCTGGGCTGCATCAAAAGAAGTGTGACCAGCAGGTTGAAGGAGGTGATTCTTCTCCTCTACTCCGCTCTTGTGAAACCCCACTTTGAGTACTACGTCCAGCTCTGGAG
>VWZZ01000940.1:0-45247 GCA_013399095.1 Psophia crepitans | reverse complement strand
CTCCCTGCCCTTATAAACCGTCCCTCCCCAGATTTCTGGTATGTCCTTTTTNTGCCCTTATAAACCGTCCCTCCCCAGATTTCTGGTATGTCCTTTTTAGTACTGAAAGGCTGCAATTAAGTCTCCCCAGAGCCTTCCCTTCTCCTGGCTGAACAACCCCAGCTCTCTCAGTCTGTCTCGTAGGAGAGGTATTCCAGCCCTCTGATCAGCTTTGTGGCCTTCCTCTGGACTTTATCCAACAGGTTCATGTCTTTCTTGTACTGGAGACTCCAGAGCTGGATGCAGTACTCCAGGTGGGGTTTCACGAGACCAGAGTAGATGGGCAGAATCACCTCCTACAACCTGCTGGCCCCACTGTGTTTGATGCAGCCCAGGACACAGTTGGCTTTCTGGGCTGCCAGTGCACACCGCCGGCTCACGTTGAGTTTTCCATCCACCAGCACCCCCAAGTCCTTCTCCTCAGAGTTTCTCTCAATCCATTCTCTGCCCAGCCTGTAGTTGTGCCTGGGAGTGCACCAACCCATGTATAGGACCTTGCACTTGGCCTTGTTGAACTTCATGCAGATCACACAGGCCCACCTCTCAAGCTTGTCAAGGTCTCTCTGGATGGCATCCCTTCCCTCCAGTGTGTTGGCTGCTACACACAGTTTGGTGTCATCGGCGAACTTGCTGAGGCTGCACTCCATCCCACTGTTCATGCCGCCATGGAAAAAAATGTTAAACAGTGCCAGTCCCAATACCGAGCCCTAAGGAACACCATCAATCACCTAATCTCCACTTGATATCAAGTCACTGAGTACAGATCTATGACTGTGAACGTCCAGGTAAATCCTTATCCACTCAGTGGTCCATTCGTCAAATCCATGCCTCTCCAATCTAGAGATGAGGATTTCATGTGTGACAGTGTCAAAAGCTTTGCACAAGTCCAAGTAGATGACATCACTTGCTTTTCCTTTATCCACCAAAATTGTAAATCTGTTATAGATTACAACCAAATTTGTCAAGCATTCTTTGCCCTTAGTGAAGTCATGTTGGCTGTCACCAATCACCACCTTATTTTCCATGTGCCTGAGAATAGTTTCCGGGAGGATCTGTTCTGTGATCTTGCCAGTCACAGAGGTGAGACTGACTGGCCTATAGTTCCCTGGGTCTTCCTTTCTTCTCTTTTAAAAATGAGGGTTATGTTTCCCCTTTTCCAGTCAATGGGAACTTCACAGAATTGCCGTGATCTCTCAAATGTGATTGAGAGTGGCTTAGGTACTTCATCCAACAGTTCCCTAAGGATCTGTGGATGCATCTCATTAGGTCCCATGGACTTGTGCACCTTCAGGTTCCTGAACTATTTTTCAATCTGATCTTCTCCTATACTGGGTGTTTCTTCATTCTCTCAGTCCCTGCCTTTGCCTTCTGTGACTTGGGTGGTGTGTTTAGAGCATTTGCCAGTGAAGACTGAGGCATAAACATCATTGAATATCTCAGTCTTCTCCATATCTCAGGTAATCAGGTCTCTTGTTTCGTTCTAGAGAGGGATCACATTTTCGCTAGTCTTCTTTTTATTGGTGACGTACCTACAGAAATTTTTCTTGCTGCCCTTGACATCCCTGGCCAGATTTGATTCTATCAGGGCTTTGGCTTTCCTCACCTGACCCCTGGCTGCTCAGACAGCTTCTTTGTATCACTTCTAGGCTACCTGTCCTTGCTTTCAGCCTCTGTTAGGTTCTTTTTTGTGTTTGATTTTGTCCAGAAACTCCTTGGTCATCCATGTAGGCCTCGTGTCATTTTTGCCTGACTTCCTCTTTGTTGGGATGCATCATTCCTGAACTTGGAGGAGGTGGTCCTTGAATACTAACTTTGGGCCTCTCTTCCCTCAAGGGCTTTGTCCCATGTTACTCTATCAAGCGGGTCCCTGAAGAGGCCAAAGTCTGCTCTCCTGAAGTCCAGGGTTTGAGCTTGCTGTGCACCCTCCGTGATGCACTAAGGATCTTGAACTCCACTGTTTCATGGTCACTATAGCCAAGGCTGCCCTTGAGCTTCACATTTCCCACCAGTCCCTTCTTGTTGCTGAGAACAAGGTCCAGCATGGCAGCTTTCCTTCTTGGCTCCTCTATTACTCAGAGAAGGAGAATCATAGAATGAATCATAGAATGGTAAGAGTTGGAAGGGATGACAAAGATCATCTAGTTCCAGATCCCCTGCCATGGGCAGGAACACCCTACACTAGAATAGATTTCCTGAAGCACCATCCAATCTGGCCTTGAACATTGCCAAGGGTAATGGCATTCCACAACTTCTCTGGGCAACCTGTTCCAGTGCCTCACCACCCTCACAGGAAAGAATTTCTTCCTAACGTCCAATCTAAATCTCCCCTCTTTCAGTTTATACCCATTACCCTTTGTCCTGTCACTACACTCCCTAAGAAACAGCCCCTCGCCAGCTTTCCTGTAGGTCCCCTTTAGGTATCAGAGAGCGGCAATTAGGTCTCCTCAGAGCCTTCGCTTCTCCAGGCTGAACAGGCCCAGCTCCCTCACTCTGTTCTCATAGGAGAGGTGCTCCAGCCCTCTGATCAGCTTTGTAGCCCTCCTCTGGACTTGCTCCAGCAGCTCCACATCTTTCCTGTACTGGGGGCCCCAGAGCTGGATGCAGCACTCCAGGTGGGGTCTCACAAGAGCAGAGTAGAGGGGGAAGAATTACCTCCCTCAACCTGCTGGCCACACTATTTCTGATGCAGCCCAGGACATGGTTGACTTTCTGGGCTGCCAGCACACACTGCCGGCTCCTGTTGAGTTTTCCATCAACCAGCACCCCAAAGTCCTTCTCCCTCAGGGCTGGTCTCAATCCATTCTCTGCCCATCTTGTAGTTTTGTTTGAGATTGTGCCAACCTCCATGTAGGACCTTGCACTTGGCCTTGTTGAAATTCATGCAGTTCGCCCGGGCCCACCTCTCTAGCCTGCCAAGATCCTTTTGGATGACATCCCTTCCCACCAGCGTGTTGACAGCACCACACAGCTTGGTGTAATCAGCAAACTTGCTGAGGGTGCACTTGATCCCACTGTCCATGTCACCGACAAAGGTGTTAAACAGTGCCGGTCCCAGTACCGACCCCTGAGGAACGCCACTCGTCACCTGAAGATAAGGAAATTATCATCAAAGCGTTCCAGGAACCTCCTGGGTTTCTTGTGCCCTGCTGCGTTGCCCTTCCAACAGATATTGGGGTGGTTGGATTCCTCCATATCCGGGGGCGGGGGGAACGTCAGGTTGGGCTTGTGAATGTCAGGCTGCTCCTATTTGTCTACAGAAGGCTTCATTGACTTGATCTTCCTGGTTGGGTGGCCTGTAGCAGACCCCCACTGTAATGTCCCCTTTCCCTTTTCTCCCTTCAGTTCTGAGCTGTGAGGTCTCTGTTGTCCCTTCAATCATCCCCAGGTGGTGCTCCATGCACACCAGCTGATCATTGACATAGACGGTGACAACCCCTCCTCATCTCCCCTCCCTGTCCTTCCTAAAGAGCCTGTATCCTTCCATCCCAACACTCCAGTCATAGGAGCCATCCCACCACATCTCTGTGATGCCAATGAGATTGTCACTCAGCAGGCATGTGCATGTCCCCAGCTGCTCTTGTTTATTCCCAATTCTATGTTCATTTACATGGAGGCATTTGGGTTGGGCCCCGATGAAGCTGAGTTACTGGCTAGAATTCATTTGTGTGGAGGTTATCCCATATTACTAAGGTTAGCCCAAATGACTACCCATAAAACCAGTGATCCCAGTCACTTACTGTGTGCCTATATGTGATACAGATTTTACAGGAAAATTAAGTATGAATAGTTCAGACGGTTCTTAAGAAATACATTGGCATTTTGGTTTTACCTTCAGATTTTCATAGCAACTGCTCTGAAACCATGATTTACAGGAGAGGACAGGAAAAAATTGACCTTCTAATAGAAAAGAAAAAAAAGTCATATAAGCATAATGTTCCGACACATTATGGTATCTTGACATGACAGTCCAACATTTAAAAATTTTCAGACCCTTAGGCAAGAACTATGTATTATTAGCAAAGACAATTTAATAGTTTTCAGTCATATGAAAGTCTTCTATCCACGGTTCCATGTGCAAAGAAATAAAAATGAAATCAAAGGAAAACTTTTGCAAATGGGATTGCAAAGTCACTGTAATTGGAATCTAAACCTGAATATTTATGACAAAGATGGGTTTACTGTGAATCCAACCCCTATCAATCAGACTTTCTGAAGAACAGATTTTCCCAGGTATTTGATTGGATTTTTCTCTATCCATGCCCTGTGGGCAATGAAACACTGACTTTAAGCTGTCTTCAAATAATAGTTTAGAATACATTTATACTCAGCAATTCTATTTTGCGCTTAAAATTCCATCACATCATCGATACTGCTTTTGTTGGTCATATCCCAAAGGGTTTTTTAAGAACAAAATCAAAGTTTTCAGTTAAGTGAGGATAAGACCAGCCATCTTTAAAGTGCAAAGACATTTATCTGCACCAATCTATATTTTAAAAATAAAATTTGCAGCAAAGTCCAAAACTTTAGTATGTCTAAGGAATAAACTTCTCTTTCTGTAATGAATATGAAAAAAATTACTGATGGTAATAAATGCTAAGGAAATTGTGAAAGCATATTAGTGTTTTTTATATGTTTGGGTTTTTTTTAAATAGCAGTTCTATGTGAAATTATACTTCATGGTTCTAACCCTGAAAACTAAAGGTATAAGATAAGTTATATGCTAAAGTGCTTAAGCTTTTTCCTTTGTGTAAGTCTTTGTGGGACTGGGATCCAAGTTCAAAGAAAATAAAACACAGAGCTATAATTCAGAAGTAATGACAAGGCTCGAACTAGTATACCATATAATGAAAAACCCTCATATGGCTGAATGAAGAAATTTACTGTAGGTTTGGGTTTAGATATTCTGGTATTAAAATAGTTGTTACTAATATTACAGTTTAAGATGATCCCTGTTATCTCTCACTTCCTCAGAAATTTGGATTTGGACAAGGATATGCAGTCAAATAATGCCATCAGAGAAGTAGTGAGGAAATTAATCTTTTTGCTTCAGAGTAGCTCGTGTCACAAAACTCTGATACCTTCACCCTTGATTAATTTAGAAAGAAAATTGATAAACACATCTAAAACCACCACCACAACAAAAATATTCAATAAAAAATAGAGAAAAATCCAAGAAAATGTGCAGAACAATCCCAGTTCAGAATAGCTGAGAACTTAGGTCACAAAAGATAACTCAGCCATGCAATTGCTTCAGAGAGTACAGTTGTAGTTAAAATGTCATTAAAAAGTAGGTCTTGATAGTGTGTTAACCTTCTCAGTGGGGTATAAAGACCTTGGCTTAGAGAAGAACAACAATTCTGCTTGGCTATATATAGCTTTGTAACTCATTTATATTTATCTTAAAATTATCTAGCTCCATAATAAGAGTGATCAGAATGCAGCAATTTCTTCAGGTCAGATCCTGTCTTGCAAACAGCTGGATAGCAGCAACTGCTCTCTGCATACACATTTCATTATTCATAAACCTGTAGCAACAGTCCTGTTCAGAAACAGCCTGTAATTGTTGAGAGGTACCTGAGAGCAACAATGATGGATAAGATCAGACCTTGGAGAAATTACTTTTGCTGAATTTGTATAATTTGGAAAAAATGGATCTGTAGTGTATGATCTGCAGGGACTAGAATTTATATTCCTTTACTTGGTGTCATTGTACGAATACCTCAATCCATGATGTTGATAATAGATATCAGTAAAATGTCCTCAAAGTTTATAGATGTTCAGATATAAGAAACTCAATTAAAGTTGCCTCAGAAGTAAAGCAACATATTAGTAGAAAGGACCAATTATCAGAGCATTAATTTTGGGAGCTTATCCCAGTTCATTTAAGATTTAGAAGCCTAGATTTAACCTCTATTTTTAAAATATTTTAAAGCCATGGTAAGCAAGATGTGCCCTTTATTAAAACAACAACAAAACTAACTCTTAGGGTTCTGGCTTTAAGACGTAAAGAGAGCCATCACAGAGAGGTTATATTTATTTTTATGTTTTAATTTAAAAATGCTAAATGAAGTACATGTTTTAGTACCATGATCTGAAATTAATAGAGAAAGAAGAACTCACAAAAATAACTGGTGGAGAAGTTAACTATTACTCCAAATTCCTTCCTCCAAAGAAAGCCATATCATATTATCCACGTATTTTCTTAGTCTGCCAGTTTAGGAAAATGTCAGGGGTTTAAATCCTGTAATGTATTTTAACTATCTTTATGACCTTGCCTATTTATGGAATTGGAGAAGAAGTACAAGATAACAACTGGGTTACAGTTATATTTAAATTGTCAGGAGAATAGATTAGGCTCATAGTATTTTCTGTTCTCATTACAGGCATTGTCATAAGAGTGTAGAATTCAAATTTTAATGCCTCATATATTTTAGCAAACACAATTGTAAAATGTACTTTTTTGACCTTCCCAGTGTGTCTTTTCTGATTTATTAGCACCTTTTATAGTTTTCTGCCCAAGGCTCTTTTAATGTGTAAAAGGGAATGTCAGAATGCTCAGCTTATGTACGTATAGTACTGTTTAAAGGTTTCTATATTATAAACAGTTTATAGCAGTGAGCACCTTCTAAGTGGGCTACCACATCAGTTAACGTGAGGAGGACTGTCATTTGAGGTTTTATCTTAAGAGAGTTGTTAGATAAGGATCCCAGATATAAAAAGTGTCACATAGTACAATCATGGTACAGATTCTCAAATTTTCTTGGTGAATTTAGTACATTTATTTATTTATTGAACAAAAAAAAGTAATTGAAATATAAAATTTTATATCAGTACATTTATGGTGTGCGTCATCATAATGTCTTGGAAATAAGTGACAAATGGATACTTACAGCGCAAACTTACAGCACATTTAGGTGGAAATCTAATGATGTATTTGGTTCTTTATTTTATGTCAGAACTTTAACATTTTCAGATAAAATTAATTTTCTCAACACAACTTCAAGTTATATGTAAATAAAATGTTTTATCAGTACCAGTTTTTAACAGAATAATGAAGAAAAAGATGATCACCATAACTCTAGAATCATTTGGACATGTTTAAAAAAAGAAGCTGTCACCACTGCATTAGATAATAATTGTCCAGTAGAAATTGTCATCCTATTTTCCCCTATTTTTTCCCTATTAATAATGAATCATTAAGATGTTGGTAACAAAGGGAATTTTAAAAATACTCAATAATACCTGAAAACAAATATTTTGTATATGAAAATTCCAACAGTGTCTCAGTTTTCATTCCATACTTAGGCATGCTGTGTTTAGCAAATTTCCTAATTCTCAGGACAACAGTAAGATTAAAGATTTTGACTGCAAAACTTAAAATGTGAATAAGATTTTGCTGTAGTTTCCTACTAGGATATACTACTTGTCAGGCACTAAAATAATATAAAATAAAATAATTGGCTCAAGATTTTTAGTAACTCTCTGAACCATTTGCATTTTTAAAGTACAGTATCTAATTTAAAATCTTTAAAGTATATAAGAAGATCATTTTGAAATTCTATAATTTTCTTCTAGTTAGGTGTTCTGTGTAGATTACATCTTACAAATAAATGCACTCTCTAAATCTCAGAGACACCTTATTTCTTTTGTCAGATTTTTAGCTGAAGTTTACTGTACTACAGAAACCTCCTGGAGCCCGAACTTCTTTGTTTTGTAAGTATAAGGTTTCCCAGGATGAAAAATAATACTTTCTGAGCCAACTTCATTAAGTGCAATGGCACAGTAATGCTACACTGCAAGCTAGGTTAATCAGCTGTATCTATTCTGAGGGAGAATCAGTAGGTAGAGAGACTCAATCCCTTATATAAGAATGGCAGTTTGGATTCAGAACACGTATTAATGAGCTTCCAGCTTCAGCATCTTTCCAGTTTTAGTAGTGTCTATCTGGAATAATAAATACAGATCTGAAAAAAAGAACTCTGTATTTTGTATTTTAATAAATGGGAATTTCCCCATGTGTAATATTTTCCTTTTCACGAATATAACAAATTGATTGTTTTCCTAAGTATGTTTCCAGAAAACTTTAGACATGTAATGTACTTAAGTGCTTTAACAACTACTTTATGTACAATTGTCTGGATAAGAATTGTGTTTATCACATTTTGATAATTGCATCATTTGATGCAATGAATCATACGCACCTGTAAAAAACAATGGATTTTGGCCAATTTTTTATTGCTTAAGTTAAGCCCTCATTGATAGCCAGAATTTTTACTTGTAAAACTAACCTAAATGAAACTTCTGCAATGCAGAAACACATTTGTCTTACTATGAGCTTTGTGTTCATTCCTCTCATCTGACAATTAGCCATTGCACAGAGAGAAGTGCTGGATCCATGTGGTCAAAGGGAAGTAAACAGGCAGGAACATTACTCTGCAGTTGGGCACATTAATGAAACAGCCACATTAACGCAGAACACACTGCCCAGTATTAACGTTTCTTTCAAGGTGGGAAATAGCTGGTAAAAACTTGTCTAAGCTCCCATGTCGATCTCAAATGACAATGTAGTCGATACAGTCTATGGAGTCCAGTGCTCTGTTCAACTCATGTTCTAGCTGACACCTACATTTGGGTGTCTTGCAAGATTCTTAAGCTCTAATGTTGCTGCATAAATACAGAGGACATGCCAGAAGAGCAGTAAATGAAGTGAGCACTGGCAGATGTAATATGCTGTCCACAGGACACCCATGCTTTTCGGTAGGGGCAAGAGGAGGCCAGGCACATGATTTTATTTGGGAAAGGGGATTCCACCCTACTGACAGCAGTGATAACTTCTCTGTTCATTATAAGAGAGTCACACATCTCACATAGACAGAAGTTCATATTTTCAGGAATGCAGAGCTGAATCTCACCCTGTAATTTTCAACATTTATCTTGTAGATACCTAAGTCTTTTTCTTAGATCTAACAATTATTTCTTTGATTCAGACACTTTACAATGCCTTTGAATTCAGTCCTAAATTAACTTTTCATACCAAAAGGCCCTACTTAAAATGTTGTAAGTTTTCAACTCCTATTCAGACTTTATAATAAATCTTTCAGGGATTCCTGACTCATAGTTCAGTCAGACACTTACAATCATTTCTTGTTCTTGGAGGCTTGATTGAAAACCTGCTGAAATCAACTGACACAGCCATTTGCCTTCATCAGCTTTTGGATAAGGCTCTGAATGCCTTTGAAAAAATACTATAAATCATCTCATTTTATATTAAAAATTAAGAAATTATATTCTCCTTTCAAATGGACTCTATAGCCTTCATTTTATTAATTAGCAACCACTTCGTGCTGGTTGGAAAATACAAGATCAATGGATTCAATTATTCAATAATTAAAATGGAATTGAACAAATAAATATTATTTTAAGTTCTTAAAATGGTTTAGGATTAACTCTCACATAAAGCACTATGCAAAGGGATTTGTATTGGGTTTTTACAATTCCTTAATAGTGAATTTTATTTCACAATGACATTCAAAATCCATTTTTATCATATCACTAAGCTGTGAGAAAATGAACAAAGAAGGCGGCATGTAAGATAGTATTATGGTTATTATGCTACAATAGCAATATTCTATATGTGATTTTCTGTGTAAGGCAAATGCTTTTTCAGTTAAAAATATCCTTAAATCTTTAGATGGAAAGTAAGTCCATTATTTTGGAAGATCTAAACAGACTGGCTATTTCCAGCAGAGAAGAATAATAGTTCCCTTCCCTTTGTGCATGTTCGCTTTCCTACCCCTCACCCAGGAAAACCATCTGAAAATTAAGTTAATTAAAGGAGACAGGAGAGGCTTCGTGGGATGGTGCAGGCACAGCTGTGCACAGGGTCTGACCGGCCCCTGCTTACACCTCATCAGCCCCTTCTGTCCCCATTCCCACATAATATCCCAACCCTCAGAGCCTCTCCCACCTGTGTGTCCTGGTGGATCTGCATCAGCCTTGGGGTTCCATGGGGGCTCCTATGGCACCAGGGAGTGGGAGGTTCCACCGCCCTGGGGGACTGCTTGGCATCCCCCTACTCCTGCTTTCTTCTCCCTCTTATTCTTCCTCTTCTGCTTCTGCATCTACTTCTCTACTATTTTGAAAGGATGTGGTGAATACGATTCTAATTATGTGTAGAAAATTTTTTCAATATCTCTTCCCCTCTAAACCAGTAGGTAAAAGGTTATTGATTAATTTTATATTTCCTTCTAAAGATTAAAGTGACTTTTGGTTGCAAAAGTGGCTCTATATGCTTCTTTTATTCAATGGAATTTTAATTCAGAGTTTACCAGTGGTGTGGGCAACTGATCAATCAACTAGGCCTTGACTTGATGTTAAGGTTCACTAAATAAGGCATGGAAAACTACCAGAAGTGACAAAAATGATGTGAGAAGCTGACAAAAGTTACAGAGAGCACATTAGGAATGGATTGCAGAGTCAGATGGAGGGAAGCGATTACGTGAGAAATGGCCAAAATTCACAGAGAACATTTGGAGAGCAGAACCTTGCACAGCCAGCATGATGTAGTAACCTTGTCCATAATAAAGTATAGGTCTGACATTCCCCAGGTAACAATATCTGAAATACTAAATTTGGGTGCAAGTGTAGCAAAACTTGCTACAAGGAAAAAGCCATTGGGGTTTGATGTGTAACTGGGAGGAGACAAGTGCGAGGAAAGGAAGGTACTGGGATGGTGAAAGTCGGGTTGAGAAACGGAAAAAGGGCATAATGAGGTATCTGAATCATGTGCTTGGTGTTATCAGGGGGCACCTGTTGAGCAACCCTGCACTTGCACCCTAAATCAGGATAGCAAAACTTGTAATGCGTGCATGGTCTGGAGGATGGTGGAGAAGGGATGAGGTTGCTTTCCCCAGACTTGAGGAGCTGCTGAACAGTTTGAATATCTTCTTGTCACTGTTCAGATGCCCACTCCTGACCAGATGGCAGTCTGCAAATACCCACCAGTTCTAACATAGCTTGCATTTCTTAAATATATGGATTCTTGAGTATAGCACTTTATTTTTCTTTTAGGTGAGGTCCTCTAGTCTTTTTTCTCATATCAGGCTTGGCTGCTGCATTAGCACTTAGAGTACTGTGCATCAAATCCTAACCATTATTTCTTCTAGCAATAATCTATAATTTAAGAAAGATAAGTTATGTTAGCCAATGCTGGGAATGCCGGGACAAGAAAACATTGGAATTTTGATGAGCCAAATCTCTCACATGAACAGGCAAAGAAAATTTTGACAAAATAGCAACAGGGTAACATCAACACCTCACATGAAACCATTGGAACATTCTCAAAAATTTTCCAGATAGATTGACTAAATTTTCCTCCATGGCAACTTCATACTATTAAGTATTTAAAAATCTTAAAATTATAACATAACACATTATGGAGACATTTCTCTGTAATAGTATATTTTGAAGCTTAATTTTAAAAAAAAAGAAAGGAAAAATGGGAAAATTTGAAAAAATGAAAAAAGGGGAGAAAAAGAAGAAAAAAAAAAAGAAAGTTGGACAGGCTGTTACTATAAGTGGCATTTCTGCAGTCTTTCCTGTAACAAGCCTTTAACTTTGACAAAGATCCATCATGATTAACTCTAAAGAAACTGGTATCATATGCAGCATCTTTAGCCTCAGGTTAATAGGATAAATAATTGAGGCAAGTATGCTGAGTAATGAGGTGAATTTTAACATTTTAACACAATAATCAGATGTAACCAATTGTCAGCTTTCTCTACAGGCTTTGTCTGTCCTGGGACTTGCTATTTTTAGCACAAAATGTAGTCAGGAATGCAAATTACTTAAGTAAGAGGAAAGGATAGAGCAGAAATAGAACACAGCATATATCTCATGTAGCTATAGAAAATGGATACCTGAAATCTGCAGCTACTCTTTTCACACCTGTATCTACCAGAGCATATTGCATAAACAGCATCTGGTCCAGCCTACTGGCTAACAACTCCTAATTAACTCACCTCTATAATTCATAGTCTTTACTCTGCTGTCCACTATGAAGTTTAAGATAATGCTGAACAAAACAAACAAAACAAAAACCCCAAATCAAACCAAAAGAAACCAAAAAAACCAAAAAAGCATATTACAGCTGTTTTCCTGATCACTGGTAAAAGAGGCATTTGATCCCTTTTTATTTGCTCATAGTGGCATGGCATGGCATGTGCCAATAATTTGCTGTGTGTGAAAATAAGGAATGTCATTCTGTGAAGAACTTCTAAAAATTACAAAATCTAAACCCCAAAGTTTTAATCTGCATGTTATTATTCATTTTGTTTGCTACTTCGGTGTTTCAGAACACATATTCAACTAGAGCAGCGCAGGCTCTGAACATGGGGAAAAATTTCTACCCTTGATGAACAGATTCAGTCCTGCTGAGAAAGATCATGAGAGGAAGAGTACATCACAGTGGATGGAAATTTCCAAAGCTGCATTACTTTCATTGTTTCTCAGGGAAAAAGAGGAAAATTTTCTCACAAGATGATTGATTAACTGGGAACGTAAGACATCATTCTATCAAATACAGCAACTGTGCCTCTAAGGTACAAGATATACCACAGAACTGTTTAACTTACTTTGCTTCTTCCATATCATCTTGAGCATCTAGAAGGGTGCGATGCCTGGGATTACAACACAGAATCCCAGCCCTCCACTAGGGCTCCACTCTGTGTACAGCCCATGAAACAAACATATGCACAGGGATTTCAGCACCTCTAGTAAAGCCTGCAGGGGCTTGAAAATTACTAATTACTCCTGAAATTTCCACATTTTTCACTTTGTGTTCTACTCCTTTATTGCCAATTTGAAATTATCGTCCAATACCCAATACTCCTACATTCATATTGATTAATGTATGGCATCTGAAGACAATTTTTTTATCACAAAATCTATTTTTTCTTCATGTGTAATAATTTTTGCAAATTGGCTTTCTAGTTGTCACCTCTCTGACTGTAGATATGGCTTCAAGTTTCTCACAGTATCAGAAACACAGCTCTGTGCCATGGGACCCCTACCTCTCATATCCTTTTTATCTGTTTTTCATAGGCAAAGAGAACAATTTGTCATTTTCTTTGTAACTCTCCCATTCATACCTTTCTTAAACACTCAAATGTAATTCCTTTAATCTTTCCTGATACATCATGTTTTCTAAACCTCCTATCACTCTTGTCTTTCTGCTCAACTGTCCCTGATGTACTTATATATAGGCATCTGCATATTTATGATGTTTCTTGTCTCATTTTCTGCATTAAACTCTATATTGTATTGAATGACAAGTAAAATAGAATATTTTCCCCCATAAATTTATAGATTTCCCCTAGTTTTTAGATTCTAAGCAAATGTTCCTTTTTGTAAGAGTATCCTGTTAATTCCTAACAATGAGTGATTCTAGATTTTATTTTTCTATAGTTCTGCTGCTTGCAGTTTTTCTGCAGCTGTTCTCCACTTAGCATTGCACTGAAATTCATTTGCATTGTACAATTAACTTCTATTCTACTACAATAACTTTTTTTTTTGTGACTAAATATCATCGTAGGGATTTTATTTGTATTTGATTTATAAAAAAGAGTGATTTCCGAGAAATACAATTCTTGCGTTATAAAGTTAAATATTTTCAATTGTATAGAAGTTTTAAATTTCCCAATTTTTTTCTTTTTGTTGTGAGCTCTAAGAAAATATATTTTTACTTCAATTTTTACATATGGAGAATATTAAAGGAAAGGTTCTGTTTGAAATTAAATTTATGTATGGGTGATTCTATTTCTTCTTCATAATTATGCCCTTTGAAATGTCTTCTGAACCTGTCTGTTGGAAAGTCCCATATTTAATACTTACCCCTAGGAAAAAAAAGATGTTATCAAAAAACTCCGTCAAACATAATGATGAAAGAAAGGTTTGTAAGAGTTTCTGTTTGCCTTAAGTCTTACAATTTAGAATGATATAATTAATTAGCCATTAATATATTATCGGGAGATATTCAAGACCTGTCTGGATGAAAGCCTGTGCAATGTGCTCTAGATAATCCTGCTCTAGCAGGGTGGTTGGACTAGACGATCTCCAGAGGTCCCCATGCATCTGTTAATCTGTGAATCTGTGAATTTCCTTTATTTTGGAAAGAAGTAACAGATGTAAAATATCACACATAATAGAAGTCAATACATGTTAGAATTGCATTGAAGTCTATTTCTTGCTACACTGTGAGGAGGTAAAACGTAGTTTTGTATGTCCATTTAGTTGTAGTTGAGGACTAACCAAACAACTTTTTCAGTATCTGTGATTGTTTAAAGCAATATTCTTAAAATATGTTGAAACTCTGCATTGAAGATTACGTATAATGTTCAAATCTCCAGTTTAAGATATTGTTCTTGTTAATATCTAATTTAGAATCTAGATAGAGAACTGAGTCTCATTCTGTCTTGTAAACTCCTGTTAGCTTATTTGCATTAGAGAGAAGCAGTACTTGAAAATCTAATGGAGTAATTAAATTTAGAACTTACAAGGATTTATTTTACCTAACTTTAGTAATATTGTACAATATTCAAGGTAGCTGAATGTAGTGGTTTAACTTTGGCTAAACGCCAGGCGTCCACCAAGCTGCTCTGTCACTCCCCTCCTCAGCAGGGCAGAGAGGGGAGAATGAAAAAAAAAAAAAAGATGGAAAAACAACTCCAAAATCATGGGTCAAGACAAAGGCAGTTTTAATATAGCAAAAGCAAGACTGCACGCAGAAGCAAAGCAAGGAAAAACAAAAGATTATTCTCTACTTCCCATCAGCAGGCGATGTCCGGCCACTTCCTGGGAAGCAGGGCTTCCAAAAGCGTAGTGGTTCCCCCGGAAGACAAAACGTTGAAAAACGTGCTGAAACTGCTCGATAGTAGTCAAAACACTGGTGTGTTATCAGCACCTTGCTGCTACCGATGCACAGCACTGTAAGGGCTGCTGCAGGGAAATTAACTCCAGCTCAGCCGGACCCAGTACACTGAATTACCTAACATTCTGCCATAGACAATGCAAAGACTCCCTGAAGACAGTTAATAAGAACTCCTTAAGGTAGGTAGGTATCTAGTTCGCTGAGATGCCTTCAAGTATCTGGCCTGACTTCCAGATACTATTTGAGAAGGTCCTCAGAGGTCTTGTGTCACAATGCCTCACTTGCTGACATCTCACACTCAGCAGCATCTTAGGTGACTCTAGGTGTTTGTATATGAGCACTTGAATAGTGCTCATATTTCAGGGTGGAATGATCACCTCTGCAATGACTAGAGGTGAACAACTTAAAGGTCATTTTTAAGTAAATGAATTTTAGTGTAATTAACTTTATAATAAGAAAATCTTGGCATGATAAATAGTAATTCAGTGGCAATATGATGGAGTAATTTGTAGTATCCTTTTATTTCCTTCAGGAATAACATCAGTCAGTGTTTTCTTCAGAATTTAACTTTACCTTTGTGTCCCTGATTGAAAAAGGAAGGGTGAGGGTGGTCAAATTTAAGCCTTCATTTTCTCCATAAGAAGTAAAATTTTAATGTACATAAATGATTTGCTCAAAGCAAATGTCTATGAAGAACAGAACTAGTAATTTTGTTATCAAAGTCCTAACAAAGAGAAACAATATCACATTTCAACATTCTTTCATGTTATCACCTAAAATACATTTTGCATATATATGTGTGGTGAAACTTTGTGGTTTGTACTTGTAATTTGTATTTAAACCTCTATGTTGCTGTAAGGGTTAGGTGAATTAACATTTCCATTTTTACCTTATGCTTGAGTCCCCATCTGAAAACTCTGAGTGAAAAATCACCAGTTTTACATAATTTCCTGCTGAGTTCTTTCAGTATACTACAGACAGAAAAACATAAATCAACCAAGATATACTCTTAAAGAGACCCTCATGCATTGAATTCAAGCCTCTCAATACTCTGAAGACTTGCAACCCAAGCTCTTATCTCTTCTTTCCTCCTCTCTTCTGTCACAAGCTGAAACAAAAGCCATAATGCAAAAGGTTAAAAAAGAAATCAAATAACAAGTGAAGACATAAATGTGACAGAACCAGACAAGACTACCTTTTACTACTTTTCTAAAAAAGCCTTTGGGGAAAATTACTGAAGGCCTTTAGGAGATGACAGTAAAAATAAGGCTGGGGTACTCCCTAAAGGAAGCTAACAGGACATTTTTTTTTTCTTTTTCTTCTTTTTTTTTTTTTTTTGCATGACTTTTTCTTTTCCTTGACAAGGAAAGTCAGATCACTCTTCCTCTTATGTCAAATAAAAGGAAAAAAAATGTAGCATTTTTATATTAATAGACAAAAGGAAAAATAATTTACCCAAGATTTTAGAATTTCCTGCTGATTGTTTTAATGGAAGGACAATATAGCTGAACATCTGGACCCCTCAGAATTTAAAGAACATGGAGTAAGATTCAGTCAGTGGTGAACTACATATGAATATTAAACAACACTTGGAAATTCTTCAGTATCCCTGTGCTTATGGATTTTTTTATTTACAAAATTAATGAATGAAATAACCAAAATCATTTTGGAAGAGAGAGACAATTGGGTTGACAGACTACTGAACTGTTGTTATCATGCACTTTCACCTGCTGAGGCAAGAAATTTAATTTTATTTTGCTCTTGGCTTTCACAGGTACTCAAGACACTGCAAAAGAGCTGTTCATAGACAGGGAAAGAACTACAGATGAAGCTGGATACTCTGTAGTACGTACGGTCATATTACATGTCGACACATGATATGCACATTACATGTGATAATCTCCTTCCTCTGGTGACCAGCAGTAGAACCCAAGGGAACAGCACGAAGCTGCGACAGGGGAGGTTTAGGTTGGAGATCAGGAAAAGGTTCTTAACCAAGAGGGTGGTCGGGCGCTGGAACAGCCTCCCCAGAAGTGGTCAATGCACTGAGCTTGGCTGAATTCAAGAAGCGTCTGGACAATGCTCTCAGTCATCTGCTCTGATTGGGCTGGTCCTGTGTGGAGCCAGGAGCTGGATTTGATTATCCTTATGGATCCCTTCCAACTTGGGATATTCTATGATTCTATGACTCTTTGCAACAACATCTCCATGTTTGTTTTGTCCAGTTCCAGCTGTTCCCAAGTTACTCTCCATTTATAATTCAAAGCCTGAACTGGAGGTACATGAAGCGAAAACTGGCAAACCATGAAGAACAGAAATTTGTAAGTGAAAATTTTTAGTAAAAAAAAGACAAGTAATATCAATGTTTTAATGTTTAATTGACTGCTGTGGAAAAGGATCTGTGGCAATTAATTCTTCTACCTGTAGTGGTGTACCCTGGGTATTTAAATGGTACTTAGTGGGCTTCTCTCTTTCAAGCAATGATTTTCCATCTACCTGTCTTGTTACCCCACAGCCAGACAATTTATAACATTGTGGGTCTTTTTCAGAAAATGTTCTATTCAACTTCATAAAAAGTTAGTGAAAACTGCTGTCTCATCAATAATTTGGTCTGTTATAACAACTAAAAAATGAATTTGTTATGTATAAATCCAGTTCTTTATACAAAGGACAAAGTTTATTTTCTTTAGCAACAGCTCAGATTTAAAGCAATAAAAAAAGTGAAGTAAATAAAATTCATGTTTACATGTAGTTATATAATACATTGAAGAAAGTCACTGCTGTAAGCAAATATCAGTGACTTGAATCACTGAGTATAGCAAATAATGTTCAGTTATAAATCGAAACATTACACCAATAATAATCAGATATAGACATGTGCATGTTGTTAGGAACACTTCATTAGCTGGGAAAAGTGATTTTTAAACATTCAAAGCCAAATGAGAAACTGATTTACACACAAACATACACTGCCCCACAATGAATTAATGCATTGATGCTCAGAAATAACATGTATTCACTGCATGGCAGAAAATATTTCACTAGATGTCCCTATGTAGGAAGCTACACATATTAGCAATTTGGAGGCTGTGGATCATGGCATTTCAACATGGCACTTCCCTATCTTTACATCTCACAGTGTGAGTACTAAGCTAGAGAGGAGAGGGGGAAAACAAAAACCTGTTACCAAATCTAACACACACAAGGTATTCCAGAAAAGAGCAACCTGTTACTGTGCTTGTTCAAAGCTTTTCTTTTCAGTTGTACTTTCAGAAAACAAGCAAAGGATATTATCTAAAATTACACCCTGAAATGAGCAAAAAAATGTAAATCAGCTTTTGTCATTACTCGGTTCCACAGGTGTCTATGAAAATGCAGCACTTTTCACACCAGAGTAAATCTAACTGAGTTTAGGTACAGATCTTTTTCAGCTTTCTAAACTCCTGGGGAAATAAAAAGGAGAGGAGTGTAAAACTTGGCTTCTTCACTAGTAGATATAAAATGTCAACAGAACTATTACATAGTAGGCAAAGTAGAAAAACAAGAAGAATTTAAAAGAGACCTTGAATTAAATTCAGGCATGGTTATACAAGAATCATGATTTCTACACCTCTAACTCTCTAAAACGACACACGAGGTATAAATACATGGGCACCTTGAACTTCTTTGTTATTAATCCTATAAAGTAAAATTAATATCTAACTCTTTTGACACAGATGTGCAATATATTACAATTCTGAGTATTTTGAAAATATTTTGGAGGGTGTATTCAACACCAAGAAGACTCTTTAGCTGTTGTCATTGTTCGCCAAAACTATAATTTCATTGTTAGAACCCAAGAGGTGATTTCAGAATCCTGCTGCAGGCCCAGAAATACTAGGAAGTGATGTGATGTTTGTGCCATTCAAAGGCATTTAAAAAAATACTTTACACTACCGAATTGTAAAATGGATATTGTCTTCACTGTCACTACAAAATGAGACCAAATAATTTGGTATTAAATTAAATTGAATTCCATACTGTGTTTTTCTAACAGTTTTCACAGATACTGATCCTATGCCTAGACTGGATTTTCCCTCTTGTAAGTCTGATGATACGCTCTGTTTTAATGACAGCTGGTCACTGTCTTGGTCCTAGCACATTCTCAACAAGTTATGGGAATAGGTATTGCAATATGATCTCTACACAGTACTTTTAAATTGGTGTTTCTTTCATCTTCTCATCTTCTTCGTCCTTTCGCCACTTTATTTTTTGGTTTTTTTCCTCATAGTTGTGACTAGTTTGCCACAAACAGTTAGGAGCATGAATAGATTTATGAACAGCACTCATGGTTTTGCTTTTCTTGGGAACCTAGGGGAAAAAGAGAAGCTTGAAAAATAAACGAAGTTTTTACAAATTACTTTTTTTTCCCCTTGAGGTACCAGACCTCATATGTTTTTGAATATTGGAGCCAACAAAACTTTGGTTTGAGAAATGGACATCTAGTAAGATAGATGCCTTTATTAGCACTCTTCTATCCACTAGTTTCATTACCTATACAAAAAAGAATATAATTGACCCATATACTGTATACCTGAAATCATCAATATTACCTGTAATGATTAAGACTTTCAGATCTTTCTTTTGTGTTAACAGGGGCAACCAAAATAGTTTCACAATTGAGACAGAACTAGAGTCAGGTCAAAGGGGAAAATCTACTGAAGCAGACACTACCTTTCAGATGAGGTCAATTATATATTGGCACTGTGGAAGCTTTCTTAGAAATAATAGAAATCTAATTTCACCTCCCTTCTACTTGGGCAGCATGATATATAATGGTTGAGATCCAGTTACCATTTAAATTCCTGTGCAGATGTGTTTCCTCTGTGTATTCAGAAGATATTAATCTTATTCAACAGTACATATAAGTGTTTAGCAGTTCCTACCTTGTCAGGCACAGAGATCTTAACTGAGGACTGAGCAATACACTGTACAAGATTTCTACACGTGATTTATTCTATTTGATTGAAAAAAAATCTATATTTCTAAATTATTGTTATTAATCAATATTTCATACTAGTCTTCAGATGTTAATATTAAATATATGGTGATCTGAATATGTATGATCTGGGTCTTCAGTGACATACAATAGTGATTCCGTAGATTTTTATTTTTATTGTCCCATTTACTCAAGCAACAAGCTGTGAGATGGAAACAGTATGTATGACAAAGCCAAACAGGACTAGGCATACACAACTTTAATGATAGTTTCATTTAAAGTATACTGCCTTTATCTACTAAAACTTCCTGCTCACCTTCTGTCCTGTAAGTATTGACAGTTTTCCTGTGAGTACTGTAAGTTGTCCTGCATAACTTGGTGTTGTCTGCAAACTTACTGAGGGTGCACTCGATCCCCTCGCCCAGATCATTGATAAAGATATTAAAGAGAACTGTCCCCAACACTGAGCCCTGGGGAACACCAGTTGTGACTGGCCACCAACTGAATTTAACTTCACTCACCACAACTCTTTGGGCCCAGCCATCCAGCCAGTTTTTTACTCAGCAAAGAGTACACCCGTCCAAGCCATGAGCAGCCAGGTTCTCCAGGAGAATGCTGTGGGAAACAATGTTGAAGGCTTTACTAAAGTCCAGGTAGACAGCATTCACAGTCTTTCCTTCATTTACTAAGTGGGTCACCTTGTCATAGAAGGAGATCAAGTTGGTCATGCAGGACTCTCCTCTCATAAACCTTTGCCTACTGGGCCTGACCACTCAGTTATCTTTATCCTAACTGAGAGACTAAATGCATCAGGTACAACTTCTATCTAATTTCTTCTGATTCTTCTGCAGTTCTACATCAGTTCTTGTTCTCCTTCAAGAATCAGGCAGCAAAATAATCTCAGAAAATGTTCATGTTTGTAAGGTAAGAAGCTAATACTAATACTAATAAAACATGTTACCAGCATGCTTTAGAAACAAGGTAGACTTAGTGCTGAGAAACAGTTTAATGGAGTGAAATCAATACTGAGCTAAAGTAAACTGATGCTATACTGAAATCTGTTTATTATTCACTTTTTTTTTGTTTCCTCTGAAGAATTCAGATCTTTGGCCTACTTATGCTTCAAAACATCCTCTGTATATGGATTGGTTTAAATGGAAGCTTAGTGCCCTGGAAGTGAATTATTTTAAATTTAATTGGTGTCTATATAAAAGCCTTCCTAAAAAGCAAAATAAGTTTAAGTTAAAAATATAGAAAAGAAACAATCTAGCAAGTGATAACAGAATCAAGAATCTCTGGAACAATTTCTGATATTTTCCCACTTTTCTTTGCAAGAAGATTGCAAATAAAGACCTAAAAATAGTAGTTTGAGTGGAACAGAGCAGTTCATGTCTGATTTCTCAAATACTGTTTCTGTTGCGATGAGTATTCCATCTTGGCAGCTAAATATCACAATAATGGAAATGTAATGCATACAGAAATTAACAAGTTTAACTGCCTTTTTTTGGGAGGGGTGGGCGGGGTGGGGGGGGGGGGATTTATTCAATAATGTAGCAGTTATGTAATTACCATTTTAACCTCCTAAAAGTACTGTCCAATCATCAAGGCAGAACAGGTTTTCTTATTTTTTTCCCCTTCCGCTCTAGTAGCAGACCAAGTAAGGCTATACTAAAAAAAAATCATGGCTACAAACTCAGTAAAAGTTGAGTGATTTCTTGATAATGTGTTATCACTGTCAGACAAAACTGTAACTACTGAAAGTGTTACTTCTTAGAAAGCAATGGTAAGATATTAACCTATATAAGTTCCTTAAACAGAAGAAAGCTCCTTAACACTTAGTGTACTATTCATAATGAATAAAACTATCTTTTTTGTATTTTTTATCATACACTTGTTCTTCTTCCTCTTGTATTCAGCATTATCTTTTGAAAAAAAAGAGAAAATAATTTTTGTTGTTATCTTAGAACTCTTCCAAACTTTCCATTTCTGTCAGCTTCAATGACATATAGGGTTGTTAGCACCTTGCAAAACAGTTTTGGTGTCAGCTATTAACTAGAATTCCTCCTATATTATTTTGTCCAGACAATAATGGGTTGAACAAAAGGCAGTTTCAATATACTTTTTATTTGCTGAAAAATTTATACTTAGATTTCTAGATTTTTTTTACAGAGATCAGACTTCCAAATAAGGTACTTGATTTATAATTTGATTGCACAAGCTTGTTACTGTATGGCTGTTTCCAGAGTTTGCTGTATCAATTAAAAATGGATTTTTTGCAGCCACTAATGTTCTCAGAAAGCAAAACTCACAAAACTTTCAACAATCATGATTGGTTTTATTGTTAGCAAACCACAATACACCGTAAATTAATTTGGTTGGGTGTTGGGGTTTTTTGTCAGCTGCTATGCATGTTTATAACATTCAGTCTAACTTCCTTAATGGTGCCAGCTAGAATCTAAATCTTTATCTTGGGCTTATCAAAATAACTAGATAAAATGAACTTATTTTTTAAAGGTCCATAGGAAAGACAGTCTTGTAGCAAATTTAATAGATGTCTTGGTATGCCCACTTACACTTTATGGTTAATGAACCTTCACATCCTTTGTGTTCTGCAGGGAATTTCCTTCCATGTGAATGCTCTTAAACAATGATCCTCTTTAAAAATATACTCAATAAAAGCTGAATTTCAGGGTTCCCATTTTAAGGGAAAAAGTATACACTCTGCTGAAGAAAGAGTTAGGAATGCTTTATGGAGTGAAAGTATTCTGGCATTTTTAAGAGAGGGGAGCTTTAATCCAATGGGATCAAAATGTCCTCACTGCTTCTATGAACTGCTGAGTAGATGGGCTATGTCAGCCAGTTCTAATGCTTTCTACTTTCTCTTTAATCCTATGTCATTGGTTTTCTACCTCTTGCATCTGAAAAAAAAATAATGCAATGATACTATTATTTCGTATGATTTCTCAGGGAAAACCAAAAATTGCAACTACCATAGAATGGTAACTCATTAGGATGTTATTTCAATGCACCAGCAGTGGAAGTACAAATACTGTTACTGGTATAGCTTTAAGATTTTTGAACTTAATTGTCTCTAAAACAGCTGAACAATGGAGCACTGGTTAATGATGGGAAGGAAATAAAGTTTCTGAATTGCTAATATGAACTGTGTTAAAAGAATGTGAATCTCATAAATGTGAACTATGCAATTTTAATTTGGTTTTCCACTTGACTAGGAAGGCAACTGCTGTGGCAACTACAGCTGTAGACTATGATAAATAACTCATTAGAAGAATGTATGACTTCAGTAAGAAATAAAATTGTTATAGATTAAATATAGTGTAAAGAACTACTTTTAAGAAGAAGAGGTAAATTCACTTCAAAATTACCATCTGGGTTTCTTCTACAGAACTCAATACTGAATCCAAAAGCAAATAAAAGATTAACCTAAATAAACAAGATCAGCTAATTAGTTTAATAAAACAGTTAAAAACACATATTACAATAAAATGCTAACCTAAAATGAAACAAAATTTCTCAGACGACAAAGAAAAGAATGAAAACATTGTTAAAACTGACTTCTATTTAAATATGCTATTACCTGGTGTCATGGTTTTACCCCACCTGGCAGCTGAGTGGGCTACACGGGCGCTCATTCACTCCCCACATCAGTATGGGGGAGACAGAAGAGTGAAAGTGAGAAAACTCATGGTCTGAGATAAAGACAGTTTAATAGGTAAAGCAAAAGCCGCGTGCACAAGCAAAGCAGAACAAGGAATTCATTCCCCACTCCCCACGGCAGGCAGGGGTTCAGCCACCCCCAGGACAGCAGGGCTCCGTCACGCGTAATGGGTACTTGGGAAAACAAACACCATCACTCTGAACACTCCGTCACCACCCCCTTCCTCTTCCCCCAAGTCCCTTATAAACTGAGCATGACGCCATATGGTATGGAATATCCCTTTGGTCATTGGGGTCAGCTGCCCTGTCTGTCCCCTCCCAACTCCTCGCCTATCCTCAGCCATCCCGCCGGCGGGGCGGTGCGAGAAGCAGCAAAGGCCTTGGCTCTGTGCAAGCACGACTCAATAACAACAAAAACATCTCTATGCTATCCAAAACACAGCCCCATACTAACTACTATGAAGAAAATTAACTCTCTGAGCCGAAAACAGGACACTTGGATATGTGAATTTTTTTTTTTTTTTTTTTTTGAGCACTCATGGTCAGGAACAGAGCTCCTGTATTACATGAAGTTGCAACCATTCAACATGCTCGAATTGTGCCTTTTCTGCCTTCAGTTATAGCAGTCTATGACAAGAATCAAAAGCCATTCCTTCAGTAATATCCCTCATTCTATTACAGTCCGAAATATTTCACCAACTCTCTGATTTCATATCTTTCTCATGTTTACCTAACAGTTATGAAAATAGACTTCTTTCATTTGTCCCCACTTTAATACTGAGAAATTTTACATATTAATTAATATTGTAATTAATCAATGATTAAGTGTATTTTGTGAAATTAGAAAATGGAAAAGTGAAGCAATAGAGTTGAATTTCAGAGCCTTTTCTTTCAAAACTTTATTATTTTTGCTATTTTATTTTGCTATTTTATTTTCTTTCCTATCTATTTATTTATCTTTCAGTTAATTTTTAATTTGCCCTAAAGCAGTTCAGTACCACTTGTGCCAGAGCTATGGATTTGAAGACCACCATATGCTCTTTTCATCCTTATTTTCCATTATCTAAATAATTGTTTTGGCATTTATTTGCAATTGGGCATTATGTAAGTATCTCCCACTCTTCCCCTCTGGTATCTTATTTTAAAGCTGTTCTTATCACTGTGCCAGTTTATCCAAGAAAAAATCAACAGCTCTGAAAGTGACGTTTTTCTTAAAACATCAAATTACATCAAAACAAATTCTACACACACACACGCGCGTGCACACACACACACAAAAACATTTCAAGAGAAAATTCCAGTGAGTTCTTCAAATTTGACACACTTAAACATAAAACTCCTAGAAAATACCCTGCATATTCTATTTCAAATGGCAGTGTTTGTTGAAGTAGCAATAATATTCAAATGTAGTTGGCTTATGTAGTCAAAGCTAGACCTTGGCTATGAGGTCCTTCATATGATCAGTTTTTCTTTATCTGAAACATAGGCGTGCTGATACTCTAAACAGAGAGCGTGAGGGAGGTCTTACAGAGTATGCTCGTAACCCAATGCAGTTTCCTACATGTCTTTGAAGAGATACAGACTACAGGTAACAAGTCTCTGCTGAAAGAGGCAGTAACAAAATGAGCACAAATGTCAATCTGTTGGCATAAAGTTGTTGCACTGATTAGTTTATGTCCACACTGCTTAGTAAAAGTAATTTTTACAAGTTTAACTTTAAGAGAGCTAGGTAGAGTGGTCCTAAGCAGAGTGACTTAGAGAGACTCAGCACTGGTTTGACTTTTATGAACTTGCACTTCCAGGATTTTTTAAATACAAAATTAGTTTGTATGGGTGTAACAGAATATTACATTCAAAATCTTTTAATGGTCAAAACATGAATGCATTCAAAGCAAAGAGCTAGAATATGTTACTACAATAATATAATAAGCTATTAGTATTATCTATCCAGTTAGAAAGATATGAACTCTCATAGTCAAACTTTTCTAACTGATGCTGAAAAGTCTCAGCAGTAAGATTGTTAAAATTGTTACACATAAATATCTAGTGTCTATCTTTTTCTTTGGTGTTAAGCTCACATTTCCAGTACCTGTTTGAGTAGCAAGTTGAGTGGAAACAGCCCTCCTTGAGCAGGACATGAGGTGGCTGACAGGTTATCCCTGGTCACTTGTATCCTGTGGCCTTTTCCAAGAGGCGTATGAAGTCAGTGGTGGGAGCTTCTTCCTCCTCAATCTTAGGTTCCACACATTTTCTAAAGCTCTGCTTGGATGTGTTTTCTTCACCGATTCCATATTCCACAGCAAGTTTTCTGCTCTACTATCTATAAAATCAGTTTTGCCTGACTCACAAGATTGCCTTCCTTTAACAAGCAGTAATTGACCTTTTTGATTCATGGTCTACAGTCTGGGTCCTCTGCTGTCATCGTGTGTCTGTACTCTTCTACATCAAACTTTTATTTAAGGGTCATATATAGTTAAGTCTGCATTGAATAGCTGTGTTATTTTTGAGATCTATTTACTTACAACAGGTAAGTGCAAGCATGAAGGAGCACAAAACACACCAATAGCTAAAACAAATTTCGACTATCGTCGCCTGACCAAATTAGTGTCAGAGCTAAAACAAGCTAAAATCAGCTCAAGCCAAGACTTCTTCAGGCAAGTCCTATGCCAAGTCTTGCATTATTAGGTTGATACAAAGCCTATGGTCTTTCTGCAGTAATGGCAAAATCACATTCCTGGGCTATGACAAGAGTGGAGAACCAACCTCCAAGTGGCAACAAAACATCTTTCCTGTTTCCTCATTTGTTTAATGCTGCCCACAATAATTCTCTTGAAAGGGAGCTGGTTTAGAACAACTTTATCTTGGATATGTGTGTAAACCAAGGCAGGTGCCCTCGCCATGCCTCATTTCCCATTCATCAAGGACAAGAGAGGAGGCACCGTTTCCTGTCCTGACTCTGCACCTGTGATTTGAATCAAAAAACACCCACCAGATTACATGGTGGGATGGTGAATACGGAATTCTAACTTGGACAGGCTGCAAGGAGGCTGAGCAGGACAGTGAGGGGCTTCACTCCACAGGTGCGGTTTCAGGGTATGTCATCCACCAGCTGGATAAGCTGCTTACAGAAAACTATCATCTGACTGTTGCAGAGCAGTAATACACTAACGTTACAATATTTATCTCTATATTGACAATCAAATTAGTCTTTCAAACTTATTTTTATTAAATATTCATACCTACAGAAATAATAAGTAACAGTGAATCAGTAATGACTACTCTAATGAAAAAGTTTTAATCATATTTTTAAACAAGTTATGCAATAACAGCATTGTTTTTGTCAAAACTTTTAACACCAGAAATAAAAATAAAAGCAGAACCTAAAATACTCAGCATATCAATTTCCTTTCTAGTTCATTTTCATAATCACCTATAAAGAAAATTTTGGTTTAAATAATTAAAGCTTCCAGAGATTCTTTTTGTTCATTGAAGATACTACAGATTTTTCCCCTTATGTTAATATATATTACCTCAGCCCAATTGAACTTCAGGTTTAACAGCATCAGGCCATTTTACTACATAGTACTGCCCGACATACAAGATTCCTAAAGAAAACTGCAATTCCTTCAGACCTTCTAGTCTCTAGTATATTTCCTTTCTCAATTCTTCTTAAAGAACAGACACAATGTTATTTCTAATAGTAAATGTCCATATTGCCTGTGTTGAAATAGCAAAATACCTATGAAAATGAAAGAGTAGTAATGATAGTTCGTTTAAAAAATAAACCATCTTGTCTTGCTTTTCCTATTACTATAGCTGAAGGTGGATAGTGTTACCATGTAATTGTAACACCAATATACGTTCTGAAGTGCTAGAACAAATAACATTAAAGTCTTTGCAGAACATATTAAAAAGAATATGTGACAGAAGAGTTAAACCAAAGGTTTCTGAAATAACCCCTCTCCCTTAAGGATAAATTCTTATTACTATATACTTTAGATTGCCTATGGTTTGTTAAACTACTAGCAGAGTTTCTTCTTGTAGCTATGCAGATGACCAGACTCAAAAAACTTATTTAAACTCAGTAATACAATGTTATAAAATGACAGGGAGACTTTACAGTCTAAATTTAAGAACCTACCTGTATTATTAAGTTCATTTTCTGAACATATATTTTTTTTTTTCTGTTGACCAAAGGAGGAATATTAACTTTTAACTTTAGGAGCTCAGAATTGCTTCTAAATTAGGTGCTAAAGGCAACCAGTAGGGAACAACTCACTGGGAACAACTGAATTTTGCATCAAGATGTGCTTAACATTTGCCTTTGTAGTCAGACATCAAACTTGACTCATTTGCCAATTCTCACTATGGCATTACTATCCTGGGAAGGGTTCACACCAACTATGACTTTTATTAAAGCAGTGATGCTTTCTGAAAAATACTGAATTGCATTTAAAGTATTCCTTATTCTATCTTTTGCACAGCCTTTGTTTAAAAAAATACTCACAATAGTGTATTACTTGATTAGTAAATTTATTCATCTTGGACACTATTACACAAATGTTAAAAACACTGAACTGCAAGACTCTGAGATTACGGGCAGGGTGGGCATCTATGCATTTGCCTTTTTCTCCAATACATTTGTCGTTACTTGACCAATGATTGTGGGTAACTGGAAAACATAGGAAAGGGACACAAATTTACAGTTTTTCATGAGGTTTTTAATTCACTTTTCCAGACTTCAAGTCAGGACATGGTGCTTCAGGCCTAACCTGGTTTGTCTTCTTGTTCACTTAAGAGGATTTCTGTTACTCTAGGAAAATAAAGAAAATAGATTGATCATATAGACTCATAATATGTTTTGGGTTTTAAGGGACCTTAAAAGTCATCTAGTTCCAAACCCCCTGCCATAGGCAGGAAAACCCTCCACTAGACCAGTTGCTCTATGAAGGCCATAGTTGTGCATTACCAGTTTTCATGTCTTACGCTACATACTTGCTTCAACACTTCAGCAAATGCAGAATAGCAGTAGAGTACAGATGCATTTTCAAATGAGATTAATGTTTTAAACAGATACCAAAATTCAGTCTAGTATGTAGTCAAAAATGGTAACTGAAGAGTCCTAAAGCTGAAACTGGAGGAATACAGGTTGTGCTATTGGCAGCTTTAGCAGTGAAGAGATCTTTCATTTGCCAATAAGAAAAGACATCTTAATCAATATTAAATCTAGTGAATTGACCCGACTTGTTAAATGAGAAAGTACCTTAAATGTGAGAAGTGACTTGAATACGGTCAATGACAGTTCTCATTATCTACTTGAAGAAAGGCATTCAACAGCTTATACTTGAGACTCTGATATGTTTATTTATTTATTTATTACTGGTCATTATTTCTTAGCTTTACTTGATTTCACCATAGTGTCATTTGTGGGGAGTTTTTTTTTTGTAGTTCTGATGAAAATAATGATGCGTAAATATATAATTTATTGTCAATGTAACATCAGGAAATTATCCTTCTGTGTTATGTAAATCAGTGAGGAAAAGTAAGAACGCGTTAGAAATGAAAGATTTACTTCAAATAGAAAGCCAGCACTATTACAGACCTAAAATGCTTATTTAATAATCAAATCACTTCATCTTTGTATCTTAGAACAAATTAAGAATGGCTGAAAAACAAGAGGCTTTCAATAAATGAACATAGATGATGACGACGATGACGATGATGATGATTGTTGTTGACGTACAACAAAACAAAACAAAAAGCCTTTTGACTTTAAAGGGCTTTTCCTTTTTATTTGGAGACCTTTGGACTTCTATTACTTCTATTTTATCTGCTGGCAATACATTCCTAAGGATTAGTGTTTACATATTGACTCCTAAATATAGGAGTCAATATTTATGGAAATATGTTTCTAAAATCACAATCACAATGTTCTGTGATTTTATAAGGTTAAATTTAGTAATAGAGATTTTAGATTGGGATTAAAAACAGTGTAAGGTAAGGACACGAAATCTTTTCGAGGACACCATTTTGTATAAATAGGCCAAGTATACTGGGAATATGCATGGTCTGTACAGTTTAATATTTGCCAAAGACAGAAGAATATATCTATCTAGATTGTCCTCTTCTGCAAAACTGAAATGTAAACACCAGTTCCATATAGACTGTATTGAATGTTTCTATATTTTAGCTGGGGGAGGAGAGCGAAAAGAAAAGCAAAAACAAATAACATGGCAAAATGTTAATAAGCAGATGTGTTAACTAATAAGTAAATTCCTTTCGTAAGTGATGTGGATATTAAAATATTGGAATGCAAGAGGATTATTTTAGTTAAATTCCAAGTGGAGATGGCTTTAGTTCAATGTATCAATATCCTATTGTTTTTGTGATGTGGGATTGGTTAACTGTGTCAGATATTGACATGTCATTGTGGGGTTATTTTAAGAGCTTATGTTAAATTTATCACCAGAGTTAGGTTTCCCAAGATAATTTTATGGGCTATATTTTTAGTAGAGCATCCAACAGCAATAAAACATTTAAATGCTTTCCACGAGGAAGAGTTCTAGTTTGTCATTTAACTGTGCAATGCTACTACTTTTAAAATGTTAAACAGAATGCTAGTTCTGCTAGCATTTGTTCTTTACAAAACCTTCGGGGTTTTTTGTTTGGTGTTTTTTGTTTGTTTATTTCGTTGGTTTTTTTAATGTAAATGTGTAATGTCATTTGCAAATGGTGCAGGATAACTTGTGTCTCCTTAATGGTGCCAATGTCACACTGCTCAAGGCAGCTGAGGAAATGGTTTGCACTTAAAAGTTCTGCTTCTGTTCAAGCCACGTGAACGACTGCATACACATTTGAAGTAGTTAGTTCATTTCAGAGGAGGAATGGGAACACATTTTTGGGAGGAGATTCTTTCTATTTGTGAATCTTTCTCTTTTTTTGTGATTTTTTTTTAATTAAGTTGCAAGAAAAAGACTGTAGCATATACCAGCAAATTGCTTCCAGAAATAAAATAAAAACTTTAGCAATCACATCACCCATGTTTAAATAATAGATTCTTCCTGTGAAGTTGTCAGAAGTTCTGAAGAAGGAAAACCGTATGAATAGGAAAATTGAGGAAAACCGACAATGATTTATTGGTACATTATATATCTGGAATAAATATGTCCTTAATAAGATTTTCATATCAAGTGCAGTCACAGCACCTTACTGGATTGTGAGGGTCTTAACTAGGAAAAAAAAAGTCCCTGTAATTGGCACTGGGGCCACCTGCAATGGGACTGTCCATGTTAATGGTATTGAACACACTCGTTTCTTTGCCTTTGCCCTCTGAACCAGCCTGCCCGTCTACAAACCATGGATCAAGAATTTGTGAGCTGAATCCTGAAACATTCTCACAAAGGCTTGGGAAGTACTATTTGGCCTGCAAAAAAAAGCATAACAGGGATTATTCTTATAATTTAATAATATTGAAAACGGTGTTCTGCTTTACCAACACAGATATAGCCATCAGATGCTCACTCTGTGCACTGGAAAACATGGCTGCTGACACAAGGGCAAGTTATATATTTGTGTGTGTGTGTGAAGTCTATTGGCTGACTACAGAACAAGAATGGTTATGTCTATATAGTGTCTGCAAGCACTGTCCATCTGTAGAGCAAAACAACTAGTGTCTGGTGCAGAAGGCTTGAACATCCAAATATTTCAGGAAGGGCTTTGTGTTGAATTCACTCCATGGGCTGGTCATCTTGTACCATAGACTGAGTGGATGTTTCCAGCTACCTGTGCCACTGGGATACATCTTCCAATTTATCTTAGAATCATAGAATATCCCAAGTTGGAAGAGACCCATAAGGATCATCGAGTCCAACTCCTGACTCCACACAGGACCAGCCCAATCAGAGCAGATGATTGAAAGTGCTGTCTGGATGCTTATGGAACTCAGTCAAGTGCAGTGACCACTTCCCTGGGGAGCCTGTTCCAGTCCCCGACCGACCTCTTGGTGAAGAACCTTTTCCTGATCTCCAACCTAAACTTCCCCTGTCACAGCTTCATGCCATTCCCTCAGGTCCTATCACTGGTCACCAGAGGGAGGAGATCAACACCTACCCCTTCACTCCCCTGCATGGGGAAGCTGTAGGCTGCCATGAGGTCTCCCTTCAGTCTCCTCTTCTACAGGCTGAACAAACCAAGGGACCTCAGCCTCTCCTCGTACATCTTCCCCTCTAGACCCTTCACTATTTTGGTTGCCCTCCTTTGGACACTCTCCAATAGCTTTATGTCCTTTTTGTACTGTGGTGCCCAAAACTGCACACAGTACTTGAGGTGAGGCTGCACCAGCACAGTGTGGAGTGGGACAATCACGTTCCTAGAGCGGCTGGCAATGCCATGCTTGGTGCACCCCAGGACATGGTTGGCCTTCCTGGCAGCCTGGGCACACTGTTGGCTCATGTTCAACTTGCTGTTGACCAGGACCCCCAGGTCCCTCTCAGCACGGCTGCTCTCCAGCATCTCATCACCCAGTCTATGTGTACAGCCAGGGTTGCCCCTTCCCAGGTGTAGAATCCGGCACTTGCTCTTTTTTAAACTTCATGCGGTTGGTGATTGCCCAGTTCTCTAATCTGTCCAGATCTCTCTGCAAGGCCTCTCCACCTTCGATAGAATCAACAGCTCCTGAAACTGAACCTCTTCACCTGAAACTATTTTTAGCTCAGGAATCTGCCACATTCTTTATGCACATCACAACTTAAGAACCTACGCTTACTAAACTGGATTTGATTAGATTCACTTTTCACATAACACAACAGGGTGGTATTCCCATACCTCATGATCTCTGTGTCTCTGTGTGTTAGGAGGTATGTATGTGTCATTAAAAACATAGTCATATAATTCTGAGAAACCCTTACCATACATATACTTGTGCAATTATTATTTCCAAATGCATTAGCAAAAAAGTACACCTTATAGCATAATGGATTAAATTCCTTTGCTGTATTTTTTCCATTTCTTTTCCATTTTGCCAATGCATTATGATTTTTCTTCAAAGTAACTCAGTACGTGCTGTATATTCATGTATGAAGAGATGTTGTAAATGTGACACCAAGATTCTAATATTTTCTCCTTTATTAGTGGAAAATTATAATTATTATAATCATATCAGTGAGGCTTCTCAAGGAGTAATAAATAATTCTCAGAATGCATAGTGTTCTAATACTTTGAATTATTTTTTTTCTTTAACTGTACATTAGCGAGTCAAACACAGACATAAAAATTCTGGTAAGAGCTACCCAGGTAATGAAGTTCTATTTTAAAATTTATAATCAGTTTAAATGCTACTTAGGTGGTTCATTCCCACAACTTAAGCTGAGTTTGACTAATTAATTGTCCCAAACCCAGAGTAATGATGACATCATGAATTAGCACTGAATTCTGAATTAAATGGGGTGATTTTCTCCACTGTGCCCGTTAACTCTTGCAAAGGTATTCATGGCCTTGCCTAGGCTTGTTAGTTTGAACACTTTCTAGCAAGTTCATGAGGAAATAAAAAAATGCAAAACTTTTTTTCCCTATGATGGCAGACAAATACTGAAGATAATATGCATCTTTAGACATAGCAGAGAAGATATCTGTTAGTTTATTAAAGAGTGAAAAATCCCTGAGCACAAAACAAAAATTAGAATGGATTCTCTTGTTTATTAAAACTATTGAAAAGTACCTAGAATTTGTAGACTTCAATCAATCAGATAACTTTTTTGGTTTAAATATCTTTGCAATGGAAACTCTAAGAGAAAACAATATTTAAAACTCCATGGATGTGCACTCATATCAGCTGAGGTAATTACAGAGCAAGAAGTCTAACATAAAATATCACATCGAAACCAAATGAGTGCAAGTTATTGAATAGATTATTTCTATACAAAATTACACTGGCTTCCAGTGTGTTTCTATGGGTTTATATCATTGTTTATCTCACAGACCTATTCAATAAGAAGTTCTTGATAAAAGACACTGTACCTAGCCTTAAGTAAGTCATCGGACTTACAAACACAGAGACATTTCATGAACCTTTCTAATGTTGTCAAGAGCGTTACAGGACTAGATGATCCTCATAATGATTCTATTCTATTCTATTCTATTCTATTCTATTCTATTCTATTCTATTCTATTCTATTCTATTCTATGATACTTGTGAACATTCCCACTAAACTACAATCCACATACTTCTCAAAGGGCAGAAAAAGGGGGATGAGACAGGACTTCATATCTATGAGGAAAAATCTAAATAAAATGCAGTGTTTGGACAGAAAACAAAGAAATCTAAATGAGTAATTAGGTTTCATTGTCAGGCATAAGGACTGGGAAAAAAGCTACCGAAAGAAACAAAGGACTTTTTTACTGATTTCATTTCAGTCAAGAAGGCTGTCTTTTAGGAAGACACAAGCTATTGCTCTCTCCTGAACCCAAACTGTATCGTTGATGAACACAGAAGCAAGCTGTCATACATAAAAATAAGAAACTGAACGTGAAGGTGTTGCCATTATGACCTCCTGAGTCCCGTTAAAGATAAGTGGGATCAGCAGGGCAGGTAATCGTGGAGTCTTGGTTCGTTCTGGGAGGAGATCTTCCACTTAAGGAAAAGACTGAACAGCTGTAAAGTACCTGTGTTAAGTCCTGTCTTTTGCCAACGTGTGCGCTAGTGGTACTGTTTGTCATCATGTTCCCTGATGATTGTTAACCTCACGTAAATGTCTGGTTATAGAAGCTGTGATATTCAATACAAGGCAGTGGTTGAAACACACAATCAAAGAATATGCTCAACATATTAAGAAGCAACAAAATATAGTGATTATATTTAGTTCAATCTAAAGTGCAGATACTGGATTTTTTGTGGGTTTGGTTTCTTTTTTAGTCAAAAGCAAAACAATGATTTTTAATAATTGAGAGAGTTCCTAAGTTGTTAAATTCCTCACGTAAAGCCTACTTCTTCAAGTAATCCTGTTTCACCGTGTGAAATGACAGGGATTGCCTGATTTAATTCAAAAGATGTAATGTGCTGAGCTTCCTGGTAACAGCTAGAAAGAAAATATTTGCAAAGGCAATTGAATTAGTGTTTAAATTCCAAACATTCAATAGAAAGTGCTAGAACAATTACTGCTACTAGAAGATACATTGCTGAAGCAATTACATTGTAATACAGTAAACATAAAATAAACAAATTTAAAATATTCCTGTTACTTTCTCTGGCTGGGAGGATTTGCCATAAATATCTGCAAACCACACCATTGATCTGCCTGAAATCCCTCTTGAGAGTCAATCTTTTACAAGAAAACAGGATTGTCAGAATAGCTACTGTCCTGATGCTGAATGCACTGACCCACAGGCAGACATCAGTTATTGCCTCGTGACTTTCAAATTCTCTGCCCTCCACATGCCTTTTTCACCCCACTGAACTTAACGCAGAGTTTACAATATCTTTGTCAGAGATATCTCATCAACTTCTGTACAGCATCAACCAGAGTGATTTTAGGTATTTACTTTCTGGATTACAGGGTTAATCAGCTAAAGCCAAGAGAAATATGAAAGCAACTAAGAAAAATAAGCTTATTGTTGACTGACTTTAAATTTACTGCAGACTATACGAGTCTGCAATTCGAAAAAGGTTGAAAACCACTGATCTAACAAAATGGTCTTCTGTTCAGTGACTTTGATTCATAGTCTGCAAAACTGGGAAGCATCATGTGAACAGACTCTGTGAAGGACAGCTCTATACTGTTATGCACCAGACTTCTTGTATGTGGGATGCTGAACTACATTGAGTCATAACTGATGTATGTTACGAACTTCTCATACCGAAAGCCCGCTTCCTAGGCATCCTAACTCTGTCCTTTAATATTGTGCTGATAGGGACGAAGCTAATAGTAGGAACAGTCTTTCTTCACAGCATCATTATATGGTGAGGTATCAATACTTGCTGCAAATTAAAAGGCTTATTTTTATTCACGTGAAGATTGTGAGATTAAACAGAACATAAACATTATCTATAGATGTTGGTCTTTCTATGTCCTTTATGGAAGTTTTAAGAAAACTTGAATGTGGAAAAGCACGAATATAAAGCAAACAAGACTCTCTTTCTTTTTTGCCTTTTTTTTTTTTTCTGTATTCTTTTAACTGGCCCCTGCTACCCTTCAAATCTGGGAACCTTGGTTTTATTATACCATTTTAAGAAGACTGACACACAAATGCACTGGAAAGATTTTCTTATTTTATAATCCCCAAAAAATAGATAATTCTGAATTATGGATTCATGTCACGAGATTTTGCTTCCTTTCCTTGCACTAACACTATCAGCATTCACAGAAAGTTTCAGGTTTTTTGCCCTGGTTCGGTTTTTTGAGCAGTTTGCTTCCACAAATTATCTCATTTTCTGGGTCAGATGAGTGTTAGTTCTAGCACCGGGAAGAATACAAGACCAGGATAGTATGACAGAACTAGAATCTGCTAAAGCAATTAGGTAGCATGTGTTAGGATAAATCTTTTTAATACAAGTAGTTGTAAGTACTTCAGAGCTTCTTTGTTATGCAGAACCAATGATGAGTTGTAGCTGTTTATTTATTTATTCATATATTAGCATTGCTTGAGGTACAGTGCACGCTTAGAGGCCTGGGAGATATATTGGTGATTTAATTGCATTTGGCAACTTAGACACCTCTTCTTTCCTCTCTTGGTATGCAGGGTTACTCTTATATGACATTTACCTCCCTTTCTTCACATCAAAGAAAGCAGAAAGGAAGCTCCAGACATCCTTTGGGCACAGCCATTTGGAAAAAAGTGACTGTGATCACTGTAACCCACTTGATCTACTCTCCACCCTTGCAACATTCGGGACCATTTGAAGGTGGAGCATGCTGAAAGTATAGTACTGGGTTCACTGAAGGGTTAGTTGCTGTTATCTTTAGTAAACCGTTGCCAGATCTGCCTAAAACAATCACAAATTATTGCAGCTCTGCTGCACAGTAGCTGAATCTGCCATATGGCAGTACTGTGGAAATGATCCAGACATACTAAAGGAGTTATTTCTTTGTTTTAGCTTTCTTCTTACCCTAATAAAACATGTTTATTTGTTATTTTCACTGGTTTTGTTGTTATATAAATATAGTGGAAAAACCTAATGTGTTTTATAAATTATGTCTGCTATAAAGCAAAGGTTCTATTGGTAACAGAAGCACTATGAAAATTTAACTTTACTTTCCATTTAGACTTCTGACTCTAATCTCTTATGGATCTGAGACATCTCCAGCACTAGACTGTGGCATAATTCTTACTCAACTTATCTGAGTACATTATCTATTTTTTTTATTTTTGTGTTAGGATCACTGGCATACCTCTGCCTCCATGTGCTTTTAATGTGAAGACACTCCAGGAGGTGAAAAATTTCCTTCCTTTACCACTTAGCTCTGTTGAGCATGATATTATGCCCAGTGGGTTCTTCTGCATTTGTTCTGTTCAGTCAGAAAGTCAGATAAGCTTTTTAAATATGCGAGTGATGGCCGTAGCTGTTTGGCCACACACAGGAACATTTTTGGAAGTTGTCTGGAAACTGCAATTTGGAATCAGTGGGGAGCAAAACCACAGGTACCGCAAATCTTTCTCTAGGTTCTTTCTGACACTTTTATTCAAAGTTATTTTTATCAGATGTTAATAGGTCAGTGACATATTTTATTAAAATACTTGAAATAGGTACATCTTTTCAACAATTTTCCCTTATGGAACAAAATGTTTCATACAGTTTACAGATGCTAAAACTGTGATTACTTGTCTCAGTTGTTGATATCAACTGAAAATTCATGTTGATAATAAACTATAACTGAATATCTCCCTAAAATAAAATCAGATTAGAACTACACAACTATTCTGAAGATGGACAGAATTGATACAACCTTCATCTGATTTGCTGTGCTCTTTGTCTAGTTGCCCTTGTTAAAGTTAATGGAGAGAAACAGAAGCAAATTCAGGTAATCTCATAGAATCATAGAATAGAATCATAGAATCCCTATGGTTGGAAAGGACCTCCAAGATCATCAAGTCCAACCGTCAACCTAACACCACCATGCCTACTAGACCATGTCCTGGAGTGCCATGTCTACACGTTTTTTGAATGTCTCCAGGGACGGCGATTCAACCACCTCTCTGGGCAGTCCATTCCAATGCTTCACTACTCTTTCTGTGAAGAAGTTTTTCCTAATATCCAACCTAAACCTGCCCTGACGCAACTTGAGGCCATTCCCTCTCATCCTATCTCTTGTTACTTGAGAGAAGAGACCGACACCCACCTGGCTGCAACCTCCTTTCTTTTCCTTGCTCCTTTTATAAGCAGCTCAGTCACTTTTTTTAAATTTTACTTATATACACTCTGTTTTATACTTTAAGTCAGTGAAGACGTTCAGTTAAAGGAGAAAACAACACAAGTGTCAACTTTCTGGCTTTTATTTTTTGGTTGCTTTTTTTTTTTTTTTTTAGTAAAATAGACAGTGAACCAGCTCTCTTTCTGTGTTTCTCCATGTCAAGTTTCAGCTGAAATATTATAATCCAGAGGAGGCTATTTGTGGTAATTCTGATCTCAATGGTACAAGAAAACCAGGAAAGTAACACAATTCTTGACACTTTCAGATCTAGCACAGAAATCTTTATTTGAGACCAGTGCGTCATGCACTTCAGAAAAGATAACTTGTCAGTGTGTGCTGAAACCTAAGACTTCAAAATGTTCCATTCTTTTGTCATTTGAAATTGATTTTGTTCTAGTTAAAAAAAAAAAAAAAAAAAAGTGGTGTTTCTTTTTTCCAAGTGATGTTTTTTTGTGCTTGTACAAATGTACCCGCTTGGTACACTCAAATTCAGTTGATATTTCAAATATCTTTATAAGATAGACATATACCAACTTTCCTTTTTTCCTCTACTATGGGCAGTTATATCTAGCATTTAATTCAGAATATAAAACCTGAACCATTTTAATTTGATGGCAATGAGGGTAAAACATCATTATGAATTAAATTTCAAAGATAAATTTAGTAATCTCCCAAAATAAGATGCTTTCACATAAAAATGATGATGGCTTAGTATGATTCATTTTTACATAGGTGGTCTGACACAAAATGCACTGAAGTCAGTAAAAAGCTTCTTACTGAACTTGCTAGGCTTTAGATCAAGCCATGGAGCTATTTCACCTGCAGAGTTTAATGTACCTTCCAAAGAAAGCTATTATGCATTATCATTTCTTCTCTTAAAAAAAAAGGAGAAATAAAGACAGGCACCTCATCCAGACTGAGAAAGCTATTCATGATGAGAGCTAAGAAGAGAACCCATTTTTTACTTGTATAGTGACAATAGTAATAGTAGAAGTAGTAAGGGCTATATTGAATAACTGTAGAGCACTACATAATACAAAAATGCTGAAAAATTGTGCCATGTGGTCGTTGAAGATGTATTCAGATGAAGGAATAATTCATACAGTATTTTTATATATGAGTCTCTTGAATTTTGCCGTATTTCTTATTGGAATTCTGTTTCATGTTTGTAAAATAAAATTTATATCTGAATGAAATCTATCTCTGTCTTTACAGCAACAATTTTATTTTCTGTATTTTAATCAGAGAAAGGCAATACAAAATAAGCTTTGTATGCAGTGTGGTCCTGTATTCATTAATGCTATATAAATAATATTCATCTTTATCATATTTGTTCTTTAAAACAACTTACAAAAATGTATGCTGCAATTTTATTATCAATTACTACTTTTCCAACAAAAAATTCATCATGTGTGTGCATGACCATGCATCACCTATATTGATTCTTCACAGCTTTAATTCTCAGATCTCATACTTGCATTCAGCTGAATTCTTCTTGCTGTAGATGCTATAGAATTATATGAATTCTATATGAAGTCTTATAAGCCCAAGATTTATTGAAGATAAAAATCTGAAATTTCATTAATTCAGAAGGGACTCTGGCCAAATTTTGCACAGACATTGACATATTTTCATGTGCAGATTTACTTTTTGGAATCCATGTCATTGTTTATAACAAAACTGCCTTTTTGTTTAGTGGGAATTTTAAAGGATGTGTAAGTATTGTATGTAATATGCCACAACTTTAAATGGCTAACTGGTGAGTGCAGCTTAATCCAGTATATTCTGGAAGATAATTACATAAAGAGGTGCAGATGGTTTCTCAGGGTTCAGTTTTCTCCAGCACATTGTCTTCAACACACTGGATGAGGACCATTGCTAGCTTAGCTGGGCCAGCAAACTGGTCTCGTTTTTGGTCTGTTTACCAACTGATTCATAAAAGAAGGCAAAAATCCACACATTGAAGATAAATAGGTATTATGGGCTACATCACACCTTCAAAGCCCAAATAAGTTGATAATACTATGTCATCAAAGGTCAAACTTTCTAACCTGTAACTGCAGGATATATTAAATTGATTCTGTTCTACTACAGATAAGCAAAGCTACGAATAAGTGAGATTTTATCAGGTCTTACATATTTCTGTAGGGGATTCTGGAATTCTGGTGGTATTCCTTGGGTCCTGTTGCTATTACTTGATGAAATTAGCTCAAGTCTTTGTTTTCCTAGGTGATATGCAAAATTAATTTTTCTATTAACTCAGGGGGATCATTACTTCCATTTTGGGCTGTCAACCATCATTTTACATCCTTTTCTACTTGTGAGGAATTTTCCAATTTTTCCTAATGGAGCTTATATACTCTTTTATTTATGATCCAGGTATGTAATACATTCTTTGTTACAAGGTCAGCTATTCGTCACTTCAACACTTCTAATTTACTATGTACATATAGAATTTTTTTTAGACTCTCTAATACTATTTAAATGATGAATAACAATAAACCCACAAATTATCATGTTAAAACATTTAGAAGTCACATGATAAATACACATGTGTGTTCATAAGTATGTGTGTTTGTGAGTGTGTATGCACAAAAGACTGACTGAAAATACTTCTGAGAGGCCATATGTGTATCAGGCAAATATTTCTTGTATTTTGCATCAAGTTTGTATCATTTTTTTCACATTCTCATAATTTTCAGGACAGATGAGTACACTCTACTGTACTGAAATTTCTTTTTAATATGGCTGTCTGCCCTATCAGAAGACACAGACATTTCATTTTGAGTTTTCACATTTACTGCTCCATTGTAGCATTGTAGCATTTCACAGTAGAAAATGAAGATTGCCTTAACTGAATGAAAGCAGAAACAACATTTTTGCAGAAAGTGATTTGCAAGTTGACCAAATAATCTCTTTGTGCTTGTACGTAGTCTTGGGGAATCTTCAGCTCAGTGGAGCTCTGTCTTTCAGGAAGTGAAAGAATGTCTGATCTGAATGGAGAGACAAGCAGCAGCAGAGTCTGTGCAAACACGTTGTCACTATCACCGAATCATAGACTGGTTTGGGTTGGAAGGGACCACAAAGACCATCTAGTTCCAACACCCCTGCAATGGGTGGGAACACTCTACACTAGACCAGGGTGCCCAAAGGCTCATCCAGCCTGGTCTTGAACACTGCCAGGGGTGGGGCTTCCACAACTTCTCTGGGCAACATGTTCCACCGCCCCACCACCCTCACAGTAAAGAATTTCTTCTTAATGTCCAATCTAAATCCCCCCTCTTTTAGTTTATATCCATTACCCCTTGTCTTGTCACTACAATCCCTAAGAAACAGCCCCTTGCCAGCTTTCCTGTAGGTCCCCTTTAGGTATTGGAAGGCCACGATTAGGTCTGCCCGGACCCTTCTCTTCTCCAGGATGAACAAGCCCAACTCTCTCAGCCTGTCCTCATAGGAAAGGTGCTCCAGCCCTCTGATCAACTTTGTGGCCCTCCTCCTGACTTGCTCCAGCAGCTCCAAGCCTTTCCTGGGGGCCCCAGAGATGGATGCAGTACTCCAGGTGGGGTCTCAAAAGAGCAGAGGGGGAGAATCACCTCCCTCGACCTGCTGGTCATGCTTCTTTTGATCTTGCCCAGGGGTTGGCTTTCTGGGCTGCCAGGGCACACTGCCAGCTCTTGTTGAGTTTTTCATCAACCAGCATACTCAAGTCCTTCTCCTAGTATGTAAGAACTTTACATTGTGCAACACATCAAAGGCTGCCTCACCCTTCCTTTCCATCAAACCTCTCAGAGCATAACTCTACAATATTCGCTAAACTCATCCATTCTCTACATGTAGCTCCATAACAAATTCTGCAGAAAATCTTAGGTCTTTTTCCAGTTCAGATGACAATGGCCAAATTTGCAGTTTACAGTTAAATAAAATGAACTGTAATGGTAATAAATGTTTCAGAAAATTAAATAAATACACATCACTAAGAAAATTATTGGCCAAATATTCTTGGCCATTTCTAGCTGAGAAATTTTTGTAGTTAGAAGAAACAAGTTCCATAGTCTCTAAAACTGATTTATGTTCTGCAGATAAGTATGGTCTTAGCTAGCACTAGAGAAATAAAAAAAATTAAAAATGTAATATGTAAGGATTCGATTACGGTTTTCCTTCTCTCCATAATTTAAAAGATACCTCAGGTAAATTTTAAATCACGGTCCATGTTGGAGACAGAAGCCGGGTTCAAAGAGCACTGACAAGACTCCATGCACAAATACTAGTAACATCTGGAAAATCACAAAATCTCTGGTGTTATATCCTCAATTAATCTAAGTATATTAATCAGCTTCTCAAGGAGTTATTTCAATGAAACAAGTAGTACTTATAATTCATCACTATGCCCTACTGACAGACAATGCCATATGTGTTATTTGATGCATGTTTGTATAGGTGTTGAGATCCCGAGTTTATGCAATAATATTAAATAAATAATAAAAAAAATATTATCTAACATACAGGCAATGCAACCATAAAAAAAAACCAAACAAAACCAAAACAAAAAAACAACAAAACCCAACCTTTGAGAAAATAATATAGTATAGATTTTTACAGTTTGTTGGGTTTTTTGTTTAACCTGAATGTTGAATGCAGGCTTGTGTTATGAGTTTTGGTTTGCTATGTGGATTTTTTTTTTGCAATGTTATTGGTTGTTTCATTTGCTCATTATTTGTGGGCTGGCATTAGAGTAGAAAAATGTCACTGGGTTCTTTAAACATAAACATGGCTGTCTGTACTGTTTTCAAATGGATTCTAGCCCTCTGTGATCACTCACGAAAGGAAGAAAGTATTTGCTCTTCAGAAACCCTGGATCTACAAAGTTAGATTTTTTTTTTCTGTGTTTCCACTCCTCAGGCTGCTGACCTCTCCCTAAACCAGACATAATCAATGCTTTTTGATCTCTACACAAATCAAGAATTTTATGTTGATACAGAGAGAGAGTCAAGACTGAATTCAAAGCTAGCTCTGCTCTGCTATCAGAGCCTAAAGGAAAAAATCTGCTCAGATTTTCAATTCTGCAAAACATTTTTAGCTTTATTCTGAATATATGTGTGTTTGAACATGTATTAGAAAAAAAAATGGTGTATTAAGATATAAAGCAGTTTATAAAAATTCTTTAATATAATTTGCAAAGAAGAGGAAAGAGAGTTTCGATATATGTTCTTATGACTGCAGACATAGGACTGTAGTCAGGGCAGGAGGTGTTCATGGTACTTCTCTGGTGTTCACTAGTAAATCTATTCTGCTTATCAATGCACAGTTTAGTTTAAAAACATACTATGTGCAAAGGAAGAAAAAAAAAAAAGAGGTCAATACTTTATCTTCATCAGCTATGTGTTGGCATACCTATTAATAGGGCTGTTCTATTGACCTCAGTAGCAGTGCTGATATAAGTAAAAGCTTCAACTGATCAGTGCAGGTTTGAACTCTAATATTATATTTCTGTATTGCATGATCAGTGGCCATGGGATGGGATTTTTTTTTTCAAAAGAACATAAGGAAAAAAAAAGTATATAAAAATGGTGTATACAATAGCTATACACTAGTTATACACCTGCCTGTTGTATACCAGTCAAAAATGGTGTATAAACATGAGGTACCTCCAACTGAAATAGCAGACTTTGGTTAGTGTCATTAAAGAAATTGTGTCTCCACTAGTATGTGTTTTCTTTGTGGATATTTTGAATTCTTCACAGTGATGTCAACCTACAATAATAAGAAACATTTCTTTGTAAAATTTTACCTCAGAATCTGGTAGGAGGCAGGCAAAACAATAGGACATAGGTGGGTGACAAAAGTGGAAGTATTGTATATAAACATGCAATTCCTCATAAACAGTTCAGTCCCTAAATTTGATCTCATGCGGGAATATCTTTAAAATCAATGGGTATGGGTCAGCTTTTGGGGGTTGTTTTTGAGAATACAACTGGGGGATCTATGACTGCTACTTGCTTGAGTTCAAGTAAAGTATATTTAGATTCAGACATTATTTCATATTTCTTTCTTATTCTACATCAATAAGACTTTTATGACTGTGGGCAAAAACACAACATCCTGTATATTAATCTTTAATGAAGATTGTTGGTTAATGTCAGTATTAGAAATCTGCTTTTCCTTGGATATGGTAATATTACCATATAAACTGAGAGGTGCTGTTGACACAAAAGAAGGAAGGGATGCCAGTCAGAGGGACTTAGAGATGCTTGAGTCAAGCCCAAGTGCAGGATGCTGTACCTGGGTCAGGGCAATCCCAGACATGAGCACAGACTGGGAGGAGAACATGGTGAGAGCAGCCCTGCAGAGACACTTGGGGGTTCTGGTGGATGAAAGCCTCAACGTGGGCCAACAGTGCGCGCTGACAGCCCAGAAGGCCAACTGTGTCCTGGGCTGCATCAAAATAGACATGACCAGCAGGTCAAGAGAGGTGGTTGTCCCCCTCTACTCTGCCCTCGTGGGATCCCACCTGGAGTACTGCATCTGGCACTAGAGCCCACACCACAAGAAAGATGTGGACCTGTTCGAGCGAGTCCAGAGGAGGACCACGAAGATTTTAAAAGAGCTGGAGCACCTCTCCTATGAAGAAAGGCTGAGAGAGCTGGGGATGTTCAGCCTGGAGAAAAGAAGGCTCGGGGGTCTTATAAAAATGATGGATATCTTATAAAAATGATAAAATGAATTTATATGTTAACCGTACACAAAATTCAGCTATCATCTAAAGTTCTTAACTAACTTTTAGCACTTTTTTTTTAAAATTGCTTTTGTGGTTAATGTTGTGGGTTTTTTTCCCCAAGTTAAAATTGTGTCTGATACTTTCCACTAATTGGATTGAAAATATGTTCATGGTATATATCACATGGCTGTCATGTACTATTAGATTTCTGGATGGATTGCATTGAACTCAATCTCTATGAATTTTGTTAAAAAAAAAGTTTGGCTTAATTGTTGACTTCACTTGTCATCAATATGTTCAAAAATGGCTCTATTGTTACTTCTAAACATATTCTGAACATTGAGCAGAAGGGCAAATTTCACTGTATCTGAAATAGTTGGCAGAACTGTCACTTGCAGTCTTGTGAAAACCTTGTTTCAAATTTCATAATGAAAAGGTCATAAGATGTTATCAGCCAGTTTGCAGAGGGAACCAAAACAAATTAAATCCTAGTTTAAAAAAAAAAAAAA